>QLTV01004454.1:2468599-2542199 GCA_003457575.1 Thermophis baileyi
TATATGTTGTTACAGAAGTTTTCATTTCACTCTATAATACACCTGCTACTAATCAATTCAATATCCTATCTTTCAACTATGTAAAGCCTAAGGGAAGGGAAGAAGGGGACTAACCTTAAAAAAGTTTACTTGGCAGTAAGGCTACTCTCGTTCAGTGGGACTTACTCCTAATAGATACACGATTGCTGGCAGATAGCTAGCTCCGTTGTTTCATAGGCTCTAAGTAAAATTTCTACATTAACAAAATTTATAGCTAAACAACAGAATATAGGAGCAAAAAATCATAGCAATAGTCTGAGCTATGCTTTTCTTCTTTACATGGAAGTACTACCCATTTTAACCAGACATTAAGACTCATTAGTTTCGAATACTAGTATGGCTTGCACTGAACCTTGACAGTACTTGTTTTCCTTACAAACTAGCTCAACTTTGTTTCCTTTAAATCTTGCTTTCATTTCACACCAATTGCTTCCAACCAAGAACTCTGTTTTTAGGGAAAGAGAGTGGAGTGGGGGGGGGGGCTTTGGAAATAAAAGCACCACAAGAGAGAAGGGGAAAGGCACGCTCTGGATTCCGGACTCCAAGCCCTCATTCTCATTCTTCCCAATCCCTTCCCTTCCCACTCCCGGATCCTTCTTCCCCCTTCCCTTCCCCCCCCCCTCGCTTCCTTTTGCTTGAAGCTCCTTTCAGGTTGGGGGGGGAAACCAAATAAAAATGGGAAGAAGGCAAGGACAGAAAATGGTGCATGGCTGCAAAACAGGAGAAGGGCATTTTTCAGCCGTTTTCTTGGACTGAAAAGTTGAGGGGACCCAACTTATCCATTAGTAATCACTTTCCATTTCCATTAAAATGAGTTTGGAATGGGGAAGATATAGCCACCATGCTGTTTCACCAGATGGCACTAGGGAGGGAAGGGGCATTAAAAAAAAATGTGTACAATACCACACTGACTTTGGAGCCCCTTCTGCCTGTGGAGTTGTGCCAAGCACTTCAGCCATAATAGCCCCTTCTCCATCCCATATTAACAGAACCTGCCCTACCCGTTTGAAGGAAAACAAACAGTAAAAAGGCAATGTGATTCTTCTTTTGTAGATTCTAGATCCTTAAGTGAATCTAAGCCTCATGGGCTGAAAGTTTTATTCCACAATATTGTTTTTCTTCTCCCTCTGTACCGTATACATCTCCTCATTATTTTTCTCAGATGGTGTGACTTCTCATCGCTGGTCAGTGATGATATATAAAATACATGAGGTCCTTCTAACAACACTCCTTTGAAACCTATTTAAAGATGGGGGAAAGGGAGTTTCATACCTAGACCCTTGAGGAGGAAATATGACATCCTTCCTTTCTTTCTCCTTAACTTCCCCATTTCTTCTGACTTGTTGGAATCCATTTATCTCCTTATGATTTATAAAGGAATCCATAAAGTGTCCACATTTATAGACTAAATTTTATGCCTTGACATTTATAGACAATCTGAAACAAAGCTGTACCTCACCAACTGAGAAGCAATCTAGAATCAGGCTGCAGACAAAATTAGTTAGTATACTGATGTATTCCATTAATTATATACACTGGGGAGAATGTAACTCGAACTTCCTTTCAGGCATACTGACAGCTCATGCTGGTATAGTTGCAGCCT
The DNA here is from genome assembly GCA_003457575.1 of Thermophis baileyi. Taxonomy (NCBI): domain Eukaryota; kingdom Metazoa; phylum Chordata; class Lepidosauria; order Squamata; family Dipsadidae; genus Thermophis; species Thermophis baileyi. The sequence continues at coordinate 2,470,242 of QLTV01004454.1, forward strand.
GATCCTATTATTATGGTATCCTGTGTATTAAGGTATCCAGAGCCCAAGTAGAACAGAGTTGAATAGATGTTTCCTACTTGGCTATCAGACTGGGCTCCTGTGAAGTTGAAAACAAAGTAAAGTAAAGCCAAGGACATGACAGAGCCTGCCCCATCATTAGGCAGAGTGATTATCAGAGGGGGTTGATTGGGTGTGTCATGAAAAGACAGCAAACTAACTGCAGTAAAACTTCAATTCAATGGTTCATTCAAGGGGGAAAGATGCTTGTTAAATCCAATGTCCACTAAATCCAAATTTGTGTTATTTGCAATTTATGTAATTGCATACTTTCATAATGGACAGAAATAGTATTACTGGACAGAAATATTTTTGGCAGTAAATCTTCAGTTTAACAGACAACCTCCTCCCCTATTTTGAAAGACTATTTAATGAGGTTTTAATGAAATTTTAAAAAATGTCCATTTTATCCAGTCAGCTAACCCAAGATCTGTTTTTGAGGGTTGATTGTAATTTAATGTGTTACTATTTTACTTCTCTTGTGAAAAAAACCCAAATAGCCTGGCCAATCTTACATACTTGTTGCTTTGACAAAAGATCAAGTCAAGACCTCTGAATATGTCTTGAGTTGGTTTCATAGAATAGATGAAGTAATGGGAATGAGAAAGCAAAATTTGTTTGTTTTCCAGTATACATAAAAGATCTGGTCAAAGCAATGTATTTTAGCATATGCTCCTGTTGAATGCTCAAACAAAAGGAGATCAGACTTCTGTGTGATGATACCACTTAAGTCCATAATCAAAGAGGATACTATTTATTTATGTATAAGTAGTTACATTGTTATCTCCTACTAACAGAAAGGTCTGAGCAGAGAAAGTTTATGCTAAGCATCTTTGGAATGGATAAGTTTGCTAACAAAGCTGAACACACTTGATAAGAAAAGACTAACACTATTCCTTGGGCTAAATTCTGATAGACAACATGTTATGAAGGTTCTTGTGAACTGCTTTGAGAGCTCTAGATGGACAGCTCTTGCAGCTAACTAACCATTGCTTATATGCTTAACCTGTAAGGGAAAATGCAGTTGACTCTTCATCCAATCAGGGCTATTCATACTTTGTTCCCTGTTTATTATCAGCATTGTTCCTTTATCCATCATATATATATATATATATATTTATTTATTTATTTATTTATTTATTACAGCCCCCCCTCCTCCTCTCCCTTGCCCCCGGGAGGAAAAAAAGGAGGGAGAAGTTATTTATTTATTTATTATATCCAGTTTACATGGCTGTCTTTCTATCCAAGAAACTAGTATTGAATTACATTAACAAAAAAAACAAAAACAAAAAAAACTGTACCAAGACTTTAATAAAACCACTAATCACACTCATGCCGCAGTCCCCATGCTAACATCTTGATCCCCGGTTTTCATAGCCTTGCCATGGCCAATAGAGTAGTGGATGTCCATATTTCAGGAGGGAGGTATCATAAAGAGAAGATATGCTTCCAGGGACCCCACTAAATGGTAGTGTTTTATTGATGGTACTGGAAGTATGCCCATTCTGTCAGCTCAAATGGACTGGGTATAAACCATTATTTACCATGTCCTGTAAGTAATTTGGTCCCATGCCATGTAGGACTTTAAAGGTGACAACCAGGACCTTCAATTGCTACTGGGAGCTTCCTGAAAGCCATTACAGCTAATGCAGCAGTGGTATTATCTGGGACAAGTTGACCTACTCACTTCCCCAGACTACTGCCTTTCCCAGACTTTGATTAATTTCCACAATGGCAGCCATTTTGTAAGTCAACCCTTCATGCATCCCTCTCTCCCAATAATAAATCACCATAGAGTCTTTTCACCCAATCCAATACTACTTTGGGAAGATAGTACAGCAGAAGATGGAAAGAGAAAGGAAGACATGAAAGAAAGGTCAGGGTCAGTTATAAAAGAGGGGAAGCATGAAGAATAATCCATACTCCTCCTCTAAGGATGATAGACAAATACATTTCTTCAACTCAGGAGTATCCACAGGGTATGGTCAAAAAATCAAGATAATGGCTGCAATGGTAGAATCAAAACACTATTAATTTTTATGTGCGCATATGAAATGGGCAGCACACCAATTGAACTGTGATGGCCACCAACCTTGATTTTTTTGACCTAGCCTATCGATGCCCCCCCTTTTAATGTTTAAAGCATGTGACTTCCTCCAAATCACAAGTATTTTCATGTTCAGTAGAGAGAAGTCCTCGTGCATGATTGCCACCTATTTGAGAAGTTAACAAAATTCTAAAATAATAGTTGGCCATTATTCTATTTGTATGAAACCTCTTAGAGAGCCAGTTTGGTTCGGTGGTTAGGGCATTGGGCTAGAAACTGGGAGACTGAAAATTCCAATTACACCTTGGGTACAAAGCCAGCTGGGTGACCTTGGGCCAGGTATTCTCTCTCAGCTCTAGGAAGGCATTTCCAAAAATCTCGCCAAGAAAACTGTAGGCATTAGTCCAGACTGTTGCCAGGAGTCAACACTAATTCAAAAGCACACAAACACTTACAAAAAGGAACCTCTTAACATTAAAGCTAAATTGCAGCTTTATAATTTGTAATTTGGGGGCATTGGTAGACAAAGCTTTCTGGATGGTTAAAACACAGTTTCTTCCAGGGACAATATTGCTTAGATTTAAAAGAAGAACCATCTTCTAGCAAAAGAAAACACTACTCAGAATCATATATAAGGGAATATAAAGGACATGTTAGTCTATGCTATTAATGTTTGCTTTAAAAAAATTGTATATTGCTATCACAATTGTCTCTTGATTTAGTGTTTATTTAAATAAAAATTAAAAAGCAATTCCTCCAATGATAGCTCAAATTGGCACAAAGTTGTATAGTTAATTATTATTAAATTTTTTAGCTGATTAATCACCTGTCTTTTAATTGATTAATCAATTATTTTCAAAAGATTTCTATAGTATACATTCTTTCTCTTTTCCAAAGTTATTGAAGGAAACATGACAATATTTTAAAAACCAAATCACCACTCATTGTTAAAAGAAAATAGCACCTTTTAATATTGTGTTTGTTATTTTCTATTCCCATAACACATTAAGGCTTCAAATGATTTCAAACATAAAAAGTGTATTCTTTAATCTCAGCCTCCACAATTAATCAACTAAAGTTTGATTAATATGGTAATTAAATTGATTAACATTCACAGCCCCAAGTATTAGATGATCAATTATAGTGCATCATGTCTTTCTGTTATGTCAAACAATTAACAAATTATAGTATCCATTTATAATATATCAAAATAGAATTGGAAATGTAAACTGGAGGAATATGGAGACAAAATGGGAGGAAGCGAACACAAAGCTAGGAAATGTAATCTGCAACCTGCATATTTCAAGATATTGGCACAGTATTGCTATACACACTTCTAAAGTGTTGTTAATTTTGTTATACATACTAGGAGAAATATGTCTTAAAATTAGTGGATTGGGTAACAAAAGAGTTAAACGAAAGATAAGGAAATTAAAATGATAATTTTGCCAGAGAAATTTTGAGATTATACATGTAAAAATAATGGTAGATGGATTTTATTTCTAATGCTCGCTGCCACCATATTTCCACTATATTCTCCAAATCATTGGGTGAATTAATATTTATGTTTAAAGATTTAAAATTAAATCACCTTTAATTGGAAAAGATAAAACTGGAGGGCTTGTCCCTTCTGCCATTAAAGCGCCCACCCTTTCACATCCCAGAATTAGCAATGGGGAACGTGCATTTGATTTCGCAGAACAGCTCTAGAGGTAATTCTGCTCAAACAGATTAAAGGAATCAAATTTTGCAACAGAAGTTCTTGGTAAGTTAAATTTAAAGTTCACGTTTCAAAAAGTGCTCTCTCTCTCTCTCTCTCTCTCTCTCTCTCTCTCTCTCTCTCTCTCTCCCCTCTCTTTCTTTCCCTTTTTAAAAACCATTCTCAGAAAAGAACTGGGGGGCGGGGGGGGAAATCCTACACATTACTATAAGAGAGCATCAGAGTTCAACTTCACTTTACCTGTACACAGGTGTGGTCATACACAGATAGCAGTAAAATAATTTTCCACTTGCTGGACAGAATGTCATATCTTATGGGTCAATACAATTCAAGCTACATGCATTGTTCAGCAAATTTATTGCAGACAATATAAAAATGAAGTATATACAGTAGCCATTCAGGCAACTGCTCAATACCATGACTTGTCAAGTTTCACTATTACATCAGAAAAAAAGCAATGGTTTTTCTTTCTGTATCTTTTTATTGAATGACTTGCAAGGCCAGTGTCATATGCTATAGACCCGTGATGGCGAACCTATGGCACGCGGAGCCATATCTGCCGGCACGCGAGCTGAGCTGTTGCCCTAGCTCAGCTCCGGCATGCATGTGCACGCTGGCCAGCTGATTTTTGGCTCACGCGAAGGCTCTGGGAGGGCATTTTCGGCCTCCGGAGGGCTTCTGGGGGGGCGGGGGAGGCAGTTTTCGCCCTCCCCAGGCTCCAGGCAAGCCTCTGGAGCCTGGGGAGGGCGAAAAACGGGCCTACCGGGCCCACCAGAAGTCGGGACACACGTGCATGCGCAGGGGAGGTGGGGCATGTGGGGGGCATTGAATTATGGGTGTGGGCACACTTTTGGCACCCAAGGAAAAAAAGGTTCACCATCACTGCTATAGACGATATCTTAGTTCACATTTAATACAATAATATGGTAAGTTTGGGTTTGGTTAAAGTTATGGCTTTACCTTCAGGCTCAATCAGGCCATCAAGGCTTGTTCAACTATCCATAGTTTAAAAAATACTGACCTGGGTGAATCTCTGAACTCAGCCATCAGTGCTTTAGAGAAAGTAATCACTTGACTTAGTATAATACAGCTTGCGTCTCATGCACACATAGGTTTAGGAATAAGTAGCAGCTACAGAAGATTCATGGCTCTTTAGTGTATAGACACCCTTTAGCAATCACTGAGTCTTACGGATAAGCTTGACTCATCTAAGTTAGTTTTATCTATACTGATTCATAGCTCCTGCTCAAGAGCTAACCCTCCTATAATAACAGAATAACAGCTAAGCCTTTTAACATATGTTATGGCACACAATAATTCAACCCTACCATACACTCAAGAAATCATATGAGAGTCCTTATGTTCCCTCAACATTTCATACCAGCTGCTAGCACCCACTCTTATGTTCCCTCACCACTCATAGCAGCCACCAGCCCCCAACAAAAGGATGAGGGACCTGCAGAGGGATATTAACTAAAAATATCATTTTCATCTTCAAGTCTCTTACTGTTTTAAAGTTTCAGAGCCACTGGAAAATTGCACACACAAAAAAAGCAGAAGTATTTTATTCCACACCCACACAAATTAGGGCAGTTAAATGTCTCGAGCAATTCAGGGTCTTTTTGTAAATTTACTTTTGATTGACATGAAGTACAAACAATGGAAGAAGTCAACTTGGCCATCTTTGTGGAAGTGATACGTCTTGCTCTATCTGGCACTGCTGATTTCATTTTGACTAAAAGTTGATAGAAGGCAATTGTAGCTCAGTATGTAACAGCATTCATCTTGGCACCAGCCATCAGTATCAAATGTTTTTCGCTGCCCCTTGCTAGCTGTACCACTTCACTCATTCTAGAAGAATTACCCTTCCTCTTGCTAGGGTGCTATGCTGTTCCATATGGGCTACCTAACAAAGATCACAAAATGTACTGCTCAGCATTTAAACAGCAGTTCACTCTGCTTTCGCCTGACCTGTACAACCTCAATCAGAAATGAAGTAATATGCTGTGAAGAACACTGCTGGCTATAAAGTCATTCTACAGGTATTTTGTTCCTAGTTTCGGGGGGGGGGAATCCTCCCTTCAATATATGCCTTGGAGTTGAGATGAGGTATGCTGTATTTATTTCAGTACCTACAAACCATCTTACTATTCCCTTTAGGGGGATGCGACATTATACAAAGCACAGAAAAAGAGTAAGAAGACAAATAAATTAAAGATACGATATAAGGAAAGTAAATAAAGCAAAAACTAGTTCATACAAACCCCATTAAGTACATTTTCATCCTTGCAAACTCTTCTTGCTTTCACCCAGCCCATACTTCACTTCATAGGTTTCCTTTTTGTTCCTACATTTTTCACCACACTCTTTTAATGGTTCTCTTCAAGTCAGTGGAGGCAGGCTGTTGGTAGCGTTGGTGGGGGACACGGGTTGGCAGAAGGTAGGGCATCAGTGGGGGTTGGGCAGGGGTAGGTTCTAACTTACCTCGCTGCCGGTTCGTTTCCTCCCGCGCCGCGTGGCCGTGCCTCGTGGGTGCGTGTGCACTTCACACACGCGCGCATGCACAGTGCAAAAAATTAAAAAAATCCCCCCCCCTAAAAAAAGCCAAAAACAAGATGGCAACACATGCGCAGTGCCGGAAACTCAGCTTCTGCGCATGCGCAGAAGAAAAAAAACCAGAAAAAAATTCAAAAAAAAAATTCAAAAAAAAAATTCAAAAAACATTCCAAAAAAAGATGACGGCGTCCACGGACTGGCACCAACTGAACTGGCTCCATGATGTCATTGTGATGTCACCAGCGGGTCACTGCCGGTTCGGGCGAACCGGTCTGAACCAGGAGGAACCCACCTCTGGGGTTGGGGCACTGGCCTTGATAGGGGGCAGACAGTGGTGGGTGTGGGGCGGCAGCAGCAGTGTCTCTTCACTACAGCCCCAGTGTCTCATGTGGTCCCTTGGGAAAATTAATTGCCCGCTCCTGCTCTTGAAAGTGGGATGGGCAAACTCAGCATCCTTTAAGCAGGCTTCCCTTGATGCTGCAAGCTTGGTCTCCTCCACTGCTCTATCTGCAGGTCACCCATGGAGACCCTCCAGGTCCTGTGGACTTACTCATAAGGAGCTGCTTTCCAGATAATGTGCTGGCAATTTCACAGCTTCTCCTTGTCCAGCCAAACGTCACAGATCCAGGCTCAATGCCTAGCCACCAATCTCTATCTCACCACCATCCCCACAATTTGAAGGCAGCCCGCCATTGCCCCACCCCACCCAGAAGTTCCCCTTACCAAAGCTTTCTTTTGGTTTACAGCCCTGCAAAGGTCATACGTGCTCATAAAGGATTGCTCATAAAGTTATTATTTTAATGGTCTTCATAACGGTGAACAGTTGCTAAATATGGAAGTTGCTAAATGAGGACTACCTTATATCCTTGTTCAGACTCGTGCAGCTGCATCAAAAGCTGCTCCCAGGGATCTCCACATTTGTTTTCACTTTTTATGCCCAAGAGAGACCTTTTTCAAAAGGTTTGCACAACAAGCATTAGTGTGGTCATCTAAAGGGGTGAAAGCAATTGCTTGCGTAGTTTTCTGAGGGAAGGACAAGGCAGTGCACCTGATACTTCAGTCAACTGCTTGAATTTGGTCCTAGCATCAGTTCCACAGCATCTTCTAAGAACAGAAAACATAAGATCTGGCTCTAACGTGGAAAATTATGATGAACAAAATGAGATCACAGAGTACCTTTGACTGCAGCTGTGCTAGGAACAATTGGAGCAGCAACAGTAACACCCGCTTATTTGTGCTTTTCTGTTTTCCATCTCGTTTTTTATTACCTACTCCTTTGTTGACAGAAAGGTTAAGGTTCCTTTTCAAACTTAATTAGGGAGAGTTCCATAGAAAATAATGAGTGTTAAAGTAAGGGCTACTTCTTGGCAAAAGCAGCGTGTGTGCCAGCTGCCCCTGCATTAGTAATACAAAGTGACAACAATTAATAATCATTAATATTAAAATAATGCAAATTAGCTTCATTTGATACTATAAGGCAATGATGAACAAACACTTTTCTCTGGTATGCATGCACATGGGAACCTCTAGAGCATCTTAAAACTAATGTATGAATGCGAAACTGGGTGCTAAGATGAGAATTTGGAATGAAAGTTAGTACAGGAGACTGCATCTTAAAAGTGTCCTAGAACCTTTGTGAAACACATTTGAATTGAACATTTTATAGTATCACTAGCCATGCCAAAGATTTCACTTGAGATCAGTGAATGTGAAGCAATGTGGTGGGAAACAACGAAAGAGGAGAAATAGAAGATTGCTCAAGAAGGCAAGACCCAAAGGGACCTGGGAAGCATGAGGCTTTCCTGCTTTTTCCCTTTATCCTATCTTTTCCCAACTAAATTCCATGACTTGTTTCCTGAAAAACTACTTCCAAATTTTCTAGAAATCAAATATAAGTATGCATATAAATGCTGGAGATACAGCATCTCCCATAGCATTCCTTCCAGCTCTTGAAAGTGTCTATTGGGCATTTTCAGTATCTGGGGTAAGAAGGAAACGTCTGTGTTCCTTTCCATCTTACTTTATGATTTATAAATCATTTATAAACAGCAGTATTATTTCTGCATAGCAAGAAGATAAAAATACAAAATGGTTGTCAGTCTTCTTATTTTGTAGGCAGAGTGCCATCAGAAGTTTTGGATGAGAAATGTCACAGATCTTGCTTATTGGCCATGCTCTTTGGGGCTGGTGGGAATCACGTTCCAAAATATCTGAAGGGTACCAGATTATCTAACTCTCATTTTTCTCTGCAAATAATTTTTCCAAATAGTAAATGTGGCACATAATGCATTCAAGACTGGGTTGTCAATTCTTCTTACTTTTAATGTACGTGTACTGTATATGTTTCTAACCTTTGCTTTAAAAATAATTGGGACTCTAATAGATACTGTCACCTTCTTGTATAAATCATAGGACATTTTTTGTCAATTCTCAATTTTTTTTTATTGTTCAGACATAATTGGAAGACATCCACTACCAATGTTTACAAAGGAGAATTTTGAAGAGATTTTTGTGTAGGAGAGTGAGTGTGGCTTTGTATTATCTCTCTCTTAAGTGATGATTTGCTTGAGGGAATTGGAGGCACACCTGAGAAAACTGCAAAAATGTCAAGGGATTAGATAAAATCATGATGGATTTGCTTTATGAAGATATTTCTTACTCCTGGGATCTCACTTTTAACAACCACACACCAAAAAAAAAAAAAAAAAACTGTTGTTTGAAAAGGCTTTTCACCAAGCATCACTTTTTCAGGAGCAATTTTAGTCTGTGGTTGCTGAGCATTCTACCTTGTTTGCTATGCTATCGATAAATTACACAGATTTTCTTTCTCTCATTCCCTTTGCATAAACGGTGCAGCTGGGATACTTCTCCACTTGCTCCATTATGCATGCGCTCCAGAAGTGCTGCCTATGGCACATGTGTTGCACAGATGTCTGGGCTCTCAAGACACAAGGGGGCATGTACCTCAGCAACTCTAAGAACACAGGGAATAAGGAAGCCATCTTTCTTCCTTTCATTCCTAGGGAACAGCAGAAAACAGAGCAGTATCAAATTAAACAAAATGTAACATGCAGAGGAAAGAATGCTGGATCTTGCGGTTCAGACACTGACTGTCAAGTAGATAAAGCTGGCAATGTTTCTGTCACAGAAAGGAATTTCTGTAAATAATATTAATTGTATCACCTCTTCAAAGCCATGTCAGCAAAGCACTCTGCTGGTGGGGAGAGGGAACAGGGGGAGAAAAGGTCCTAAAATAAATTTATCTTCCTTTTTTTTTTTTGCTTTACTATGTAACAGTTGGCAGCGTAATACACTTTTTATTTTCATGAGTTATAGATGTGCATGGCCATCCCTGAAAAACCTGAAATAAAAACTGTATCACATTGCCAAGCCTATATATTATATTTATACCATACCAGAGGAGGCGTCTGCAAAGCAACTATGGACATAAACTTTTATTTTATCTATACTTCCTCATGGTATTAGTATAGTGTGAAAAATAATAGGATTTACTGAAGGCTATTTCTCTTGGTAGTACTATTGATATGATGTAACGCAATGAGAGATCAATAAATAATATATTGATCTTTCCATCGGATTGAATATTTGTGATGATTCCAAAGGGGAAGTTGCTTGTCAAATAAATTAAGAAAAGAGTTGAGTGAGTCCCATAAACAACCATTTTCATGTACTCTTATGTACATAATAGGTTATGTATAATTTATATGGACAAATAAAAGAAATTGTTACCTCTCATTTTTCACTGTGTGCAAATGTATGTTATCTAAAATTATTAAAATATTCCATTTTAAACAAATGTAGCGTATTTAGGCAGGGCATTCCCACAAGAGGAAAACCTTATTGAATGTAGCAAGTTTTAAAAGGTAAAGATGGTGTTGAGTTGAACTTGACTCCTGCTGAGTACATGAATACAGCCATGAAATTTTCTTGGCATCAGTATAGAAGTGGTTTGCCCATTTCCTTTTCCAGGATGTTTTTCAACCTCTCAGGCTTAGAGATCTACTAGCCCTAAACATTTCCCATTCAAATACTAGCTTTCAAGTCCAAACAAGAGCAGCCAGGTGCTGCCACCCACCTCCACATAAATATGCACTGGAGTGTAGCATGATAAACTAAGCCATGCTTGTGTTTAACAATCTTCTGCTTTCAAAATGCTTGTTCAGACTGCATCAGCCTTTCTCCTTGGTGATTAGAATTGCTTTGCTTTTCTTCCTATATCTCAGCTTTCTTTTATCAGTTTCTTTCTTTCTTTGCGTCCTGCCTTCAACATTTTTACAAATAACTCAAGGTGACGAATTATTTGTTGCCTAATCCCAAACCCAGTCCCAACTGTCCTTCCAAGCATATTTCTATTAGGAATGTTAACTTGCAAATCATACACACTTCCTAGTATCCTTAACTGCTTAATTGTAAACAAATATGATTCTGTGAAGATTTGGACTACAGTGGTGAGGTGGAGGGAAAGCTAAATTTCTCACCACTTTTGTTTGCTCTGATTTGTTCATCACAAACCCTGGAGAGTCCTAAAAACTTAGTAGTCTAGATACCATCAAGATGAATCAAAAATTCCACTTATTAACTCTTGATTTATTGCTATCTCTGGAAAAAGTAAGAGAACACTAATCAATAAACTACTCATAACAACCTGTTACTAGCAACCCTATGCACTAAAAATCCCTGTGTACAGGATTTAAGCATTCATCGGCTACAAGGAGAAAATAATGTAGGAGGCATTATACGCTGATTACGTATCAAAGTTTTTGCACGTTATAAACCAAGAGTGTAGGTAATAAAAATTCACAGCAGATTCATTTTTCCAAGATTCCCTGTATAAAGATATTTATGAGAGTTTGCCACAGGTCAGGCTGCACCTTGAGACATTCGATAGTCTATCTACGAAATGTTAGCCTTAAACCAGGAATTTTTTCCTTGATGCAGACCTAGAAAAAAAAAAAGAGAGAAGGAGAGTGTCTTGGATTTTCCTATCCAGAACCAGAATTATAATATTTTACCACCCCGTGTCTATCCTAAAGTAGAAGATGTAGACTAGTATGAAGCATTCCACATGGGGATGATTTATCAAGAAATTCACTTTTTAGATCAGTGAAGTGAGGTATCTAGTTTGTGTATCAGAATTGCCTTCCCTTGATTTGTCTTAATTTTCCTGTTACCAATGAAAGAAATACAATATGGATACATATGTAATTCCACATAAAATCTATAATTAGTCTAATTAAACTGATTATGTAATACCTCCTTGTATAAGCTCATGAATTTGCAGATGCTCTTAACTAATTCTAAGGGTGTATATTAGACAGAAATCAACTCTGGTCTCCTCCTCAATTGTTGATAGCCCTTCCTTCCTTCCTTCCTTCCTTCCTTCCTTCCTTCCTTCCTTCATTCATTCCTTTTATAAGTGACTAACAGTAGTAGTGTAAGATAATAGCTAATAAACCTAATTAAAATGTTTTGATGTTCCTTTAGTCTTTGCTTATTAACTGATACAGACTATTAGCACAACACTCATTAGAATTATTAGCAGTTATTTACTGAAAATTATTTCAAAATAGCTAATGAAGCCCTGTGGTATAGAGGAAGGAAGGAAGGAAGGAAGGAAGGAAGGAAGGAAGGAAGGAAGGAAGGAAGGAAGGAAGGAAGGAAGGAAGGAAGGATTATAATTATCCATAGGATTGAAGTTCATACTTTATCATATAATAGGCATAGATCTGAATATCTTTTCATTTCCTTCAGCAATTCAGCAACTTAGTCAGAATCTCAACTTTTATTTTTAAATATCAACTTCCTAAATATGATTATGATAACCAATTTTGTCCAAAACAAAATGATTGCAATCATAATCTGTTGAATAGAATATTTATTTAACAATTCTATTAATAATGTCAAATTCAGCTGGGTGATGTTTGGGGTCAGCTTTTATTATAACTACAGAAGAATACACTTTTTTCTTTGATTATGATATTAAAACATCATATTATTTCATGTGACAGAGCAAGAACAAATGGCTATTTTTTATTATTATTCTTGTTCTTACACTGGTGCCAAAATTAGTTTTTAAAAATTATCTTAAAGTTGCTTTCAACTCAGTCTGGGTGTGCCTTTATAGCTAGAATATTACCCCATACTCTGGGCTCTTTATTACATCACACTAATCTAATTTAAATGCATTTTTACTGTACTTGGTTTAATGAATGTGGAATGTGTCACTATGAAATTGCACCATTAATTTGATAAATAGGACTTGAAGGTATAATTTTTTCCAGCAATGCAGACTAATGAAGCTAAAATACATATATAATAAGAAGTGTAAATAATAAATTATTCTGAGGAGCAAAAAAATTAATTAGATCTTACCACAAATTGCATCTCAATGTCAGTGGATTTGGGGGATTTTTTTAAAGACTACTGACTTTCAAACTAGTTGAAATACAACTGCAATCTGTGAAAAAGTTTTGTGCATGATTATTACCATAATGACACATCTTCAGGAATGTGCTTAAAAAGCTACCCCTTAAATTAAATCCTAGATCATTTACTTGGGAATTACATCTGGTTAGAATCTTCATTGATTTCATTGGAATTTACTCCTAAATAAATGTGTTTAGAATTTAACTTTGAATCCAAGTTCATAAAACTCTACCCAGAAGCAATCAAATTATATCCAGCTGAGTTCCCCTTGAACATTACCATCTATCTCTTGCCAAGTGTCCCATAGATCAACCAATGCACACTGAACCGTATTATGTCATAAGGAGCAGAGTTACAAACTGAGGAAAATGCCCTTAGGAAGAAAAAGGGTTAATTTATCTTGACAAATTAAGAGATTATGAAATAAAGATGAAGATATTGTTAAGCATGCCATCCTGTTGTCCTCTACAATAGCTGGATACAATTGGGAACAAGGGCTTGGAGAAGATTAGTATAGAGCAGAGGTCTTCAAACTTAGCAACTTTAAGACTTGTGGGTTTCAACTCCCAGAATTCTCCAGCCAGCATAGCTGGCTGGAGAATTCTGGGAGTTGAAGTCCACAAGTCTTAAAGTTGCCAAGTTTGGGGACCCCTGGTATAGAGCCTTGACACATGAGCCTTTTGTAGCAAATCCACAGTATAAATGGTGTCTGAAATCAGATACCTTTTTATAAGATATCATAGTATATATTTTTGTTTTTGCCTCAAGCTCTATGTTTTGACTATAGCATATGATTTCACTTGGTTAATCAATCAATTTGGTTGATTGTAATCCTTGAGCACATGGAGAAATAAATTATACCATTTCCAAAGAAATACAATATAAATCACAAAAGGAAGTTGGAAAGGATGGAAGCAGTTAGTGTAGTATGGGTGCAATATTATCCATAGAAAGTACAGTGTTAGCTAGGAAAAATTTCCTCCTCAATTGCTTATTTGTTCCCTATGACAATCATTAAGTGTTGAACCTCATGATTCTTGACAAATGTATCCTTTCTTTTATGTACACTGAGAGCATATGCACCAAAGACAAATTCCTTGTGTGTCCAACCACACTTGGCCAATAAAGAATTCTATTCTATTCTATTCTATTCTATTCTATTCTATTCTATTCTATTCTATTCTATTCTATTCTATTCTATTCTATTCTATTCTATTCTATTCTATTCTATTCTATTCTATTCTATTATTCTAATTGATCCCTGCAAGTGATCAGGCCAATCTGGGGATCAAATAAAGGTTATCCTCTCTGTATTTTTTTTAAAGCAAACCTTCATACTCCCAACCTATTTGACAAACAATTAAGAACACTGGAGTGAATTAATTACATAGTATAATGCTTAGAATAATTATTTTTTTCAGCAACCTGGTCCAATAATTATAATTGTATCTGCCTCGTAGTTTCTTTCCAGTGTATAATTTCATGTGATGTGTTTTAGGATTTTGCAAGTGATGCTTTTATTCTGAAATACCCAGGGTTTTTTTTTTTTTTTTACAGTATTATAAATTAGTTCTAAAAAATGCAGTCTCACATTGGTGGCCCTACCAGATCTACTCTCTTAATTTTAATTTAAAGTGGTGGAAGTATTTCAGGAAGTATTCTCCATTGATGTATTTTCAGAAGTGGGGATGAAAGGTGATTATGGAGTATGGATATTTCCTTGATTGGTCTTCTGTTCATTCAAATTCATTAAGTACTTCTCTTGTTATATTATAATTTGCTGTTAAATTTGGTAAATGACAAAATGACAGTACAATTTTGCATTTTAAATGCAGTGCTGAGAATGGAAAAAAGTACTTATACATAGCTTCCTAGGAAGAGGAAAATAAAGCCTTCTGTATAAATTCTTTGCAGAAGCAAGCACATCCCTAAATTAGATTTATGCTAGTGCATTACACACTGCAACTTTTGCTAGTGCGTGAAATGGGGAAGTAAAGTTAGTAAATGCAAGCTAATACATTTTGTCATTTAACTGAAAAAGTCTCAGCAGTGAAAGCTGGTAATTAAAGCAAGTGGAAAAAAATGAGAGACAAGTATGTGCACTTGTATAATTCAGCATATTGTGTCTAAAATCAATTACATTGGTCTACCTGATTTCCCTCCATGCCCTACAAACATTTCTTTGTTCCTGGAGCAATTCAGAAATGACAACCCACCCAGAATAAAAACACTCAGGAACCGAACTTAACATGCAGAGTTTTACCTACCATTTCATCTGTCTGCAGCTGGGCATTTATGAATAGTCAGCCAGCTAAACTATTCTTTGACCATTCAGTTATTAGTGGAAGGAGCCTGGGAACAAAAATGTCATCTTTTTTTTTTTAATATACTTTTATTTTCTTTTTCAAACCCACAATTTAAGATTTCGATTTTCTGTTGCTTGACTTGCAGCCAAAACTCTGACGTGGCATCGGTTTGGTTGCCAGATGATGCATTAAGGCTTACCAAGAGGTAAACATAATAATCTTCATTAAATCCTTTCAATGAATCCACCTCCTGCTTCTTCAGGTGGAGAAAGCCTTTGACAAGGAACAGTCGTAGATCTGTTTGGCGCCTTTTTCTTCTTTGCAGGAACCCAGTGAGGGAGAGATGAGTGGCAGCTTTTTTTAAAAGGGGGGGCCAAGTTAGGTAAACATAAAAGGGGGCTGTCAGAGTTCCTTTCCTAATAGCAAAGTTTTTTCAGCAATAAATCACAATTCAGTCAATGCCATTAGTTTTGAGGCATTATATCCCTCATTAAAGTGCATAAACAATTATATTTACTGAAGGTAATGTACTGTGTAGTGTATTATAACGATGCTCATTAACATATGTAATCATCATTTGAATGGGCTTTACTACAATGTAAACTGATAATGGCATGATTACCCACTGGGTTATTAACTTTTCAGTCCTACGATAATAAAAGGTGAAGCAAGAAATGGAAAGCACATACACATTGGCCTCCGTGTGTGATTTATGGGCCTCTCCACTGAGCTATGAACACAGGTACCTATCATTTGGGGACTGGTTTTTTATTGCACATTGAACTTGACAGAATAATAAAGGTAATGGAGTAGCTTTGGGTGAACATTGGGAGAAAAAGAGTCCCATTTGTAAGGAAGGCACCACAGCAAACTGAGAGCCCCAGAAGGAAAACTTCTCTGTCTGCCTGTCTCTGCCTTGCTGGCTGGCTGTAGTTAGATATCTGTATAATTGCTGTCAGCCCTGAATTAGGAACATCACCGATTCTTCCTCTTTCTTCCCAAGAAATCAGGCACCAAATGAAGAAAATAACAGAACTGGTCCAACATCTTTGTCAGTAGGACATGTCCAACCTTATATATTAGCCTTCTGAAAATCAACTGTAATGTGATCTGGAGAGTTGACAAGGGCACAATGTGATTTGTTTATGACCTGAGTTTTGAGGGCAAACAAATTTGATTCCAGTCACTTTAATAGCAATAGCAATAGCACTTAGACTTATATACCGCTTCATAGTGCTTTACAGCCCTCTCTAAGCGGTTTACAGAGTTAGCATATTGCCCCCAACAATCTGGGTCCTCATTTTACCCACCTCAGAAGGATGGAAGGCTGAGTCAACCTTGAGCCGGTGAGATTTGAACCGCCGAATTGCAGCTAGCAGTCAGCTGAAGTAGCCTGCAGTGCTGCACTCTAACCACTGCGCCACCTCGGCTCTTTAAGATTTGATTCAAAGAAATATGTGTCCATAGGTTTAACGGAAGCATCAAATTGTCTGCGGCTGCTTCATTTTTCCTGCAAATAGAAGGTCTAGTAGACTATGTTATGTTTTGGCTGCATATCTTCAAAAATCTGAAAGGTTTTTTCCTGTACTTACGGTACTTTCAGATGAAAGAGTCAGAAGAATGACCAATGATGCCTCTTCAGAGACAATGTAGTCATGTGGCCTCTGATCTTTATGGATGTGGGTCCCAGAAGAGCTGGGATAGATGACTGGCAAGTTTGGTCTTCCTGGGAAGGACCCCTCAACACTGAACTCTCTTTTAAGGTAAGATGATGAGAGGACCACAAGATAGTCTCTTATGGTTCAATAGAATATGTGTTTTTTTATTTCCTTGCTTCATTTGCTTGCATGCCATCCATTCCCACAGGATTTGGTCAGCTAACCATATAAACAAATTAAAATATGTCAGACACATATAAATCTAAATAAATCAAAGAAATAAACACCAGCAAATACAAATGTCATATACCCTGCAATCCAACCTTCAAATTATAGAACATCTCCTATACAAAACAACATAGTGAGATCTCCAAAAGTTTCCTAAAGGCCAGGAGATATGAGGTTGTTCAAAAATTTTACTGAGAGGAAGTTCCAACTGTAGGGGCAGCTATTGAGAATGAAATTGGCCCCTTCTGGGGAAGCATTCCCCTTCACTAGTTTTGGTGAGATCCAGCCTGGACAGAGCAGATAACCGAAGTTTGGCCTTTTCTGGACAGGAATCAGAGAAATGATCATGAACAACTTCTGGATGATGTTTTGCTGTCTTTTATCATTGGGTTTGTGAACATAAGAAAGGTTAGCATTGCCTGGCCTCCTTTGTTAGCTGCCGTCATCACTGATAGAATTCAATTGGTTTAGGTTAAGGCTAGTTTAGCAGAAACAGAGGTACATGGATTCCTCCCGGTTCGGACCAGTTTGCCCGAACTGGTAGCAACCCGCTGGTGACGTCACAGAGCCGGTTCGGTTGGTGCCGGTCCATGGACGCCACCATCTTTTTTTTGGATTATTTTTTTTGGGGAAAAAATGTTTTTGGAATTATTTTTTTTAAAAAAAATTCTGCGCATGCGCAGAAGCCAAGTTTCCGGCACGGCACATGCGTCGCCATCTTGTTTTTGGCTTTTTGGGGGCTTAGGGTTAGGGTTAGGATTTTTTGGCACTGCACATGCGCGCGTGCGCTTTGCACGCGCGCCCACGAAGCACGGCCACGTGGCGTGGGAGAAAGTGAACCGGCAGCGAGGTAAGTTAGAACCCACCCCTGGGTACAATGCACAAAGATCAGTAGGCACAAAGAAAGTTGTTGATATAGAAAAAGTGGAATTTGAAAATCCACGCCCTCCTAGTCATAAAAACAGAAAAGGTCAAGCTAGGAAGAATTAGCTTAACCCCTATTTGTTCGTTACTGAGACCCTTAAACCCTCCCAGATTTCAAAGAATGTAATATTATTTGATCTAAGAAAACATATTCAGAGACATTGAGTTTTGCTTCCAGTTGTATTCATAGGATCACTATAGAAGAATAACACCCCATTAGTACAAGAGAGAGCAAAGTTAAGGCCCATTAACTTTAAAGAATGTAAGAGCTAAGAAAGTGAATGAAGCTCAAAGTAATATTAAGTTACTAGCACAGAAGAGACTGATAGGCATAGAGTTTAATAAATGATAAAACTAATTAGCTGGTTACTCGTGTCAAATTCAGAAAACACATCACAGTATTCAGTAGTATTCTCAATACATGAAAGTAAACCTGCAGTGATGTATATTGCCACTAAAATTTCCAGAACCACAGAAAAGGCACTGAATTTGTGCCACTTGCTTACTATTTACTGCTTTGACACTGGCTCTAGCTCTGATGGGTGATTTTACTGATTTTATATCAGATTTAAACTGACACATTACACATACTCAAGCCATTTTAGAGAGTACTGAGCTCAATAGGACAGAGTGCCAGTTAAATTTGTTGTCCTAGATATCCAAGGAAGGTCCTATTATTACATTCCATAGGGCTTATTCTGAACTACATAAATATCATAACTTTTTAACATTTTGTTTGTTTCATTCTACATATTTGCTTTCTAAACTCCTCAAAATGAGTGCATTTGTCAGTTGCAGGTGTAAGTGAGAAGTTCTACCACACAAGTAGAAGTCTGTGTGATGTTTGGTTTTAACTGGTACTTTACAACATAACCAAATTGTAGAGTGTGACCAAATTGGGCAGTTGAAAGCCATCACATTTATTAATTTAAAAGGAGTTACTTCATACATGTCACTGATTTGATAATTTCTACAGCTCTTCTGAAAAAGCAGTTACCAAAATAGGATGAATTATATGGTCCAGTGTGGACTGCTGAAGATAGATACTAAATATATTTAATATTTAAACCAGTTTGATCTAGTGTGAAGGCATGAGGCTAGAAACCAGGAGACTGGGAATTCTAGTCCCACTTTAAACATGAACGCTGGCTGGGTGACTTTCACCCAGTCACTCTCTCTCAGCCTTATCCACCTAACAGGTTTGTTGTTGTTGTTTTTGTGAGGAAATAGGAGGAAGGAGTATTTTTTTATTTTTTTATTTATTAGAAAATTTATATTGCCGCCTATTCACACATGGCAACTCAAGGCGGCTTATTTTAGGTATGTTTGCCACCTTGAGTTATTTATAAAAATAACATGCAGTTATTCAGGTTTTGCATAAGGTACAAGAATAGCACAGAATCATAGTCATAGTCTAAAACATAGTCTAAATACACAGCTGCTTTAAACAGTTGCAGACTGGTATAATATGTGTTCTCATACTCCAAAATACCTTTTCCTGAATTATTAAGTGCCACATAGCTAATTATTTACTCCCCCCCCTTCAGCTTTAAGGCTTTGATGGGGAAGAAAAAACATTTTTCAAAATCTATTAGCCCAATATTGCAATTTTAAAAATCTTCAGTCAGCCTCTGAAAAGCTGATCCATCCTGTGCTTCTAACCCTCTAGAGAATTTCAAAATGCTTTGACTACAATTATGGCTGTTCATTGAGTTATGGTCTAACAGAGATCTAGAATCAATTAAGAAATTCTTTCTATAGAAGAATATAGGATGCAATACCTTGATCAAAAATGCAGAGCATGTAAGCAATTGGATAAAATGTAAGTATCCGTTTTTGCACTGAGGTAAATTATACTTTATTATCTTGCTACATTATCTGCATGCAGATATCCAGGTTTTGCATAGGACAGAAATTGTTTCTGCTTAAATGGTATATAGTAATTCCCTCCAGCAATTCCCTCCAATAGAATTAGAAGAGAAGAGGGGCATATGCAGATCTGGAACATTTCCTAAAATCCTTACTGCAGAGCTTCTTCATGATTTGTGCTAAAATTGCCACTGTCTTTAAGGAATATATTAATTGCAAGTCTACAGTCTAAAATTTGCACTTAGACAATTTAGAACTACACCGCCTTAGGTCTGACCTAAGTGTAGCACATAAAATTATCTGCTACAATGTCCTATCCGTCAATGACTACTTCAGCTTCAACCGCAACAATCCACGAGCACACCATAGATACAAACTTAAGGTAAACCGCTCCAAACTCGATTACAGAAAATACGACTTCAGCAACAGAGTGATCAATGCCTGGAATTCACTACCTGACTCTGTGGTTTCTTCCCCAAATCCCCAAAACTTTAACCTTAGACTGTCTACTGTCGACCTCACCCCATTCCTAAGAGGTCTGTAAGGGGCGTGCATAAGCGCACCAGCGTGCCTACTGTCCCTGTCCTAATGTTCCTATGTACTCAAAACCGTCTCATGTATACATGTTTATACTTTTACTGTAATCTTATATATGCTTGACAAAAATAAAAATAAATAAATAAATAAATAAATAAATAAATAAATAAAAATAAATACAGGCTCTTCAGTTGTGAAGTTGATAAAACGTAACAGTAGCTTTTCCCATCTGACATGTTTTGGAGCTAGACTAGCTAGGCTGAGAAAGGAAAAAGGAAAATAAAAATAAAAATAAAAAACCACTGAAAGCCACAATGCCAAACTTCTTTTGTAACATTGCCACAAAAACTATAGGTTTTCAATCATAAGGAGCTTGAGGATGTATTTACCTTCATTTGTAAGCTTGATTTCATTTTAAGAATAAGAATACTAATTAGGAACAGGAAATCTTTTTGTAGACCAGAAACTGCATTCTTCCTTCTCTACTTCTTCTGTTCTTTTTATCTTCTTCCCTTTCCTCTTCTCAGGAATATTGGGCTAAATCAACACATGGTCTAACTTTGGTAGAGAAATGGCATAACAAGGGTTTTTTCCCCTACAGAAGCTAGCAAATGTAGATGATATTTTTCTCACTACTAAACTTTTAAACTCATTAGCAATGGAGAATTCTTATTCAGTCATTTAAATTTTAAAAATACATGATTTTTAACATGTATAAACAAAAGACAACAATGGTCACAGAAAGTTAAAAACATCTACTTTACACAGGCTATTCTGCAGGCCCTAAATTTTTATTTTATTTATTTATTAGATTTATATAGCCTTTTCCCCTAGGAGAAAAAGTTAGTGTACACATTACTTCTGAAAGCTTATTCTCACAGCTACAAGATCATCACAAATATCCTGTACTGAGAGGTAATGACTGACTCAACTTCACTCATTGGGCTTTCATTTCTGAAAATGGACTTGATTTTAAGTCTATCCAGTTCTAATCCAACACATTAATTATATCGGCTCTCTTTTGATATAACTTTAATTGAGGTGAAACTGTACAAACTTTGCTTAAATGTCATTCCACTTGATATTATGTGGAAACCTGTAACCAAAACATATTGAAAAACAGATTTTAAAGTGCTTAAATGATGACAAGTGGTTGAATACTTAATTGTAACTTTGTTTGAGCATCACATCCCTATTTGACCATTCAACAGCTGATGTCAAAATTCACAATTCACAAAATTCATAATTCACAAAATTCACAATAACAACATGTTCTCACAAGATATCAGAAGAAGAAGTAATGTCTTCCTCAAAGGAGTTCTTGTACTATACTTTATAGACAGGAATTGCTAAGTTTTCCTCCCACTTGAACAACAACCAGCCAGGCAATGAAGCCGATACAAGATCTAACAACTCTGGGAGTCAGATGAAATAGCAAGAGATCTCCAAGTACAAAAAACCTATACAGTAATCAGGCCTGTGTCCAGGTAGTCCTTTCTAGGATATGAGGCAAGACTTCTGGCAGCTGATCAGAGTAAAGATGTTATTTCCAGTTGGCCAGCATTAGATCCCAGGCTAGAAATCACCACCCTAAAGGAGCTGTTACACAGCTGCTCTATTTCCTTTGAGAATGTGTCCCTCATAAATTCCATCAAAAGTAAAGCACCTAAAGCTTTGCTCTACATCTATCCTGTGGTGGTCTTATACTTTATCAAAGGACAGCATTTAGTTCTTTCTTTGTCCACTGGATCTATATGCCACCTGTAAAGAGCATATACATAGCACTCCCTTCCTCAGTTTATCCACATAACACCAATCCTGTGTGATAGGTTAGAACA
The DNA here is from genome assembly GCA_003457575.1 of Thermophis baileyi. NCBI lineage: Eukaryota > Metazoa > Chordata > Lepidosauria > Squamata > Dipsadidae > Thermophis > Thermophis baileyi. Next base: position 2,492,429 of record QLTV01004454.1, read on the forward strand.
GGGGTGTTCAACCTTGGCTTGAATACTTCAGCACCCAGAATTCCCAATTAGTAGAGCTGGCTGGAGAATTCTGGGAGTTGAAGTCTGCAAGCCTTAAAGTAGCCAAGACTGAAAGCCCTGGGTTAGAATAAGAAGTATGCCAAAATTAACTACAAAACTTCATCTCCTAAGAGGGCATTTCAATGTTGGCCTCCCCAGGCCCATCTTTAATCATTAAATCATGTTAGCTCTCCAACAAAAGATGTTTTTTTAAAAAAAGAGACTGGCTTTGGAAATGAAAGCTAGGTACCAAAGAAGAGAGAGCGCTTATTGTAAATTATGAGGAATGGTCCCACAGATTTAGTAAACTCTGGCTTGAGTTGGCTCCTACCTTAGAGCAACTACTTTTAATTTAATTATTGGAGGCCACATAGCTCTCTTTAATTCAGTCAGTGAAGGAGAAACAAAAATATTTCTGCTTGATTGTATTCCCCCATGCCATCATTCCTGTCCCCAATAGGTTTTTTGAGCATTTAGTTCAGCTGCTTTTTCCAAAATAAAAATGAATTCTTAAGGTGCCAGAGCAATATCCAGGGAAAACATAAAGCATATGTTTGTAACTGACCCCCAAATATTTTAAGCTTTACAATATATGAGTGGGGAAACACAGAGACACACAGAGACACACACAGACAGGGTGCATACCTCCAAGCAAAATTGTGTGAGGGAGTTTCACAGCTCTGGAAAGTTGGTCATTTATAGCCTGCTGCTGTCTATAAACACTGCTACTAATTATGCTAAGCAGGGATGATCCTGATAAAATTAATTATGAATATTAATAAACATGTTACTAAAAGAAATTTAGAAACATATTATGGAAATGCCCTCAAATTATAATATTTGAATGTTGCACCTAAATTGCCCAGACAGCTGTGAATACAGGTAACTTGCCCACTGGCATAGATTGAATGTTTTGCCAGCCCATGGATTTCTGCTAGCCATAGGAATGTTTTCATGTTGTTTGCTCTCTTTGCATATACAATAACCCTAACTGAATTTCCAAATGACATATAATGCACAGAATGGATTTTAAAAAATAACAAGGCAACATCTTGATATTGCCGTGCCTCTTGACAGTTGTTCATCTTGTTTTTCAAAGTTTCAAGGCAAACTTAAGAGCTCTGCTTGAAAGGTACAGTGGGCTTGGTATAATTACCACAGCTGCCACAGATGGCTCATTTTAACAAGAGACCCTAGGTAAACCTACTTGTTTAGCCTGCAGCATAAACAGAAAAATTTTCCTCTTAAACAAGTGGATTTGGGTTCTGCCGAGATGAAGCTCAAATCTACTTGCTAAGTTGAGTCGTTAAAAGGATTCAAAGACTGTTGAAGAAAAATGGGTCAGTTCAAAGTTCAAAATTCTAAAATGTGCATTCGGGTCCCCAAGATTAGAAAGTGTTTAAGAAAGCAGAGCTTATTTTGGTTGCAAACTAACCAATTTCACTGATCTTATTATGCAACGGGTCACTCCTCCTATCCTAAAACTAAGAAAGAAAGAGGGAAGATCTTGCAGGTCATTTTTGTGCTGGTGTCTAAAATACAAGGTTTTCAACCAGTCACATCAACCTTTACTGATATTTATTGAAGAGAAAGGAGGAACAACAACAACAACAACAAAAGAGAGAAAGATAAGGGAAAATCTTTACTAATATAAAATTACTAATATATTTTCTATGATAAATATTGAACAATATATATTTCCCTCTTATAATCTGTTAAAAGACTGATTTCCCCTTGATATTCACTCAAAAATCCTTATTTCAAGCTTTCCAGTATTTATATAATTAATATTAGCAGAAATGTACCACAGGGTTGGATCTGGATGCAATTCATATAGTACAGCAGACCAAATTTAGTCACAGAAAAATTAAGTCACATGGTTTTCAAATGCTTATTTGACATTTGCTTTGCCTGATGATAAGGATAATTATCTAGGTTCTTTGATCCAGCAGAGCCTCATCAATATTTCTTGGGGATTCTTTAGCTAAGATTCTTGTTTTTAGCAGTGGGTTAGTCTGTGGCTGCTCCAATTGTACGATACCAAGATCTGAGTGATTTTGGCCTTAGGGGTGCATATAGAGTTTTCCCAGACAAATATTTTATCTTATCCTTGCTATCCGCATTCCAAAGTTTCACAGGATTGTCTAGTCAGTTATACCTCATTTGTGTTTTCCCCACCACTTTTTCTGTTTCTTACTTTATGTTAAGGGTGAAATGAAAGAATAGTCTATAGCAGTGCTGGCTAACCTTTTCGGCACCGAGTGCCGAAACGGGAGCGCGCGTGAACATTTTCGGCACCGAGTGCTGAAGCGTGCGTGCACGCTGGAAACCCGAAAAGCAGATGATCTTCCGGTTTCCGGCGTGCGCATGCGCACATGAAGACCAGCTGTCCGGTGCACATGCACCGGCTCTGCCTGGCCTTTCGGGGGTCGTCGTGCCTCCCTGCCCACCCCCCCTGGTCCCCGTTGGGGTGGCAAGACATCCCCACCTATGACCCAGTTCTGCAGCCCCAGACAGGGAGAGGAATGTTGCCTCCCTTCACTGGAAAGCCAGAGCCCCTTCCCAGCCTTGGAGGTAAGGGGCGTCAGCATTCCCAGGGCTTGGATTGGGAGGCCAGCAGGCGGGAGAGCTTTGCCCCAACTCTGGCCAGGATGAAGCATTCCCCCCAGCCTGCCACCAAGAACAAGCCAGCACAGCCCCCCCCTTCCTGGTGGCTTCCCGGCCGGTGCGCCTCTTACCCCTCGGTGGCATCTCCATGCTGTGCTCTCCTCCGGCCCTCCTGGGGCAGTGCAGCTCCTCCTCCTTTTCCTCCTGGCTGCTCCAGCATCCCGGCTGCCCCCTTGCAGCGGCAGGAGCAGTGGGTGGGGTGGCCAGCCGCCCAGCCAGAAAACCCTGCCCCGCTGTACCATGTGCCCAAGCTGGCCAGGCGCTCTGGACCATGGACGCACATCAGTGTCACGGGCTGGAGGGCTGGGTCTGCGCAAGAAGCCTGCTCGGGCGGGGAGGGAGGGAAGCTGCGGTCCGCCCGTCCTGGCTGGCAGCTCTGCTCCCCTTGCTCCGGCGCACCGGCCACCTGGTCTTCGCATGTGCATGTGTGCTGGAAACTGGAAGATCATCTTCCCAGCACACCAGGCGGCTGCTCTTTCGGTTTCTGGAGCTCCTGCATGCATGAAGACCAGCTGGCCGGTGTGCCGGAACCCGGAAGAGCAACAGGCGATGGCTCCGCATGCCCGGAGAAATGGCTCTGCGTGCCACTTTCGGCATGCATGCCATAGGTTCGCCATCACAGGTCTATGGTATCTCTTGACTGATACTGTTAACTCTCCATCTGTGGTTATAAAAATATCTGATTAAAAGGAAATGGTAAGGAAATAGTTTTAAAAGTACTATTTGATTACAACTAGTCCATACTTTTTTAACTGCTGTGTTGTGTAATTTTCATGTTTTCTTGTGAACTATCCAGAGTCATGTATAATATTCTCTGTTTTAATAATTTCCATTGACTTTTTAGTACACATTATAACAATTGAAAATCAAACTTATTTCATCCTGAACTATTCAGAAAGAAGCCATATTACTAAAAAGAAAATAAACAATAAAAACTAAAAAGAAAGGAAAAGGTAAAGGAAGAAAGCTTAAAACAAAACAACGATACAAAAATATACCGGTATTTAAGCAAAAAATTACAATAACACAATATCTACTTTTCTATAATAGTAAAAAGACCACTATAAATAATTTTTTAAAACACAAGTTGAACTAGATGGGACAGAATCTTATTATGAAGTCTTGTTTCTCTGCCAATAAAGAGTGAGTTCAAAGGCTAAAAGTTGGTATCTTGAGCCAACTTTTTGAGTCTGCTACACATAATTCTTTCCAAGAATACATAATCAGCTTTTCTGCAAAACATTCATATCCAAACTCTCTATCTCTAAAATGTTCTTAATTTTATATTTTTTAAAATTTAGTTTATGCTGCCAGTAACATTTTTAATATATTTTTTTATTTATTAAATTTATTTGATACAGTGAAGAAAACATAAAATGAAAATACAAATAACCTTATTTAATCAAATTATCTAGCAACTTCAAATGGGATAGTAGACTTTTATTATATCTTGACTCTGCATAACTAATATATTTAAACCACATGAGGCAAAAGTCTTCTGCATTACCATGATATTGATGTCTAATTGAATCCATTCACCTTGCTGCTATTTATCCTCTTTTTCTTTAATTTAATTCTTTAATTCTCTAACCCAGCGGTTCTCAACCTGTGGGTCGCGACCCCTTTGGGGGTCGAATGACCATTTCACAGGGGTCGCCGCGCGCGTTAGCCCGCCATCTTGGTGCCACCGTCACTGCAGGGGTGAAAAGGTCCTGGTTCGGCCGTGCCTGCGGGTCGCCGGACAGCTGGTAGCCCAGACGCCACCATTTGGGTTCTTCTACCCTCTGCGCATGCGCAGAATGCTTTGCGCATGCGCAGAGGGTAAAAGAACCCAAATGGCGGCATCTGGGCGAAGTCTCCCGCTTCCGTCGCTACCGGCTGTCCGGGGACCTGCAGGCGGGGAGGGGGTGGGGGTTGCGGGGGGGTCGCGCCATTAGAAAGGTTGAGAACCACTGCTCTAACCCTTTGCTGCTTACAGTCTTCTCCAAAGAGCTAGGTCTTTATATAATCTGCCCGAAAGTGTGATAATTTGAATCTGGGTATTTGTGCTTCCAATTACAACTCCGGATTGTTTGTTCGATGACCCATTTGTTTCTTTCCTTGGATGATGTTTTAATGTAGCTGCTTAAAACCTCTGTAGATTTTAAACAGAGTTTGATTTACTTATATATGCTTATTAGAAGTTTATTTAACTCAAGCATTTTTTTTGCTTAGGCTGATGATCGTGATGAATGACAGCTTCTGAAGTTGTATAGTTGTTGGAAGCTTTGAAGAATCAATTGACACTCCTAAGTTGGCAGAACTACTTTTATAAGAAATTATACAACTTTATAAAATTGATGTTAAATATTTATGCAAACTTTCAATAATGAGCTTGTGTGCTCTGTTTGTGAGTTAGTGGAAGGTAGAAAGATTGTGAAATTAATTTATTTTGATTTTAGAACAAGGTGTATAAAACATAGCATTCCATTTCATGTAAACTGAAAATTTCATAGAATATTTAATGAAGGTTAGATGAAATTGCCTTACTGTTAGAAGTACAGTTCAGAAGCCATGTAGTGGTCTGGACTTGTCCACTATTTTGACTTTGGTTTGAAATTCGCAGGATCGTTAATATGATTTTAGGCCTATCATTGCTCATTATGTACACATATGTTCCACTTGGCTATAGTCCTAGCATTTAGAAGCTATCATCAAAAACTGTTGGTCTTTTTCTGCATGAGGGTTGGAAAAAAAGAATGATTGAACAAAATCTGAGGACCATCCGTACAACTAGCAGTGGATAGTTGGTATGTGTGGTCTGCTAGCATTTGAACTTTTGGGCAATCTGTTCAAACTGTTGGAGCTATGTTGTATTTTTATTTGTTACTCTAATGAAATAAATATATTTAAAATAATATTACAGTTATCTGTCTTTTCATGATCATGTTCTCCTTGAACTGAATTGCTATGTCATTAGTAAGGAGAAGATACTGAAGAAGCACCTATAGGATAAAGAAGGATTGGAACCTCCATGTATGGTTCCATGATTGGAACCAACCACTAATGGACAGACCTAATAAAATTGCACTCAATGGTTGGATACAGGCCACCGCCGAAGTAGCCAGATATAAACCAAGAGAAAGCCCTCCAAAAAAAATTAGTCTTTTGAAATCTTGAAAAAAACAAGTACAAGGAGAGGCTTAGCTTGACTTCCATTGGGAAGATGTTCCAAAGCATGAAAAGCAGCTTTTAGCTTCAGCCTTGTTGAAGCCTGTTGGAAATGTATTTATTTTACTTTGATTTATTTAGCCATTCCAGGCATCTTACCTTTAAAAACAATGCAACAATATAATAGACAATAAAAGTAAACCAATCTAGACAAATAATAACCACATCATGGCTTAAGTAACACTGCAATTTCCATGCCTGGGAACACATCCACATTTTAAGCTTCTGAAAATCTAGCAAGGAACATGCTTTCCAAATAGCATAGATGAATGCTAGTTGGACTAGATGATCCTGAAGATACCCAGGTGCTAAGGTGTAAAGAATTTTATACATCAAAACTAGCAACTTAAATTGTACCTGGAAGTCCATTATCAACCAGTGTAGGGTCTGAAAATTGGGGCTTATGTGTTCTTAATGCCAAGAGCCAGAAAGGGGACATAGGCCACCATATTCTGGACCAATTGTAGGAGTCCTTGGTGCTCTCTGAGCTTGCTTGTTTTCTTGCAGACGTTTCATTACCCAAACTAGTAACATCATCAGTGCTAGTCTAGCACTGATAATGATACCTAGTTTGGGTAATAAAACATCTGCCAAAAAAAAAAAAACAAGCTCAGAGAGCACCAAGGACCCCTCATGTCAACCCTGAGCTACAACTATTCTCCTTTATTAGGACCACTTGTAGTTTCAGTGTAATTATTATGAACAATCCAATGTAAAGCATATTGCAATAGTCTAATTAGTTGGCAATGAGTACATGACTCAATGTAGGCAAGCCTTCCTGCATTAGGTAAGGCTGCAACTGATGTACTGGCTCTGGCCTTAGTGTCTACTTCCTGTTCAAGCCATGAGTCCCATCTTACTAGGGTTCAACTTTAGGCTATTTTCTCCCATCCAGACCCTCACCGGCTCCAGGCCCCTGGAAAGAACCCTGAGAAACTTTGAGAGGGAGACTTAGTTTTTGGCAGCTGAGGATAGTCTCATCTGTATCCAATCCAATAACTGAGTCTTCTTGGCAAGATAGGCAGTATAGAAGCCTAATAATAAATACATGAATAAATAAATAAATCGACTTAAGGAGCCTAAGTTATTTCTTCATTTTCCCCCCACATATATACAGTACATACTCACCATGCTGTTCTTTTTTGTAGCAAGAGATGTTATGACAAGTGCAGGTAAGAGCAAGAAAAAAGCCAAAAGATCTGAGGTATAAAAGAAGAAAAAAGAGAAATAAATACAGCTAAATTTAGTTGACACCAAACCATTCACTATACTTGTCTACACATTTGCATGTTTGAAAGCCATCCTTCCTCCCACTTTGTTCATGCATTGCTTCATGCACTGCCTTTTGTTCTTTAAACCCTTCAGCAAATTGCTTTTCAAGATGTCAGCAGTTCCCTCTAAACCAGCGGTTCTCAACCTGTGGGTCGCGACCCCTTTGGGGGTCGAACGACCATTTCACAGGGGTTGCCGCACGCGTTAGCCCGCCATTTTGGTGCCACCGTCACTGCAGTAGTGAAAAGGTCCCGGTTCGGCCATGCCTGCGGGTCGCTGGACAGCTGGTAGCCCGGACACCGCCATTTGGGTTCTTCTACCCTCTGCGCATGTGCAGAATGCTTTGCGCATGCGCAGAGGGTAGAAGAACCCAAATGGCGGCGTCCGGGCGAAGTCTCCCGCTTCCGACGCTATCAGATGTCCGGCGACCCGCAGGCAAGCCCGAACCAGGAGCATTTCGCCCCTGGTACCACGCCCCCTTTGTCACCTCATCTCGCGCGGGGAGGGCACGGGGCGGGGCGCGGCATTAGAAAGGTTGAGAACCACTGCTCTAAACCCTTTCCCTTGCCTTCTACTTCATCTTAACCCATTCACTCACATATTTGTGATTCAGTCTTCTACATACTTCTTCCATTCATGTCATTCACTTTTGTATTTGAGTCATGTGCTGTGTAGGCTGCTATTTAAATCAGCTAAAAAAATATTCAGCTACATTAATTCAATTCCCATTCATTTTTTACCTATCTCTACCTGTTTATCATACCTACTTCTGAAATACCTATACCCATTGTATCAAACGTACTTCTAGATTTGTCCTGATGTAGCCTACTGTCGCTTCCATGACATATGGAAGTTTCTATTTCAACAAATATTCCTTCTTCACAATAGTCCATATACTATTATTACCTTGCTAGCAATTTATATTCACTTTAACAATTCTCCATGTATTTCTCTATCTTTAATAAATGTTCTACTGAGATTCACAAATAAATCTGCTAGTTTTTTCCCCATTTATGTATAACTATCATTTTCTCCATCAGTACTATACCGCACATGCTGTTTTCACAGACAAATTACACAATATTTTCAACTACGCCATAAACAAACTATATTTGTATTTTAATCTTCCTTCATCATTGTTCAACATTCATTAATTTATGCTCTTTACCATTTAGTCCTCCTACATTTTCTTTCACCATGTTCCATATTCCAGGGTTGTTACCTGAAACACTGCTAGCTATCATGGCTTTGATCAAACAACTTTCTCACCTAACCCTTGTTAGTAAGATAGAGAAGGTAAGATAGAAAATATATAAATTAGATTATCATCCTCAACACTATCAGACCACACCTGCATTATACAGGTAGTCCTCGACTTGCAACAGTTCATTTAGTGACCGTTCAAAGTTGCAACGGCACTGAAAAAAGTGACTTATGACCGTTTTTCACAGTTACAACCTTTGCAGCATCCCCATGATCGTGTGATCAAAATTCAGATGCTTGCCAACTGGTTCATACTTATGACCATTGCAGCGTCCCAGGGTCATGTGATCACCATTTGCAACCTTCTGACAAGCAAAATCAAATCTGGGGAAGCCAGATTCACTTAACAACCGTGTTGCTCACTTATCAACTGCAGTGATTCACTTAACAACTGTGGCAAGAAATGTTGTAAAATGGGGCAATGCTTACTTAACAAATGTTCACTTAACAGCAAAAATTTTGGGCTCTATTGTGGTCATAAGTCAAGGACTACCTGTACTATGCACAAACCCTGCACATTTCCTGAAAACAGTGAGACGTACCAGCCAGTTTTGATAGCTTTTGGCCGGTAGACTACAAGCACAACATCAAGTTTTAGCCTCTCGTAAAGCAATGCTCTGTTATTCATTTCCTATGAATAGAATAGAATAGAATAGAATAGAATAGAATAGAATAGAATAGAATAGAATAGAATAGAATAGAATAGAATAGAATAGAATAGAATAGAATAGAATAGAATAGAATAGAATAGAATAGAATAGAATTCTTTATTGGCCAAGTGTGATTGGACACACAAGGAATTTGTCTTTGGTGCATATGCTCTCAGTGTACATAAAAAGACAAGATACATTCGTCAAGAATCATGAGGTACAACACTTAATGATTGTCATAGGGTACAAATAAGCAATCAGGAAACAATCAATATTAATATAAATCGTAAGGATACAAGCAACAAGTTACAGTCATACAGTCATAAGTGGGAGGAGATGGGTGATAGGAACGATGAGAAGACTAATAGTAATAGTAATGCAGCCTTAGTGAATAGTTTGACAGTGGTGAATTAGGAGTGTATGAAGTATACAGGATATATTTTTTAAAAGCCTTAAAAACAAATCTCTTAAATTAAGCTTTATTTATTTTGTTTTTTATTGTTTTTAACAACCCTGATTCTATTTTTCATTTTTCACCCTATTTATTGCCAAAAGACCTGGTGGCCAGTGGTATAATAAAAAAATAAAAAAATATTCTCATAATTCTCTTTAAACATTCAACATAAGCCCATTGACCCAGAAAGGTTGCCCACCTCTGAAGTATAAGAGTCCTGATGAAGCTGATAAATGGCACAGAAAGAGAAATGCTGAAGGACAAAGAATATACTTAATTAAACCAACCGTGTGACTCAAGCAGGGGCACCAGCAGGTGCTCAGGGGCTCAAGGCAAGTTGGCCTCTGCTATCACCTCCCGGGTTGCCTCCTCTGAAGTGCAGCTCTGATAGGCAGCGGTGGGCAACCCGACTCTGGAAGGAGAAGTGCCGGGAAAGCCATGGCAGCAGCCCCTCTCATCTTGGAGCCCAAAGGCATTGCAAGTAAATTGAGATGGTACATCTGCTGCCGTCTCACCAGCGCTTTCTTTCAGGCTATAAAAATGTATCTTTGAAAAATAAATAAAAGGAGGCCGAAGTCTGAGGGAGGTCTCTGAGGCATGTGGGCCTCCACATATTCCCCTGCTCAGAAAAGAAGCTTGTTGACATGCTGAGAGGAAAAGAAGGCACAGAAGTCACTGGAGAGGAAAGGTTCATGTACTGAATCCATGTGCCTACCAGCCCAGTTTTAACATCAGTGGTTGCTGCCCCCTCCACCCCCCACCCCCACCCCATAACAGCTGTGCCTCCTGCATGAATATCTGCAGAAGATAGCTTTGAGCACACAGCAATATGTGTGAAGAGTGATGACTCAGTCTGCAGCATTGAATGTCAGAGACTCTCTGGCATGTAGGCTGACATTCATATACACTCCCCACCCCCCACCCCAACAGACACACACACAGACACACACTTTGAAAAGAAGACTGTACTTTTCTATAATCCCTATGGCTTCTAGAAGTATCTATGAATTAGACAATCAGGCTAAAGTTTGGAACTTTACTTATGGCCTATGGAAACAGGTAGCACATAAATGTGACATAAGTGGTATCCTTCCATTACTGCATCTTCCTCTGCCCCCAGTCATCCATGGTCCTCCTCAAATGGACCTCTGTATTAACACATTCACCATTGTGTCCATCTACTCTTTAATATATTACATTTATATTCCCTCAGGTTGAGATTCCAGTGCACAAATTTCTGCTCTGGGATTCCTTTGGTCATTTCAGTGCTGCATAGTCTTTTCTGATTTCACATCAAACTTCTGCATGAAGTGATGTAGCTTCTCAACAGTGTATGCAATGGCATGACATACTTTTTCCATCACAATCCAATGGGACTCCCTCTCCAATTGTTTCTTACTCAGAAACGCCAGTAGATGTGGAAGCTAGTCTGTATATTTGCATTAACTGCCCCAATGCCACTTTCTAAAGCATAGAAATTAGCACGCATGGTTTGCCAAATATGGAGCTTGAAATATACATTGCTTTTAGTTGACCAAATACAATCTTGCACTCCTGGGCAGTGGTAAAATCCAAAATGTTTTTACTACTGGTTCTGTGGGCGTGGCTTGGTGGGCATGGTGTGGCTTGGTGGGCGTGGCTTGGTGGGCGTGGCAGGGGAAGGATACTGCAAAATCTCCATTCCCACCCCACTCCAGTGAAAGGATACTGCAAAATCCCCATTCCCTCCCCACTCCTGGGGGAAGGATATTGCAAAATCTCCATTCCCACCCCACTCTAGGGCCAGCCAGAAGTGGTATTTGCCAGTTCTCCTAACTACTCAAATTTCCGCTACCGGTTCTCCGAACTACTCAAAATTTCAGCTACCGGTTCTCCAGAACCTGTCAGAACCTGCTGGATTTCACCCCTGCTCCTGGGATCACACCACCATACTGGGATTTTGCTTTCAGTTGTGCTGCGGTATAACAATAATTGGATGCAAAGGTCTTATAAGTAATCAGCTAGCCCAAATAATTATTGCACCTATCTTTTTTCTAAGGACAGGCAGTTCTTGGTTAGCCTGTATGTTGGCTCTCAGAAGTTCCATGGCCCATCCAATATCCCACATAGACTACCTGGTTTAGGCCAATTTGGCCCTTCTTCACCTTGATAGTAATTTGGCACTCACCAATTCTTTGGAATAAGTTCCAGGTGATTTATAAAAAAAATACTATATTATCTAACATATGATAGCAAAGCAATTTATACCCTGGAGCACCACATTTTATCCTTGGAAGATTGTAGAGGCTTTCTAAAGATCAAGTGGGTGTATATTAAATACAAACACCCCACACTATATGATGAATGTTGATGTCTCCTTACATCTTTCTACCAGTATCCCTTTGTTAGGACCAATGTGGAAATGGACCAGGCTCCATGTAACTCTTCTAGCCTCTCTAGCAGAACATTGATGCAAGGCATGAGAAATTGACCTATTTCTTATAGCCCACAAAAAATATGTCCTTCCCTCAGTGCAATTCAGGGTTAAAAAGCAAGTCCATCAGGGAAAACTGTGTACTCTTAGAGACTCACATTAGCATCCACAATCACTCCAGTTGCCTTAGATTACCCCAGTTGCCTGCAGTTCTACCATTTCTTTTTCAATGGTTTTATGTTGCTAAGGGGCTGCTGAGAAAAGCCTTCAATATGCTGACTTATTTTTTGTGTCTGTCAAGATGGGTAGCAAGTTTATAAAAATCTGCATATTCTGCTGAGCATACTTCTAGCATTCTGTAAGTGCCCAGCACTTTCGTTTTGTTTGGGAATCAAGATAGGAGACCATGATATTTTGTTTATTGTAATATAAACTGAGAGCAAACCCTGCTCCTTACTAGCACGGATGCTGTTACCTAGTTTGGGTAATGAAATGTCTGCAACAAAACAACAAAGTTCAGAGAGCACTATGATTTTACTTATTTCATTCCCCTAGAAATCTAGAACTCCCATGCTGGGAACCAAATCCCTGGTGATATAACCATTGACTCCTGGAATGGTACAGCTTAAGATCATTCAAAAATCCATCGTTAAGCAAGACATCACATGACTGCAATTTATGACCTTCCCTGTTGGCTTCCCTACTGACTTTGCTTGTCAGAAGCCAGCTGGGAAGGTTGCAAATGGTGATCACATGACATAAATGCACGACCATTGCCCAGCCCCTGAATCATGATTACATGACCACGGGGACACTGCAACTGTTGTAAGTGCACAGATTGGTTGTAAGTCGCTATTCATAACTTTGAATAGTAGCTAAAAAAATAGTCATAAGTCAAGGATTACCTGTGTACTAAGCTTGGATCTTTCTCAAATTTTGCTGGAAAAGGGACTAAGTCTCCCTCAGACTTGCAAAATATAAATTAAGGCCCAATTTATGCTCTTAGCATCAATCCAGTTTAGGGCTACTGCTTTGGTGCAAACCTTATGAGTTCTTACGTACTGTTTCCTCCAAGATATTTTGGGTTGGATAGGCCCCAGGGTAATTAATATAGCAATAGCAATAGCACTTAGACTTATATACCGCTTCATAGTGCTTTACAGCCCTCTCTAAGCGGTTCACAGAGTCAGCATATTGCCAACAATCTGGGTCCTCATTTTACCCACCTCAGAAGGATGGAAGGCTGAGTCAACCTTGAGCCAGTGAGATTTGAACCGCCAAACTGCAGCTAGCAGTCAGCTGAAGTAGCCTGCAGTGCTGCACTCTAACCTCGGCTCTAATATCTGCAATAGAGTTCCTTGATAAGCAAGGACAATAAAGGCATCTTCACCTTGTTTTTATTGTTCCCTATCCTGTCATCACAGGATTTTACATAGTAAATCACTCCCTGACATTCCCAATCCAGGAACAATCTCTGATTTATCATTTCTGGTTCTACCTTCCCCAATATGTTCATGTAGACAGTCATGTGTCAAGTTTAAGAAATATCTGTAAAACTTGCTGTGCCCAACTGGTGTCTCTGGGCTTGCAATCTCTCTGCATCCTTGTGGGAAATATTCCCAGCACGATGGTCCTTTTCTTCTGAAGAATGTGTTGTTCTGAACTTTGCTGAGAATTGGGTTCTGGTCCTCTGCTCTTTTTTGAACTCATTACTGCTCCTGGCATCTCTGTATGACTTCTTCTTTTCAGAGGATTTACTTCTCTGGCATCAAAGTGCTATAGGAATTCTGAGGGATGTAAGACATTGTGGGGAGGCTGAGAAAAAAAATGAACCTAAATATTAATAATCATGAGATAGAAGGCAAGTCTACTGGCAGTTTATCCTATAGAGGGCACTTCAACGCAAGTGGCAAGAAATCCTGGTAAAATTTTTAAATAATTCAAAGCCTTAACAAACTCACTATGAACAAGGATTGGAAATTCCCTTAAAGTTTCCAACATTCTGTATTTACCCCAAGACAAGCTAATGAAATGAAAGTCCCTACTGAAGGTTGTGTAATTGTTGCTTCATTGATCCTACCCAGATGTGTGGGCCTTGAGAAGTGAATAGGTTCATTCTCTGCATTGCAGACACCTACAGTAGCCTTCCACCTTGGAGCCCACATCTGTTACTGGTTGTTCTTCTCTTTTTCTTGTAGGTATGCCCTACTTTCCAACTTCCCTGCATTGCGGAAACTTGTCCCATTCTACCAGAACTGCTGGGAGTGTTGATTGTGCGGAGTGGGTCTTATGTTCTAGTTTTTATTGGCTGATCTTTCTCTCCCTTCAAGAATACAACATTGCTAGAGTATCATAGAATTATAAAATTGGAAGGGGCCTTGGAGGACTTCAAGTCCAAACCCCTGTCTAGGGCAGGAATCCTCAGACCATCATGGACAAATAACTGACCAATATGTCCTTGAGAATCTCCACTGATGGAGACAGGCTGTTCCATTACTTAATAGCTTTCACAGCCAGGAAATTCCTTCTTATTTGGAGGTTTGGACCTCTCTGTTAAGTTGATTCTTATCTACCATTGTGTACTCTGGAGAATAGAGCCACACCCTCTGCCTCTCACATCTCTTCATGTATTGGAAGATTGCTATCATCTCTCATCTTAGCCTTTTATTCTTTAGGCTAAACACACAAGTTCCTTTAATTGCTGATCATAGGATCTAGCCTCCAAGCCCTTCACCATCTTTGTTAATCTTCTCTACATTCTTTTCCAGTCTCTCGGGGTCCTTTGCTGATTTTCTGCATGCTCTCTTCTGTTCAGTTTCTGTACGTCCTCCTACCTTGTTTTCTCCACTCTCTCATTTTTGATTCCAGGACTTTTGATTCTTCAGACATACCTGACTGTAAAGTATGCTATAATTTACTCTGTCTATTCAGACATTTCATTCGTGGCATACAATGTTCCCTGTAACAGCAGAAAACGCCACGCGGCAGTTAGAAACTGGCGCGTGGCGCTCTCTTTTCATGTGTGCGGGCGCACAGGCGCGCAGCCTCTGCCATTAGAAAATGCCACGTGGAAGTTGGAAACTACCCCATGGCGTTCTCTCGTTACGTGCGCGGCCGCGCGGCCAAGCACCTTAGAGGTAACAGTGGTGGCATCCCTTTTCATAATAGCAATAGACTTATATACTGTTTCACAGTACTTTATAGCTCTCTCTACAGTCAGCATATTGGCCCCAACAATCTGGGTCCTCATTTTACCGACCTCGGAAGGATGGAAGGATGAGTCAACCTTGAGCAAGTAAAAATCGAACTGTTGGCAAAATTAGCCTGCAATACTGTGCCACTATGGCTCTTAGGAAGAATTGGGCAAATACATTCTATATTTAAGCTATTGTACTTCATGAATATATAGTACTGTAGTAGCCTAAGCGTGAAGATGCTTGCCTCCCACTGAAAGGTTGAGAGTTCAATCCTAACTAGAGGCAGATATTTCTTTCCTAGGGCGCAAAGAAAAAAAATAACTGCTGCAAACTCCATGTGGCATCAGAAAGGACATCCAGCCAGTAAATGCTTAGGTCCATCCAGTCACCCTGACTCTATCCTGAACTAAGGAATTCCAGCAGGGGTGTCAAACTCGTGGCGTCACATTATCATCACGTAACGTATTGTGACTTTTTCCCCTTTCGCTAAACCAGGATGGGCATGGCCAGCGCGTGACAATTCCAGTTCGCGGGCTGCGAGTTTGACACCCCTGGATTACAGGGTCCTAAAAGGGGAGTTTTTATTTCATGAACATACATAAAAAGAGATCTGTTTACATCCAGCTGCATATAATTCTTATACAATTCTTCATCCTTGATGTTGGGACCAGCCTATTAAAGAAACAAATAATAAATTATTCAAAGCACTAAATTGAATGCTAATGCAATAATGCATATATTAATAATAGTACAGGTACTGTAGTTCTTACATAATGACAGTAGTTGGGACTCTGCCGCTAAGCAATATGGTCATAAAGTGCAATGTAACATGACCACACTAACATACAAGAGTACCGTATTTTTTGGACTATAAGATACTCCAGACCATAAGACACACATTAGGTTTAGAGGAGGAAAACAAGAAAAAAAATCTGCCTCTGCCTCCCAGCATCCATCCGGTATTCATCTGGCTAGTGTCCTTGCAGCAAACAGCAAACAGCCTGTTATCGCAGCCCCAGCACGTGGCTCTTCAGGGCTCCGCTCCATAGCGCCCACCAATGGTCAACTGAGCTGAGCTGCTGCTGCCGCTGGGAAACGCTGGGGCCTTCGCTGCCGAGCAGCTAAGTGGCGATTGGATTTGCCTCCTGAAATACCGCTGATCAGCTGTTCTAGGTGGCGGGGATCACTGCCACCCATTTGCTGTGGCCCCTTCACCGCAGCCCCTTCACCACAACCGCGGCCCGTTCGCCGCCGCCACAGCCCATTCGCCACCACCATCACCTGTTCGCTGCTGCCACCCGTTTGCCGCTACCCATTCGCCACTGCCCATTTGCCCTTTTGCCACAGCCCGTTCACCGCAGGGGTGAAATCCAGCAGGTTCTGACAGGTTCTGGAGAACCGGTAACGGAAATTTTGAGTAGTTCAGAGAACCGGTAGCGGAAATTTTGAGTAGTTCAGAGAACTGGCAAATACCACCTCTGGCTGGCCACAGAGTGGGGTGGGAATGGAGATTTTGCAATATCCTTCCCCCAGGAATGGGGAGGGAATGGGGATTTTGCAGTATCCTTCCCTGGAGTGGGGTGGGAATGGAGATTTTGCAGTATCCTTCCCCTGCCACGCCCACCAAGCCACACCCACCAAGCCATGCCCACAGAACCGGTAGTAAAAAAATTGGATTTCACCACTGGTTCACCGCCGCCGCAGCCCATTCGCTGGGGCCCATTCGCCGCGGCCCATTCGCTGTGGCCCATTCACTGCCAATCACCGCAATCGGTGGTGAATGGGCTGCCACGGCAATAGGCGGCGATAGGTGGTGATAGGCAGCGATAGGTGGCAATAAGAGGCAATAGGCTGATCAGCGCCGCACCACCCCCCTCCCCCCACCTCAATATTCGCTCTATAAGACGCAGAGACATTTCCACCCACTTTGGGGGGGGAGTGCGTCTTATAGTCCGAAAAGTACGGTAATTGCGACAATTGTAAAGTGCAACTTCACATGATTGCCATTTGAGAATTTCCACCTACCAGCTTCCCCATTGCTTATCAGAAACTGGCAATGAAGGTCGCAAATGGAAATCTCATGACAAGACACACTGCAACTATTGTAATTGTGATCAGGTTGCCAAGTGCCCAAATTGTGATCTCATGACTGTGGGGATGCTGCAACAGCCACCATTATGAGAACCAGTCATACGTCTCCTCGCTGAGCGCTATTGTAACATTAAACAATCACTGAATGAGTCATCGTTAAGTAAGAATCATATGTGTAGTCTTTAAAGAATAAATAGCAAGTGTGGGATCTTTAATTTTGCTAGTTGTTCAAAATCAGGGATAAAGGGGCTTTAGTCCTTTCAATCCAGGGTTTAGAACTCTGGGAGATGAGAGAATAGCCATGTTGCTCAAATCACAGTGTGTGCCTTTAAAAGGACACTGGGTTCACATATTTCCTTTTTTAATCAATTTTGGGAATTGCTTGTTAACTGCTTTTCAGCTATTAGGAACCTTTGGATTGACAGGTTTTACAGCACCAGTTGAGTTCCCTTCAATCCTTAGTAAAAAAAAAAAAGTATTAAATACAAGTTTAAGGAATTTTTGAAAACAATTTCAAGCAAAAGGATGGTTAGAACATTGACTTTGGAATGTTACAAAAAGACTAAGGGACCAGGTGGGTTTGAAATAAGATTTTGCAATTAATTATAAATAATCCTTCCCATGGAAAAATACTTTTGTTTTGAATTCTCTTTTTAAAAAATGGTAGGACAAGATTTTGAAGGAGGGAACCAGAATGAACTAAAGATTACAATTAAAGGAAAAGAACATTTACATTTGACTTACTAGTACAGAATGAAGCGAAGTATTTTAACATTGGACATATTGAAGGATATTTTTGAACAATGGACCCAGAAGTTAATTTTAAGAATTTTCTGCCTTTTTAGTTAGACAGTGTTTGAAAGATGTTGTGAAAAAGGAAGAAGTTTTACCAAACAAGATCTAAAAGTGGATTTAAAAATAACAGGCTACAAGAATGATATGGAAAAAGATGCTACGCCGGACATACAAAAGAAATCAGCTAATGTCTTAATAATTAAAAGGGATATATAAATAACAAACCAAGAAAATGACCTGGATAATTTTCCTATATTGGATTTACAAAAGAAACTTGTTAAAGCTTTGAAGAATTTAGTGAAAAGAGACAGAGAAAAAATGAAAAGTAATCAAATTCTAGTACATTATTTGAAGACATTAAAGATCAAATTATTAAAAGTAAAAGGAAGGAATATAATGGTGGTTTATCTGATCAAGGTTAAAATGGATATGTTGTTACCTCTAGTAAACCTAATGGACTTTTGCTATTCAGGGTTGAACAATAATGCTTTAAGGCTTTATCTGTATATAAGTTATGGGAAGAAGATGTCATTTGTTGCATTTTAAGAGAGAATGAAATTATTAAATTGTTTATACTTCCTGTGACAAAGGAAAAGTAATTTCTTTACATATATTTTATTTTCCTTTACTATATTCTTGCCTTCTTTCCTTTCTATTTTCCTATCTATTTTTTTTCATTTCTGCACTATTTTTTATTAATTTTTTAAAAGTTTGTATTTATCTTTTTATTTGTAACATTTAATAAAACTACTTTACAAAAAAAGAGTTTCATAGGAGTTTTGATTTGTTTTAACTTTACTTGGCATGCCAAGGAAGATAGGGAAAAAAAATCTGAAATTATCATTTCTACTTATTCCAAAGTGATCCAATAGTCTTCAAGGCATTTAAAGAGCATCTCCGTTGATCATGAGATCTGAACTACCGTAGACAGTCCAGGCATACATCAGGTGCAGCTGGAATTCTCAGGTACTGATCTGACTTTAAATAATTTCAGAATAAAGCCTGTAAAAAGAGCTTGACTTTTATTGCTATGGTATGGTAAAGAATCAATTTTTTATCCCAAAAGATCCTTCCTTCCTTCCTTCCTTCCTTCCTTCCTTCCTTCCTTCCTTCCTTCCTTCCTTCCTTCCTTCCTTCCTTCCTTCTTTCCTTTTTTACTTTCACTAAAAAAATAAATGGAANCTTCCTTCCTTCCTTCCTTCCTCCTTCCCTTCCCTTTCCTTCCTTCTTCCTTCCTTCCTTCCTTCCTTCCTTCCTTCCTTCCTTCCTTCCTTCCTTCTTTCCTTCTTTACATTCACTAAAAAAATCAATGGAAATGCTGCATTTATGAAAGCTTCTGGACAATATTTCGCTTTTAGCTGTTATAAAAATGAAAATAATTGTGAAGGCAGAGAGAGATCTGCAGCTGCTCCAGGCTATTCATGCCATAAGAGATCCCATCAGGCCCTCTTTATTGTCGCAGTTTTTGGCAAATTATTTTCTTATCGCACACAACCTATTCACTTCTGTTCCTGCATAACCACTTAGGCTCATAAAGCAGTGGGTCAGCAACAGTTTAGCATATAGCACACGGATCGGCTGGCCATGGGGAGCACTGGTGCCTGCCCCTCCGAAAAGCAGCAACTGGAGTCAATAAAAATCTGGCCGGGCAGGCCAAGCCATTAGTAAGCCCAGCTCTGTTGCCCCTCGCCTGGCTTATTTCGTGCTTAGCGCAACCCTCCTGCAACTGCCATCAGGTCCCACCTTATGGAATGGAAACAAGGATGCTGTCCAATTCTTCTCGTTGAACAAATCCATTCCCCCCCCCCCAAGGACAGGCAGGAGCAAATCGGAGCCTCCCTGCCTTGCATGGAGAATGGCCCGTCCGGATTTTGATGGGCAGCAGGCTGCAGTGTCGGCCAGTCAAGTCAACGAGTTTATTGTGCCGAGCATACATATGCACTGGACAAATGCTCTGGCATCTTCGGCGTGGGCAGAGAGCATGCCACTCTTATTATATTGGCCCATTAGGGAAGCCATTTGAAGGAAAATATTTAGCAATTTGGAAAGAAGCAAGGTTCCAGAATGGCTTGTTTTCTGTGTGACAGCCTGCCATGTACAGATGAAAGGGAAGGCTTATAACAAATTTTCATTACCCACAAATAAAAAAAAGAAGAAGGAAAAAGCAACAGCAGGCAGAGCAAGTGCTTTGAGGCAGAGAGGTGTGGCCAGAAATTTACCCAGGAGGCCACAAAGGAGACTCAGCAAAACAAATCAATCAATCTCTCAATCACTCACACTTCCATAGCGCCCTTTATGGAAATGGCAATCAGTGCCTGTCAGCCTGTCAGGTTTTGGCCTTCAAGCCCAGCCTGCTAACTATTCATTATGTTCACCAATATGCAACCTACAGATCTGGGCTCCCCGTCAGCGTCCTTGCTCACCTTCCCTCCGCAGCTTTCTGTTCTCAATAGAAAAAGAGTCAGCACGCGGCATCGCTGTAACCGAGGTGGATGGCAACACGCAGCCCTGAAGTCATTGTAAACTACGTGGGCCTATTCAAAATGGCTTTGTTTCTATCCTTGGCTGCAGACGCAGATCCAGCATTTAGCATCTGAGTCAATCCTTCCAGGAACTGTACTGCAGTAATTGAAGCATATCAAAGTGCTGCTTGGATGTTGCTTGCATTGTTTTTGTTTTGCCCTGTCCGCAGCTGCTCACTTGCACAAAAGAATTTAAACAATGCACAGAGTTCAGAGAGCAAATGGCTCAGTTCACCCAATATATTTCATCAACTCAGTTAAAGATTTTGGGACTGCAAGTGCATACAATGCTACGCTTGGGTTAGCTTTAAACTTTGTTGCTATTTGTGGGTCAACATATTGTGTGGACTGAGCCTGTTTAATTATATTTTATGATTCGGCGCACTGTGTAAATCCTGAAATGGTTATTTCAGTAACTTCACTGTTTGTGACTTCAAATAGAATATACTAACACAAAAGAAAGTTAGATCACCAGTTTTGGTACTACACTTAGGTCAAGACTACCAGAAAGAAATCTGTAATTATTTCATGAGAATTATCAGAATTACATATGACTGATTGTGGTTCTTATATCAGGGAAAGCAAATGCCTGCCAGCTCACTAGACAAAACAAATGTTCACCAACTAACATGTTCGCATATGTTTACTTTGTGTACTCTTGTACAAACTAATGACTAGCTGAATAAACTACAATTTCTCAAGTTGATATAGAATGCATGTGTGTTCACATCAGGGGTGGGTTCTAACTTACCTCGCTGCCGGTTCGCTTCCTCCCGCGCCGTGTGGGTGCGCGTGTGCAAAGCGTGCGTGCGCATGCGCAGTACAAATAAATAAATAAAGCCAAAAACAAGATGGCGACGCATGCGCAGTGCCGGAAACTCGGCTTCTGCTCATGCGCAGAAGAATTTAAAAAAAAATTCAAAAAAAATTCAAAAAAATTAGAAAAAAAGATGGGGTGCCCACGGACCGGCACCGACTGAACCGGATCCGTGACATCATCGTGATGTCACCAGTGGGTCGCTACCGGTTCAGGTGAACCGGCCCGAACTAGGAGGAACCCACCTCTGGTTCACATGCATTTCACATATGCTTAGTTTGTATAATCTTGTACAAACTAATGACTAGCTGAATAAACTACAATTTATCAAGTTGATATAGAATGCTAAGCAACAGATATAGACATGTATATATGCTGTGTATACTGTACATATACAGCAAACCAATGACCAGGTTCAGGTGACGTGGGAAGCCAATTCCAAAAAATTACCCAGCAGCTTTGATAGAATTACAACTCACAGGACCCCCCCCCCACAACGCAACTTCAGTGTTTTATAGTCCTAATACATCTCGGGATTGCCACATCGAGAAAAGCTGCATTTTAATACGTTCTGAATAAAGGTGTTCATGAATGTGGTTTGTTTATATGGGACAGTGTCTTGGTTTGGGGAAGACTGAGGTTCTAGCCATATATGCCTACCTTAATACAACTACCTTGATTGACTCTCTGTTTTTTATTCCATTCCTAATTTAACCTGGAATGCTTAAAATGGCCTGAGACGTTTCAGAGGATGCCTTTATTCCCATTCCGACCACCCTGAAGTTTTAAGATCTGCCAATTCTGCCTTACTTCATGTCCTTCCTTATGAAAAGACCAAATTAGCTTTAAGTAAAACCCAGGGCTATTTGTTTGTTTATTTTTGTATTTTTTTGACCATCCTAGAACTGTACATGGTTCAGTTGGCTTCCTTTCTCGCTGAGTTCCAGGTACAAAGTTTTTCTTTTCTTTTGTTTTGCTTTTCAAAATTTGCCACTGCTTTGTGAGTTTCTTCTATTTTCCTGGCTGGTTATTTGGGCTACATTTGATGTGATGATACTCTGCACACCTTTTTTTGGATCGTAGCTGAAGTAGTAGAGCTCCCAGATTAAATTCATTAATTTGGAACCTGCAATGAAATCAAAATATGTCTGCAAGGGTTGCTAACTAGGCCAGAAGTGCATTTTGCCAATGCTGGAACAGCTGCACAGGTTTCACCCGACTAATTTCTCTAACATAGAGATAGACAACCTGCTTTACTCCATGTGCTTTGGATTACAATTCTCAGAATCCAGGACATTGCTCACATTGGCTGGAATTAATGGGATTTGTAGTACAAAATATGAGGGGGTGCAATATGCTTTATGTGCACTGCACAAATCATAGTACCTTTCATGCATCGCTTGAGTGGACAAATAATTCAGAGCCATCACTACAAAACCAATTCCTGAAAAGGAATTAGGAACCCATAGGATTGTACAGAAAACATCCTGATTGGCAGAAGCTATTGATCCCTCAATCCATATGAGAGGAATTGCAATCAGAGATGAAATGAAGACAATCAGAAATATACAAACTGAGTCCTAGATGAAAGACAGGATTCAGAATTCATGGGTTGCTTTTAAGGACCCTGTCTTATTAGTTCTCTAATGTTCAGGGGAATTTTAAAATGCTTCACTGACAGGTCTATAATTCCCAATTATTTGAGCTCTACTCTACTTTTCTGGTAGAATGTAGTCCGGAGTCACAGAAGGCAGGAGCTCTTTCCCAGAGAGCAAAGAGACAGTGGAGCTTGGAATGTCTGGTGGGCAGGAAGAGAGCAAGGTTGGATTCTCCTTAGCAATTCACAGAGTGTATCTATAGTTATTGCAGATAATTGCTTTAGTCTGGTAAGATGTTTATTTGTAAGTGAATAACAATAAAGGAACTGCTCAGGAGTTCCACATGTCATTTCTTGGTTCTTTGGGCCTGACATTGTTCAGTCAGACAATCTTCATTAGGGAATAGGATACTCATTTTTTGATAATTGCAGTGCCAAACAATTCCACAATTTTCTGTCCAGTTCTAGTAAAATAAAAAGGAAGGTAGGTTGGATTCTTCTACTCAAAGCCCGGAAATGCAATCTTGACCCAATCTTGAAAGGTAGCTGTGCAACTGCAGTCTTTCACATGGGAATGTTTTAATGAAAAGTTCCCTTATTAAATCATTGAAGCCAAAGCTCTCTCTATAACGGAATATACTGGGGAAAGAGACATCGAAAACTGCACAAAATTGGTTTAGCACAAAGGCTAATACACACAAAATTCTAAGGAACCAATAAAACCAGCCTAGAAAAATTAGTCATTGCCTCATTGAATAAATTCTTGGTTTTCATCACATTTTCAGCATTCATTGCAGAATTCAATTAGATCTCCTGATAGATCGACTATAAATACACAAGCCCTTCTTACTCTTCTTTCTTCAATGCTATCCTCAGTTTTACAGAATAGAAAAATAACTAAATAACTAAAAGCCAGTCTCTTTGCCCAATCAAGAAAAATGTTCCATCTGTGATAACTTAGTCTCACCGCCTAAAAAATCAGAAAGTATCTGATGACTAAATCCAACTTCTTGATGACCCTTGGGGAAATGAGAAAGGCATTGTCTGTTAATTAGTATTTGCTCTCTTTCATAAATCAGATTATGCAATATTTGTCTTTTGGGCAGAAATTTCTCAAGGTGCAATGAATTTATCAGAGCACAATTGTCCCACATTAAAACTAAAGATTTGTCAAAACATAACAGTAATTGAAAAGCTAGAGAATGTTCTTATACTTAGAGGATAACTTTGGACCATTCACTACCTCTCAAGCCCAACCTATAGTATCTCAGAAAACTAGATTAGGAACTACCATGTATACTTCTTTGAACCCTTGGAGAAAGGTTGGAATATAACCTATTTAATTTAATAAAGCAGATCCATGTGAAGTCTACTCACATTTCTACTTAATGTGGTTAATTCTTGGTTCAATAAATCTTGTTCCTTGGTACCCCTCCCCCTTTTAAGTGTTGCCCTTCCAGCATCAAGAAGTCAAACAGCTGTAGGAAGTTGTCTCTTTCAAACAGGGAGGTCTTCCAAGTCACTGTGATTGACTTAGCTACCAAAAAGACTTTGTGTACACTATCTTCCAGCAAAAGATGGGAAATGCAGAAGTGCTGGCATTTAACAAAAAATACCAACCACAGCAGGAAGTCCTCTCTGCCCAATTACAAGGTGATCTCAGTTCACTTTATGGTTTGATTCTTTTTCTTCTATCACATATGTTTTCAAACACAGTTCTGATACCCTGTGGGGATGGCTTTTGTAAAGAGCCAAGGTTTCTGATTGAAGGAGCTTCAAAAATAGCTCTCTTTCCCTTCTGTGTATGGAGAAGGAAGAGGGGGGGGAGCAGTCTTGTAATAACAGATTTATTTGCTTTGAAAATGAGAAGGTTGGAGAGAAAGTTAACAGTAAAATTAGCTGCTTGTTTGGTGATCCTGTGATTTTTATCATTAGATGCAGCAGTGGGGATAGAAGCAAGATTGTTTAATAAGCAGAAATTACTGTTAAAATGTTTATTATTACTCAAAAACGTATCCAAACAGAAAGAATTAGTAATTATACAAGCACTGTTAAAAGGGGAGCTGGGAGCAAAGCTTGATCGGACAGAGGAGACACATTTTCTTAAAACTTGGACATAATTTAGTCACTCCATTCAAGAGGCAGAAAAATCTCATTCCATTTGATAACAATGGTACAAATTACCACTAAATGGTGTTTTTTCCTTGCACTAATTAGTGCCAAGTGAAAATCACCAGTAATGATGTATTTGCCTAGGTGTGAGCACATTCATCAGAATAAAAATAGGAGAGCTTTTGAGAGGTGCTAAGGTAGAAACCTCTTTTAAACTTTAAACTTGTGTAATTATTTGCCTATTTTCTCTCCTCCGATCATTTTCTGTTTAGTTGTAGTGTCCTGATTTTTCAGAGAGGAACAGTGACACTTTTTTTTTCCCCTGAAGGCACTGCCAAATGCCTCTGTCATCCATGCACATCAGAGGTGGGTTTTCAGCAGGTTCTGACCAGTTCTGGAAAACCGGTAGCGGAAATTTTGAGTAGTTCGGAGAACCGGTAAATACCACCTCTGACTGGCCCCGCCCCCATCTATTCTCTGCCTCCCGAGTCCCAGCTGAAATGGGGATTTTGCAGTAACCTTCCCCTGGAGTGGGGAGGGAATGGAGATTTTACAGTATCCTTCCCCTGCCACGCCCACCAAGCCACGCAATGCCCACCAAGCCACGCCCACAGAACCGGTAGTTAAAAAAAATTGAATCCCACCACTGATTGCACATGGCTGAACTGCAGATTTATCCGGTGATATTACAGATGAGATTATAAGGCAAAGAGGATGGATGAAAGATGATCACAGAAAGAAAGAATCCCTAACTTGCTGATTTAAGTGAGCAAAGTGTGTGTGTGTGTGTGTGTGTGTGTGTGTGTGTGTGTGTGTACATAAATGGTTTATTGTCATATTTTTTCCTGATTATCGAAGTAGAACTCATGACTCAGCACTGAAATGAGATGAACATCTTAGGAAATAAAACCTCCAAATGCCACCTAGGCAGCATATAGAAACATGATGCCTCTATATTCTAACAGAATAAAGCATGAACTATCCTCAACCTGATGCCTTCCAGCTGTGTTCAGACTGCAATTCCCATAATTCCTAGTCAGTGTGGCCTTTGGGAGTTGTACCCGCAACACATTTGGAGGGTACCAAGTTGGGGAATGCTGATCCACAATCTCAACCCAAACTTTTGGCAAACAGTATGTATAAAATGAAATGACAGATCAAAAATAAAAGGAAGAGAGGCAGCCTGGCTGAAATGTTCTTTATGAACCATATAGGATGAGGGCTTTTTCCTCCTCAGGGAACAAGAAACAAGCTCAGCTGCCTAGTGTTCTTTGTCTAAAGTGAAAATGAACGCAATTTTGGTGAACAAATATGTGCCCCTCTAGGAAAAGCCCACCCAGAGATCTTTTTCCAAAAGAGTTAATGCCTGTCGCACAGGTGTGGAAAAACAGTGACACCTAGTGGGCAATGAAGAGATGGAAGGGGTATTCTCACAGCCATTGCTAATTATGTGCTTGATGAGAGAACGGAAACTGTTTGTGGATCTTCTGTTACTCAGAAGTAGAAGGAAAGATCCTATCCATTACTGCACACGTATGGTCACATGATGCAGGTGAAATATTAGAAGTAAGCATTGGGAAATTGGATGAGAGTACAACAGTAGAATCATTGAAATTATACTAAATCCAGCAACCAACAATACCTACTTGTGCTGTGTATACATACAGAGATATACATATATACATCTCTTCCTCTTGCACTCTATTGCTTCAGAAGCTGAAATTGAAATAAACGTAGAACTAAGAAACAGAGGCATAGAGAAATTGTATGCCGCTCAGACTTAGATTTATGAGATGGGCAACTATATAAATTTGGTTGGTTGGTAAGTAAGTAAGTAAGTAAGTAAGTAAGTAAATAAATAAATAAAGTAAGTAAGTAAGTAAGTAAGTAAGTAAGTAAGTAAGTAAGTAAGTAAGTAAGTAAGTGACTTACAAGAGGGAGTTCGTTGCACCTGGGAAATGTTCCAAGCATATCACTTGTCTTTGTATTCCTAACTAGTGGTAAAACTCATGAGATCTGCATTTGAGGAGGAAATTGGGGACAAAAAAAGCACAACGTACCTCATTATAACAGAAATAAACAAAAGCGATAGGATCGTCCCAAGGCACCTAATCATGGGCATTCTGTATAAAAATGAATGCTAAATAATGGGAAAACAATTGTTTTGCCATCACTGTGTATACTGTGACTTTTCCAATGAGAGTCAGTGAGCTAATAAGTTGGGTATTGTAGGAAATGTTCCAAGTGGGCATAGTCCTTTAAGACAAAATAATATTCAAGCACCACGGTATGCCATTTATCTCTTTATCTGAATAATTAAACATAGAAGCTATATAAGATTCCTATGGTGTTTTGAGATAATGTAGATAATGGCTATATCACCTGGTGCAAATCATAGCACATCTTGGGCAAAGTTAATGTCAGACTACAAGATTAATTCAACTTCAAGTCTGTTTCACGATAATGACTGTTGAAGATGCTCCAAAACTTTAGGGCTAAAGACCGACATAATCTACAAGAACATTCACAGCATACATGCTGGAATCATCACAAAAGCATATAGTACTCCACTTGGTCTTGTCATTCTTCATTGATTATTTCTTTGTAATATTTATAATGGTTCCAGTACAGGGGTGGGTTCCAACTTACCTCGCTGCCGGTTCGCTCCCTCCCCGCACTGCGTGGGCGTGCCTCGTGGGCGCGTGCGTGCTTCGCGCGTGCATGCATGCGCAGTAACAAAAAATCTGAAAAAAATAATAAAAAAAACAAAGCCAAAAAAAAAGATGGCGACCGCATGCACAGTGCCGGAAGTCGGCTTCTGCGCATGCTCAGAAGGAAAAAAAAATTTAAAAAATTCAAAAAAAAAATTCAAAAAAAAAGATGGCGGCCTCCACGGACCGGCACCGACGTCATTGTGACGTCACCAGTGGACCAGTACCGGTTCGGGAGACTTCTGCTCATCTACTTTAGAGAGGAAATCTATTCTTATACTTTTGTCTTCAATCTAATTTTCGACAGCAATTATTTAATGGAAGTCTTATCATGATCTATCAATAATTACAATTGCCAGGGTTCTTGGGGGGAAACAATTGTACTTAATGTAGGGAGAAGGCATTTATTTCAGAAAAAGGATAAGCTATTTTGGTATATATTGTGATTACAGGTAAAATAATTATAACTATATCATCTGGATGTATATACTGAATTTCATATCAAATTATGAGCAATTGGAAAAAAATACAACGAAAGGTAAAAAAAATAAAGCTGAATTATAAAACAATGTCTAGTAATTAATAGCATAATGCTATTAGCATAATGCTATTCCAAGTAATATTACAAAAAGAGATTCTGTCCATTCCTACGGTAGTGTATGCACAAACTTTTTCAGATCATTTGGTATGGCACCAAGGACATCAACCACTGTTGCCATTACTACAACTTTCTTCTTCCACATTTGCTTGAATCCTATTTGAAGATCTTAATATATCCATATTTTCCTATGTTTGTTCTCATTGATCCTTTTATCTTAAGATCAAATTGCAGTGTTGTTCTCTTATCTCTTAACCTTTCTTATAGGCATTCCATACTATATATATAAAGTGTGTGTGTGTGTGTGTGTGTGTGTGTGTATGTTTTTTCTCAAGATCACCTGGTATACCCAAATATGGGAGGGAGCATACTGCTT
Source organism: Thermophis baileyi (assembly GCA_003457575.1). Lineage (NCBI taxonomy): Eukaryota > Metazoa > Chordata > Lepidosauria > Squamata > Dipsadidae > Thermophis > Thermophis baileyi. Next base: position 2,521,213 of record QLTV01004454.1, read on the forward strand.
CGGTTCGAATCCCAGTAAGGGTATGGCTAGCTGATGAGAGCTAAATAGCTTGAAATAGATCTATACTAGTCTCCCTTTATTTATTTATCAGTAAAAAATTTATATATATATAATATATATATACAATATAACAGATACACACACACACACACACACACACACACACACACATATATAATAAAAATAGCAGGGGCAGAGAGAAAGGAGACAGTGTGAATAAATAGTATTTACTTCCTCCACTTCTCCTCCTTTAAATGTCAAAAGTGAGGCAATACATAGTAACTGGCCCAAAGCCATTGTAGAAGCTTCACTGATGGAAAGTGGACTTGATAACATCATATTGTCCCTAAATCACTATACAACATAGTCTCTTTTAAAAAAAACTGCTGCTAAGAAATAGCAAAATGTCCAAAGAGTAACCATAGTAGTTGTAGAATAAGCAGAATCTTCAAATTTGTGGTGTGAGGTATGTAACATACCAGTGGTGAAATCCAATTTTTTTTACTACTGGTTCTGTGGGCATGGCTTGGTGGGCGTGGTGTGGCTTGGTGGGCGTGGCTTGGTGGGCATGGCAAGGGAAGGATACTGCAAAATCTCCATTCCCACCCCACTCCTGGGGGAAGGATATTGCAAAATCTCCATTCCCACCCCACTCTGGGGCCAGCCAGAGGTGGTATTTGCCGGTTCTCCGAACTACTCAAAATTTCCGCTACCGGTTCTCCGAACTATTCAAAATGTCTGCTACTGGTTCTCCAGAACCTGTCAGAACCTGCTGGATTTCACCCCTGCGACATACTCTTGGCTCTAGCCATGGGGATGTTTGGATCATTTCATAGACATACATTTTGGCAATATGTTGGCAACAGTTCAAGGAAGACTAGGAAACATAAATGATAGTATATGAGATTTGGTTATTCTTGTTTTCTGAATGGCTCATGGTAATGTGAAATAAAGTGCAGTAGAAAAGAGACTGATAATAGATGTGGCAAAAATAGTGGATGAACTGAAAGCAACTGGATGTTGTTTTCCTGGGACAGAAAGGTGAGAGGGCATAGCTGTTGGGGGATTCCAATAGGGAAACATGATAATCTGCAGCCTAGACTTGCAAATTGTTATCAAAGGCCATCCAGTCTGGACACAAAGCTTGTTTAGAATCAAGCCAGGAGAAATATAGGACAGGAGCAGCTTAATTGCTAAGTGTGGGTTGTCCTCTCAGTAACTCTGGTTTACAAGTATCAAGCATCAATTCAAATCTGTCCGCTTTGGAGGAACTTCTTGTTGGTGTAGATGTTTATCTTCCAATCTGTCAAATTTTGTTCAAATCCAAAGATAGTACTATTATTTATATATATTTGTTAAAGTTATATCCCTGGAACTCCAGGCAGCATACATACCTGTAAGCATTCCCTCCTCCAATTTTTCCCCATAACAACTATGAGATAATCTGGGCTGAAAAAGGACCACTGGATCAATATTATTCAGTAAGCTTCCATGACTAAGGGTAGACATGAGCCTGGGCCACCCACATCCTAATATACCTTAACAATTCTACTACACTGGTAGAATTGGACTAAATGATGTCATTTTTGACCCACAACTTGAGGTGGTCTGCTGCCTTTGTAAATCAATGCAACAACACCAGATACTAGTATGTATTTTTCCATCTCAGATGGCAATTTGAATTCTTTAACATGATAAACAGCATACAATCAGCTCTAGCCCTTCCTTATTCTCACTGCAAACCCTTTAATTTCATTCTTCCTTGTATCTGTTCTGTCCTATTGTGTTCGTTGAAGCAGCCAATAGAGCCTTGATATCTTTATTGAGGTTTTCATTATAAGCAACCCTACAGATAAAAGCTTTTCATAGAACTAGTTGAATTACTCTAGTCTGATTATAATACCAAAGTTTTGTTCAAAAAACAAAGTCCACCCCCCAAAAAAATGCAAACTATCAAATTTGCAATTTTATAAGCTTTGAACTAGAATAAAAGGAATGTGGCTTTATTATTTCTTTTTGCAAAGTTTGTGGAACCCACCAGTTGATAGATTTGCTTCTCATATAAAATGTTTGCCTAGCTCTGATAAGATTTCTACAATGCATTAGCTAATGTAATATAACTGGTTCCAAGAGGGTTTGGGGGTCATAAGATTAAGCCATACAATTTATAAAACATTTAAAGACACTTTGGTAAGGAGTCTCATAAAATCATATAAGTAATTTTCAAGTATGAATCATGGATAAAAGCACAATATCAAAACATATTTCTGCTGGAAATAAGAGGAAACAACAAGGACCTCTTTCTTTCTCTTCAGAATCACATAATTGCTATGGAATAAGCTGGATAGTTATACACAAAAGTTACAAATGGTGCATTATATATTTACAATGATCATTTCTCCTAAATAAGAGACATAATGGGAACTGATAGCTGTTGTGTTCAAGGATGGGGAGGCAGACATTTTCTTTGTCCCTGAATACTAGAAGTAATCTGATATTAGACACCAATCACTAAAATTTGCAATCAGCATACAATAACTTTTTCCAGACTAAAGTACAGTATAGCTTTAATTCTCAGAATTCTCTAGCCAGCATAGTTATTGCTGGGAATTTGGAGAACTGAACTCCATGGATGGAGAGCATCCAGCCTGAAGAAATTTTCAAGATTGATTGTGAACTGCAATTATTGTGGCTGAAATATGTTAACCAGTTTTGGGGCTTTGTTGCTTCTTCTCCATCTTTCTTTCCATTTCTTTTTTCCTTTTCTTTTTTTCTTTGCAATTCCTTGCCAGATGGAGTATTCTTGAAATTTTGAAAGTTGGCATGCTCTTTTGTGCCCATTATGCTTTAGCCCTAACAAATGTTATTAGCCACCTATGCATTTGGGATTCATTTTTTCAATGGGCCCGCAGGAATCTGATTACGTTTTAACTTATCCTACTGTCCCTTTTCTTTTTTACTCAATAAATATGAATAACTGTAAATTTGGAGAACCTATGGCTAAGCTATTGTGATCTGAAAGTGTATCAATTCCACAATCATCATTGCAGTCTTACAAGCTAATTTAATGATATCTAAGCATTTAAAAACGCTAAGTGACTGAAATGTTTTAGGAAAAGATTTATTGTTCTTTTGATAATTTTATCCCACCCCAGGTTACATATACTTATGCAACAGAGTAAACAACTCAGCCCAGGCTATTCATCATGTCCAAAGTAAGATGCAAAATCAGTTTTCCCCAGCAGCTCTCACTCCTGTTTGTCAGCAACTGGCATGACTAGCTGCCCTCATTAGCTTTTCCTCCATGAAATCACTGTGGCTGAAATGAAGGTGATCACACAATTCAGACAGCCCTTCCCCAGCTGGCACTCCAGATGTGCTGGAACTCCAGCATTTTGAGCCGGAGTGCTCCATCCCAATACCAAAAGCAGGAACTTAAAAACAAGACTTGCAAAAGCAATACCCTCCCCCAATAGTATGATAGATCACACTTTTTATAGACAAGAAGCTTAACAAAAGAAATGTAGAGTTCATCTCCAGCATGTTATGTGGACAAATTAAAACATTTTTTATTGGATGACAGCACGTCAGACTGCTTTCCCAGCAGGTTGGGAAATCTGAATAGCTTATTAATCATGTGCCTACTTCCATCTGGAAAGGTGTTTCTCCCTGAGAGAAGGAAAGGAATGGGTGTCTTCTCTTGCCATTCACACAAAGGCAGTGCCTGGCAATGAGCCAGTTCATGCTGGTTTTGGCAAATAGTGGATACCTACAAACATACATATAATTAGAGCAGTCTGGCAACTAGAGAACCACACTCACCTCTACTTTGGATTGATGTACAATCTTCTCTGTAGGACTGAATGCAAGGGAAAGTACTTCTGCTATTTTCCAGAAGAAATTGATAATGCAATGCATCAAACAAGACAGGATCATGATATTGTTCGGTTATCTCCCATTTTGCTCAGATAAGTTTTCAAAGAGTTATTTAATTTTTAAAGACATAAGCTACTAAATAATATTTATCTCATAACTTCTCAATTAAAGGAGAGGGGGAAAGGTAAAGAAGGTAGGAGGCCACAAATATTTGGTCTTGTGACATCCTTGGATTATTAAGTCTTCAACATGACCAATCACAAAATTAGCCACCAAAAGGAAGCAGGACTTAAGTGGACACACCATGAAACCAAGCACCAGGTTCAGAGATCAACCATTTCTATTTTCTAAGGGCACCTTCACACAGCTACTCTTTCCAACCCCCAATTTCTAAAACAAACGTTTTGAAGATGATCTGTGGCCTTCACTGCCATCAGCCTCACGTTGTTGAGAATAAGGAGTGAAAATCAATGCCCATCAAAGCAGCAACAGAAAAGGTAAAGAAAGACGGTAAATACACGCAAAAATACATATAGTATCTAGCATGTAGTCAGTATTTTTTTGGTGTAGGCCATATTCTACAAAGCATAGAAAAGAAGTAAGAAGAATAAGAAAATAGATTAAACACATGAGATAGGAAGATAAAATATATAGTTACATCTTATTTACCCCAAAACGTTTCTATTCTTACAAACCAACCTTGCCCTCACTGCCATCCCTACATCACTTTGTACACTGCATCTTAGTCTTTTAGACTTCTCACCTCTCTTTTTACCAGGACCTCATTAATTCCATTCAATCTTTAGGTAAGTTTGACCTATGACGTTTGATTTTCAGGACATTCTCCTAAAATAAATGAGAAGCAGAAAGTACATTGTAGTTGCATATTCCTGTATTGCTGATGGTCCAAGTTGGCTTGTAATATTCCAGGGAAAGGGCTGCTGCTTGTACATATCAACTACCATTTAAGAGCAGTCCATATCCTCAAAGTGCCATAGGCTTATTACTATAAGTTGCATTGGCAGTGGATTTGGTGAGATTTATTGCAGGTATACGAAAGATGGCTACCACATCACCATTACCAGTGTGGCCATGGCAGAGAGCAATGGCTGAGACTGTGGTAAGAGACTGAAGTTGAAGATTGCACTTCTGAGAGACCTGTCAAAGACTCCTGGGTGGGAAGAGTGGGAAAGGTTGAAGAGGTTTTTTCCCCCACCCTGCAGTAAGAGAAGTGGGAAATAGAGATATTTGATTCAACTATTATATTACCTTTTGGTACTCAGTTGCCAATTCAGCACTTAGCCAGCCTTTGACAATGGGACTTCAATCACTTCTGAGGCCAGATTAGCTTATTTTGTGAGGTTAGTAGCTCCTTTCTCACAATTGTACAAACCTCTTTCTGATTGGCCTCCTGTCACTATTTTGGAAATTCTTGAACAAAATTCAGACTTAAAAAAAAAAAAGGCAAGACAGCTGGTGGAGACATCATTCCAAATGATTTTTTTAAAATCTAATACAGAATGATGGATCCTTATTTCGACCTTTTTATTTACCCACATTGGCCAATTTATTCAAATACCCATAGAATGAAGTTGCTCAATAACTTTTCCAATGTTTAAAAAGGTCTAATCCAGTCAATTATTACCCAATTAACTTGCTCAGCATGATAAGTAAAATATTTGTTAGGCATCTGTACACAAAACTGATGGATTGGCTGATCATGAAAAGATTTAAGCTGTAGCACAAGCCAGCTTTGAGCCAGGCTTCTCAATCTCTGATCACGGCATCACTCTGCACCTCTTAGACCCCCAGAGGGACCCTCTATGTTCCCTTCATTGACTTGAAGATGGCTTTTGAATCAATCCCCCAGGAGTGGCTGTGGCAAAAACTAGTTGACTCCTCTGCTGATTGCCAGCTTTTGCAGCTAATTCTAATGTTACTGGAGAACATTTCCATTCAGGTTTAATGTGATGTTAATAGTACTTTATCAGCGCCGATCCCCACAAAAACTAGTGGCAAGAAAGAGTGCATTGTGCCCCTCCTTTATTCGACTTCTATGTACTATAATGCAATTGCTGAGGCCCATTCCAGATGTGAATTTCACCTTCCTCACTAATTCAGAAATCAATGTGTACACTGCTCTATGTTTAAATTGCAGATATTGTCTTCCTTACCCAAAGTGCACTCCACTGTAGCCTTTAGCCAAACTGAAGGACTGGAAATAAATTATTCAAAAATAAAATTCTTACATTTCACCAATGATGTTGCCCTCATATGTGGGAAATTGAGACATCTCTCTGAATTTTCCCTCCAAAAGCATCATGCTGTCAAGATATAGATACTTGCAACTCAACCTCTTCAATATATCTTCTGATTCCTCAATTAACCCAAAAATATTTTACCATATTAATTACATGTTGAGCTCACAGGAGGCTAATTTAGGATGCTTTAAATTCTAGCTACTCTTCAACATCTTCATCAATGATTTGGATGAGGGGATAGATGGGGAACTCATCAAATTTGCAGATGACACCAAGGTGGCAGGAATAGTCAACACTCCAGAAGATAGGCTTAAGATACAGAAGGAGTTTGACTGACTTGAACATTGGGTACTATCTAACAAAATGAAATTCAATGGTGAAAAAAGTAAGGTTCTATATTCAGGCAAGAAAAACCGAATGCACAGTTATAGTATAGGTGGTACCTGACTCAACAAAAATGTGAGAGGGATCTTGGAGTCCTAGTGGACAATCACATAAATATGAGCTAGCAGTGTGCTGCAGCTGCCAAAAAAGCCAACATAGTTCTAGGCTGCATTAACAGAGGGATAGAATCAAGATCATGTGAAGTGTTAATACCACTTTATAATGCCTTGATAAGACCACATTTGGAATACTGCATCCAGTTTTGGTTGCCACAATGTAAAAAAGATGTTGAGACCCTAGAAAGAGTACAGAGAAGAGCAACAAAGATGATTAAGGAACTGGAGGCTAAAAAATACAAAGAACAATTGCTGGAATTGGTTATGTCTAGTTTAATGAAAAGAAGGACTGGGGTGGCATGATAGCAGTGTTCCAATATCTCAGGGTTTGCAACAAAGAAGAGGGAGTCAAACTATTCTCCAAAGCATCTGAGAGCAGGACAAGAAGCAATGGATGGAAACTAATCAAGGAGAGAAGCAACTTAGAACTAAGAAGAAATTTTCTGACAGTTAGAACAATTAATCAGTGGAACAATTTGCCTCCAGAAGTTGTGAATGCTCCAACACTGGAAGTTGAAGAGAAGAGAAGCCTTGGTGCAGTGGTTAGAATGCAGTAGTGCAGGCTAATTCGGCTGACTGCCAGGGGTTCAATGCTCACCGGCTCAAGGTAGTAGTGCAGGCTAATTCTGCTGACTGCCAGGGGTTCAATCCTCACCGGCTCAAGGTTAGCTTAGCCTTCCATCCTTCTGAGGTCAGTAAAATGAGGACCCAGATTGTTGGGGGCATTATGCTGACTCTATAAACTGCTTAGAAAGGCTGTAAAGCACTATGAAGCGGTATATAAGTCTAAGTGCTATTGCTATTTCATCAGCCAGTACAATTATTATACATGTATAAAATAGACCATGCCATTAACTATATTTTGCTTGCGTTTTTCTTTTTTCTTTTGTTCCTTTATATATTTTTATTTTCAAGTAAAAATGCCCAATAAAAAAATATAAAAACATCTTTATAGTTACCTACATTAAAGTATATCTTTCTGAATCACATTTATTGTTCTCAATACATCTGGAAATTTTATTTGGATCATCATCTGCCGCCTCCTCCCCAAATAGATTAGGACATAGCATTTATATATGTTTGACCTAATCCAGTTTAAAGATAGAAAATCCTCCTATATGAGATTCTTGTAACAAATTTGGCATACGACTAGCCAATCACTAAGAATCTGTCTCTTCTTGAAAGGACATTTAAAACCTGTAACATTTCAGAAAAGTACTAGAGAAGACATCATTATAAAAACTGCATATATAAAAACATTTTTTTTCTTCAAAATCCATCTCTAGCTTCTGGATTAAAGAACTGCCTCATGTCAGAATCTAAGATAAAAAATAGCTAAGTAAAGGAAATAGTAGTTAAGAAAAGAAAAGAAAAGAAAATCTCTTTTTGGCTTGTTGCTAATCATATCCCATTGAACAATTTATATTGGTGCATTAACCCAGAATACCTCTGAAGTAATCATTATTTTCTTGTCTTTCCATTCCAAAGATCCAATATTTGTAGGTAGTAATAAAATATTATGGGTTTTAGTTCTGAGAGACAACCACAACAGAGATGGTCTTGCCTAATGAATGGAAGGAGAAGTCTAGAAAATATGTAGTTTCTATCTCCAGCTTATATTTAGGCTGCAGTAAGAAAATCACATGCCTTGTCTAGCTCAATGTCACAGGGAATACTCATGTTACAGAGAATAATCATAGATTATTTTTACATAGCACATCCTGTACTTGGGTTAGGTGGCATATGCATTTTTTTTTAAAAAAATGAATAAATTTGAATACTTGTATTCCCTTTCAACAATCAATCAAAATCTGTAGTGCATTATGTATCACAACTTTTAGGTTAATCAACCCTTTTCTCTTGAGAGACAGTAACTAGTTTTTTAAGCTCTACCTGATTCCATCATGTTCTTAACAAGAGAGTTGAGCTATGCTCCAACATACTTTCTAAATCCTCAATGGTAATTTTTTAACACCTGGAAGAGTTGAGATAACAACTGGAAGAGTAAAGACATCAGCCTCACAATCAAATGCAGATTAGCACAATAATTTTTCCAATTGCTACTTATGGCAGTGAAACTTGGACTGTGAAAAAGCCAGATACGAGAAGGGTAGATGTCTTTGAACAGTGGTGCTGGAGGTGACTATTAAGCTTCCCCTGGGCTGCAAAAATATCAAAGAAATCCTAGACTGAATCTTATCAAAAAATCACTTGAAGCCAAGATTGCCAAACAGAGATTGTCATACACCCCACCAATAATAATGGGGTAAAACTACTGGAGCTATGGCAATCTGCGGCTAGTTAAGTTATCCTTCCATTGTCCTCCATGGCAGATATCCTTCCATTGTCCTCTGATTTCGGTAAATGTTGCACATTTATTATATTACATTAGAACGTAATAACTGTGCTTCAACCTCTCTCTCTCTGGCTAATCCAGGATTCTAAGACTTCTAAGGGGAACATTTTTTATTTATTATTATTTATCCAGACAGGTAGATATTGCCTTTCCAGCAGTTGCCCAGGTAGGCATGATACCTCCATTGTGCAGACAAGCTTATACCAATGAGGGTGTGATTGCTGGACCTTATTCTGAACTGTGGCCTGTTGATAGTATTTCTGCTGAGTGTCCCTATTCCACCATCAATCATGCGGGAGATTATTCTCAAACATCTCATGTTAAACACTTCCAGCCTATGTAGATTAATTAGATCATATCTGTCCACATTTCTACTATGTAGAATAAAATTGGCATGATAGTTCAAATTTCTCTTTTCAGGCTGATGTTTTTCTTCTTTCAGAGGCATCACTGTTGTAAAAGTCACTTGAGCACAACCATGTTGTACAACAACATCAATATATACAGCAACCATTGATGTAGCAATCAAAGAGCTACATTCAATATTTAGATTAATCTACTTGCTCCGTAAGCTCATCTCTTAGGGTTAATTCAGGTGCCATCAGTTGACATGGCCTTGGTCTTTTTTGCATTTATTCATAGTCTGAGCCTCTTTTGTTTATGACATCTAATATATCCTGTGTTTTCTGATTCTTCTATAAAAACAAAATCATTGGGATATGTTGCATCTGGAAAGTTCAGCTCATTTACACTGCATTGAACTCCAGCAGGTCCACCCAGACCCTTTGCTATTGACAGCTGAAGTGTTACAATGCTGGAAACAGCATTTTGAATTAATTTTCTATAATCCGTATTGTAGAATCCACTAAGCCGTGTCTATAATCCACTAGTTGCATTAGATTAGGCACTAAATGATCCAGATTCATCCTCTAATATTGTATGTGAAGATGAACCAGACAAAACAGAGCTGTAGGCATAGTTCAATAACATAAAACTAGTAAATATCTTCAGTTTTGGAGGTTGCTCCTTAATTTTCAATTAGAAGGCGAGTCCAAAATTAGAGGAACACTTATCAAGCACCAGGGAAATCAGGAGATCTAGGCAGTTCAAATGTGTATAAAGAATTATTGTACGTTTAAGCTCTCTACAAGAATCTGAACTACTAACAGTCAAGGGGAATTAGCAGGAGTTAAGAATGGGAGGAATTCAAGGTGGGCTGGATTTAGACCTCTTGGGATTCACGACTGATGATGCATTTGACCCCTCCCTCAGGCTCAGCCTGGTCATTTGCTACATCACTTCCACAACGGATGAGAGATTATATATCAAGCAGCCATTATTAGAAACCTAAGTCCCCGCCCTGTTCAACGTTAAACTATTTATTCTCATATATCCTTTACTTTCATTATGCATTCTTATCAGATTTAGCATCAGATTTTTCATTCCATATTTGTACAAAATATTATTTTCTAATCCTATTCACTTTATTATATAATTTCTCCAAATCAATAAATAGCAGCAAAACTTCTTTCTTACATTCAAACAAAAAGAAACTAATAACCCAAACAACCGGCATTTTATATGCATCTCATCCCATACTAAATTCTTGTCAATTTTACCCCAAATGACTTCATCTGAGGATTTGTAAAACTGTCAAAACTAGCATTTCCTTCCTAATTCTTCCTAGGGTACCTAAAATTCAGAAGCCAGGAGGAAAATGTGAGGAAAGAGTTCCCTCGAAGGGAGAAATAGCTTGTCCTCAAGCCTCCAATCAAGTTAAAAAGGGCACCATGTGGAGATCCAGGCCTAAAACATAAAGAAGTAAGAAATTAAAATTATTGCTGAATACAGAGAAGGATATGTGTTATTAGAGGAGCAAAAGTAGAAAACAGCACTTTCCCCATAGAAAAACATAAAGTCTCTGTGTGTATTTGTTTGCCTGTGGTTAAAGCCTAGTGATACTGGCCAGTTATGTTCAAATGATGTACAAGCTAACTATCACTGAAATTGTGGCTTAAGTTCAATGCTAGTGCATATTGTTTCAGTGATAACCATTGATGCATCCTGCAAAAAATGCAATTAGTAAACCGTGGAACCTTTATTTGTGATTTGTTTTGTGCAACACATAAGGTCTTAGGGGAAGCTAGAGGGAGGGATGATGGCCCCAAATGTAGGTGGAGGCTTAATATACAGTACCAGTATTTTTTCCAACCAAACTAGGGCTGGGGGTGGGCAGGAAGACTAGTTGGTAAAGAAGAACTAACTTAAGGTTTATTGCTTTTGGTTCTTACTTCAGAATGATGTACTGCTGAAACAGTTACACAGTGGGAGAGAAAAATAATGAACTTGTAGGCTGCATGTTGTTCTGGGGCCATTGGTTGTCCATCCTAATGCTAATCAAGCCAGGGATGGAACCACCTGGCTTTGTTAGCGGTCCCTGTGGTGAGAGGAACCAAAGGGAGTGCTTGAAGCAACATGGGGCAGCACACCTTCAGACTGATCAATATTCAAGGTATCCAACATGCTAACATTACAGTTAATTTTAGAATGTGAAAGGAAGCAAGTTCTTCTTATAGTTATTACTTATTTGGAAATGAGAACAAGAAGATCAAGTTTTTTTTAATTTCCTGAATAGGGAAGTGAAATTGTGTGTGTGTGTGTGTATGTGTGTGTGTGTGTGTTTGTGTTTGATTTGTATACAAACACAAATTTGTAATTAGAACATATGACCACATTTGTAATTAAAGCAAGCAAGCATGATAAACTCCTAATATTCTGATAAAAAGTATTTGTGCTTGGAAAGTTTGCAACTGAATTTAAAATTATGGAAAAGAGTAACATATGGAAAAGAAAGGAGGGGTTAAAAAAGTGCAAATCCTTTAACACCACATAGTGAATTAATCAAATGGGTTATGGACTGAGGACTACATAATTAAACATGTAAGGTATGAAGGTAAAGTACCAGAATACATGAAGAGGATAATTCCTTTAGTCAGCAAATGGGCAATAACAAGAAAGGAATTTTTGTCTGGGGATATTGAGCAGTTGTATAAACATATGATGCAAAGGCTTTTTCAAATAGACACAACATTGCCATATGCTCCATCAAAAAACTGCGGAGGAACTTGGGAAAAACAGAATGATTTAAGACCAGCTATATTCCTTTCTGCCATCACTTGGTTTGCTGAGCACAGACAGCACAAGGTAAGGAGTGTCGTTAAATGAGGACACATTGAAAGACCAGAGTGTGCCCCAGAGAGCCCTGGGCTGAGATAATGAAAGCTAGTAAACATCACCAAGGAGCGGCTGTCTTCCTCAGAGCACAGAAGAAAAAAGCATTCTGCACTTGCATTAAGTCCTCTGATCCCTCATTGCATATGCAATAGCTACTTCAGCGGCACACCAGAAGCCCATTAAAATGGTTAGACCTATATCCCATTTGCAAACTTTGGTTGTCCGTGTGCAGATGACTAAGAAGGCAAAGTTTGGATTGAAAGGGCAGGAGAAAACGCAGTAGAAGAGAGCCTCTGCTCTTGTATAAATATTACACCTTGATTTATACCGTTCTGCCTTGGCCAAAATTCTCTACACTATTGGCTCAGCATGCCTGGGCACTGGAACTTGGGAGAAGAACACTAAGCTGCCTTAGGGACCGAGCCTGGATAAGCATATTTTGCTAATCTTGTTTTTGCAAGCATTAGAGCACAATCTGCTCCATTGTTTCCTTAAGCACAACCCAGCAATCACAATCAGTCCAGGTCAAAGTTGAGATGAATACAAACTGGAGGCTGCTACTCCTGAGGAAGAGCTTTGGTTTTCTTCCTTATCTCCTGGGAGAACAGCAAAGAGTAGAAAGAAGGAGAAAATGAAATGTTATATGCCAAAAACAATCTTAAATTCATAAGGACAGGGATACTGTAAGGATTTAACTTTCTCTGCATTTTTTGCCAATAAATCAATAAAATTTCATTTAGCCACTGGGATAATAATAATAATAATAATAATAATAATAATAATAATAATAACAATAATAAAAAACAGGCCTTGAATTTCTCCTGTGTTTTTTTTCCTTTCTTTCAGTATTTCTTTCCTGCTGCTTCCAATTTTTAGATGTTTTTTATTATGTTTTCTTTTAATGGTGTGTTATATTGGTGTGAGCCGCCCAGAGTCACTTGGGAGGTGGGCGGCATAATAATAATAATAATAATAATAATAATAATAATAAAAACTTTGCATGGGCAGCACTTAAAAAACATTGAAGGAAAATATGACAACTTTACATGAAACATTGAAGGAAAATGTGATGACATTGAAGGATGACATTGATGATGACAAGGTTGACATTGAAGGAAGAAAAACATTGAAGGAAAATGTGATGACAACCTTACATGGGCATGGCTTAAGATGGGAACCATCAAGAAAAAAACAGAAGGTTTAATACTCGCTGCTCAAGAACAAGCACTACAAACTAATGCCATGAAAGCGAGATACAAAAATCCACTGACAATCCAAACTGCCAACTATGCAATGACAAAGTCGAAACTGTTTCACATATAATATGTGAATGCAGCAAAATTGCACAAGCTGATTACCTGTATCCAAAAAGTCATGGGAGCACAAAGTGGAAAAAGTTACTGAAAATGAGAAGGTGAAGATCTTGTGGGACTTTCAAATACAGACGGATCGTCATTTGGAACACAACACGCCAGACATCACGGTTGTCGAGGGCTGAAGCGTACAGTTTATTGATATTGCTGTACCAGGAGATGCCAGAGTCGAAGAAAAAGAACTGGAAAAAATCACGAAATATCGCAACCTGGCTATCGAAACTACAAGGCTATGGATGAAACATGTAACCATGATACCCATTGTCATTGGGGCATTTGGTACCATGTCCAAGAATTTTACAAAACACATCAAGAAAATGCAGCTTACTTCAAAAACACCAGCGGAACTGCAAAAAACTGCACTACTCAGAAAATCATATATTTTAAGAAGATACTTGGTTGATACCTAGGATACTGGCAGCAACCCGTATCAACCATTAGCACCAGTCAATGGTATTTATGACACATCTTTAAATGTTTAGTTGACTGAGTTTCATGTTTAATGAATAAAAGAAATAACAACAACAACAACAACAACAACAAACAATAATAATTAGATGATGATGATGATGATGATGATGATGATGATGATGATGATGATGATGATGATGATGATAGGGTAATTATTTAGATTAGGAATACAATGGAGAGGTATTTAACATGAACTATTTCCTATCATCACTGCTACTACTGCAAACAAAATGATGTATTTTTTTAAAAAAAATTAACTCAATCACAAGCTACTTAGTTTGGAGCTCAGTTTTAATTAAATTATTTTTTCTAAAAAAGCATAGGTTTTACATGTAAAAATTCAGTTTTTAATCATTGGCATCAGCAACTAGTAATGGAACTCAACTACTGCTGGTCTTATAGGCAATATTGAACAAGGAATGTGGTTACACAAACCATTTTGAGAGGCACCTTTCAATATACACTGACTGTGCTTTGCCAGTAGCTCTGATGGAGGTGTGTTCTTCATGTATGCATACTGTATTGAAGTTCTTGTGAAGCCCTTAAAATGGCTACCTCAATATTTCACAGCAAAGGTGTCCACATGGGGAATGAAATAAGTTAAGATTGTAACTGCAATTTAAACCATTCCCCTTTTTAGATGTGTCTTCTCATATGACAGAAATCCATATTTTCTGACTTATATTTTAGGCTTTTCACTCATAATTAAATCTTCACCTTCAATTCTCTGCATGAATTCACCTACTCTACAAGGTGAAATCAGCTTCATACTGTAACCTTTCCCTCTCTCTTAATTCCACTGATTCAGAATGTATTTCTTTTTCCTCTTCTCATTTCATTTGTTAATTATGCTCTTTACCATTTACTCTTCTTTTATTTCTAATTGATCTTCTATATGCCAGTATGGGGGTTTGGGGCACATTTGAGCCAGGTGCCACAAGGGCAACTAAAAGTCAGTTTTACCCCAAGTATACCCAACACTGTTCTACGCAAGCTAGAATCAAATGACTACCTTGCAAACCAACATTTTGAATACAACCAATTAGTAAATACATATATCTAAGATATGAGTTAAATAAATAAATCACCAAATGGAGCATTTTCTATAAACTTTGGGGAAGAGAACAAATCAATAGCATTGATGAAAAATTGTGCATTGAGGGTCATTTTTTCTTTAAAGAAAAAAAGTTACTAAAAGTTACTAAAACATTAATTGGTACCTGTATTCTATTTTTTAAAATATTGTTCATTGTTTCATAAAACGTAAAATACAAAACAGAAAAACAAACAAACAAAATGAAATGAAACAAAAGCATACATTCAACCCTAACACCTGTATTCTAAAACACTTCCAAAGCTATATTAATTTTTTTAGATGTTGCCAATATAAATAAAAAAGAATCAAGAGTTTTTCTGTATATCTGCATGTTGAGTAAAAGCAAACTTTCAGAATTATTAATATCCTACTATATAATGACTACCTGAACTGAATATATACAGGAGAGACTTTAGCACAGTATCTTTATTTTATTTTTGTGGGAATTAGTGGCAAAAGAACAGGGATCATTATATTTATATAATCCTTAGTTATACATTTCTTTGGATCATCACTATAAGTGGCTATTACTAAACCCTGTGCCTTATGAACATAAGATTGTCTCAAACTTTCCCGCCACAGCAGAGTATTTGCATGGTAAAAATACCAATCAATACATAGGAAAGATGAAAAATTGATAGGATCTGATCCAGAAAAAACAATGCAAACACACACAACCTTTTGACTAAGAGTTGATTGACTCCAGTGAATCTATAAATATCTATATTAACACTGAAGCATTAGGCTTCTGAATGATGAGTATCACACATTTCATTTTCAGCCAGAAAGAAAGCCCATGGATGCCAACTGGTAATTTTGGTTATTTCAAGTCGATTGTATGAATAAATGTTTTCTTGGATAGAGGTTATTCCTTTGACCTCCATTTTGCAGTTGCCAAATTTCAACTGGACTAACACATTGACCACACATTAAGCAACAAAAGTTACACTCTAAATGTTGCCTATGCAGATTTCCTTGAACCATTTGTCAGAAATGGTGTAGGGTCTCCTGCTTGAGTGGGGGGTTGGACTAGATGACCTATAAGGTCTCTTCCAACTCTGTTAATCTGTTATTTATTTCAGTTCAGCAGGTATAAAGAGTAAGGAAGATTATCTTGACAGAAATATGCAGGGACTGTTTCCTAGGCAAAGGGGCTGAACCATTTTTTTTACTCTAGACCGAATTAAATATTTGGAAGAGGCTCAGAAAGACATTTGTCTTATTCACTGGATTATAAGAATCAGGAAGTGGTACAGCACAATGAGACTTGCAAGATTCTGTTCTTGTAGCCAATCTAAATAAAAGAAGTCTCAGCCTTCCTGTAGAGTAGATTTCTTGGTTTCTGTAGAGTAGATAGCAAAATCAGTCAAACAGCCTTTCTGTTTTAATTCAACCAAATTTATGCAAAATGCTTAAAGTGGGGAGTGGCATGAGGAGCTAATGCCAAATTCAGAGAATAGTTCTATAATTGTCAAACTTTTAACATGCTTGTTTTTTTTTTAACAACTTGTGCATAAGTCACCTTGCTTTGCTTCAAAATGGAATTTTCTGTCACAGAAAATACACATGTTGTAATATAGACCTCTACCCATTTTGCATCATCACTTTATTGTGGAGGACATTACTTTCCCAGAAAAACTTGACTGTTGGTACCTTATTGTTCCTTGTTACAGCAATTTTTCTGCTGTAAATATTTTCTCAATCTTCCCCAATATTGTGTTCTTCAATATATTTAATCCCAAACCTTATCCTTCTCATAGACTGAGCCAACATGGAAATTAGGGCATGTCAACTTTTTCAACTTTCAATTTCCAAACATTAGGGGTGCTCAAAAGTTGTGACATGCCTTGGGGATTGTAAATATATTTTGGTTATTTTAATATAATATGAGATGTGCTTGGTAAGTAACTACATAAATATCATAACTTTTTAACATTTTGTTTGTTGTATAGCTATCTGACTCCGGATTGTAGCAGTTAGTTCAAGAGATCCAGCTGGAAATACCTATGTAGATATGGAATCTAGTTACAGATCTACAACATATATCTTTGATGATTCATGCAGGAATCAAACCTAATAATGCACTGATAAGTTCTGACAAAGAGAGAAGAGAGTAAATACTATAGAATACAATCCAAAAGCTAATGATGAATGCAACAAAGTGTGAAGAGAAGTTATTTGAGATGATTATGATAGCAATATGAGAAAAATAGTAGTTAATAGAATATCAGGCTAAGAGTCCCTAATAACGGAACAGACTAAATACCCATTAAAAATATTGGGAAGAAGATTATTAGATTATCTAACACAATAATACATGAATAGCAAAGAAAGATGCTAAGAAACAATCAAGGCATCTTCTGGAGACAAGCAAGTTCTTCCTCAAACAGAGTAATCCTTACTGAAACCCTCACTAATACACATTGGTCAGCTTCAAACAATGAAACAAAAGAAGATACGGGGTGACTTTGCTTTGATAAATTTCTTATGATTAGCACATTGTAAAACACCCACAAACACAATCAAATTAATTTTTTCCTTGGGTCTGTACATATACACAAACATACTAAATTCCAAAATGCACACATGAAGATAAATTACTCCATAGTAAATTGTTTGTTATTAGAGTCTGAATTTCATGCTGCAAGATCTGGTGATGAAATCATTTAGACTCCTCTGAGAAACGTCTTTCATCCTCTTTATGAGAGTAGCATTCATGGCAGCTTTTATATCAGCAAGAAGAGTATCTCCGATAATTTCTCCTTCCATGGAGAATCAATACTGCATAATCCATCAGTGTGATAGTCCTTTCTTATTTGTTCGGATTTTATTCTGTGGACAGAATAATGAATATAATGCTTTTTGCCTGAACAATTGAAGCAACTTCGTGAGAAAGACATCATGATCCAGTTAACTGAAGAATATGTTAGCAGCATAGGAAAAATAGCAAATTCCATAGACTTAACTGATGTCTTTCCAACTGTAGAAGCAGAGCAGTAAATCTACTGCAGAGGATCAAAGCCAAACAGCAATTTCATTAAAAGCGAGAAACAATTCCTAAAGACATTTCTTCCCCCAAAGTATATGTATCATACTCAAACAAATCTAGAGTGCCCTCACCAACACAAATGAGAAACAAGAACTCTTGCCACTTCGGAAGTAAATAGAAAACTATAGATTTTATTTGCTGTAGAAATATCATCCAAATCTATTCACTCAATAACCGTTTCACTTCTGAAAAAAAAAAAAGTTCCAACTCCTTTCCCAAATGCCTTTAAGGGTACTTAAAGATTCTATTATTATAATACTTCTTTTAAATGCTGTAAGCCAGGGGTCCCCAAACTTGGCAACTTTAAGACTTGTGGACTTCAACTCCCAGAATTCTCCAGCCAGCTATGCTGGCTGGAGAATTCTGGGAGTTGAAGTCCACAAGTCTTAAAGTTGCCAAGTTTGAAGACCTCTGCTGTAAGCAAAATCTTTGTGCATAGAATGGTATTATGATTTCATCATAAACCAACTTGTACACATTATCTAACCCATATAAGTTATATACACATTCTTCACATTTGTACTAGAAAAGGAGAATAAAACATAATTTTAATTCCTCCAACACCTTATGTAACACACACAAGGTCAAAATTCAATCAGATTCAGTTGATGAATTCTTCTGCTAAATCAGTATACATAATATTTGCTAAATGCAACTAAAGACAAGACGGATTTATCTGGGTCTCATTTTTGTGGGTAGGGGAAGAAAATGATATAAAACTATAAAGAAATGAGCCATATTTTGCCAGAGTAGACATACTAGTAGAGCTTAGCTCTTCTGATTTGTTCCTGGGTATTATACCATTTATTTAAGCATTCTGCCATTCTTTCTGTAACTCTGTATAATGCTCCTAAAATATAGATGTTCATGACTATTACTTGTAGATGACATAATTTTTGGATAATCCTGGAATTAATTTCATGGGTGTACAACGGTTCTTTCTCCTGTTAGAAAACCTTCAAAGTAGGTAAAGGTGTGGCTGGTTCAAAATCATTCAATTAATCTAATTAAAGCTGTTTGATGTTATTTAAGTTACTCTCCTTAAATGTTCTAACCAAACAGGTCTACTTTTGTGTCCAATAAAATAAAAAACAGAAAGAGGAAAAAAGTCTGGGCACTTCTTGTCATGATCAGCTGGATGAAGAGAGTTTAGTAGCCTAATGAATGGCAACCTGCAAAGATGCCCCTGAGAAAGAACCAAAGCAGCTGATCTTTCAGCAAAACTAATGGAATAACTCTTCATGAGAGACAGAGATGAGTCCAGGTCTGCCTTATCTTAAATTACACAGTAACCATTTTACCATATTAGCTTTACTATTATGATATATGCATGTATATCAATAGTACTGTTGGTAGAGTCAGGTTTTTCTCCCCATTTTCCAAAGATTTAAGAGGCTGCTGGTTTATTTACACTCATTAGAGAATGTGTGTCAAAGACCATACACACACACACACACACACATACACCCCTAGGACCTCCTTCAACCCAACAGTTCACATTCCTAATGTGTAAGAAAAATCTATAGGTCTGTGGCAACTCAGTTGTTTTTATTTTAACACAGGAAGAGGCCTGCTAGATCAAACAAAGCCCATCTAGTACAGCATTATGTTCCCACAATGGCCAATCAATTGTATGGAAAGCCCACAAGAAGGACATGAATCAATAGCATTCTCCCATACGTTTTCTAGCTACCAGCATTTTGAGTGATGCTATGCCTGATACCAGAGGCAGAATAGCCATCATGACTTGTAACCAATAAACTGCCTTATCTTTATGAAATAAATATTGGGCCTGTGTCCAACGATTATAACATCTAGAAAACAGTTTGCAGTGCAATGCGGGAATCATTACTTTTCCCTTTCTTCAGGTCAAGTAAATGCTGAGAAAGATTGATAACTTGCAGAGAGATAAAGGAAAGAATGCTGAAAAGATGAGATTGGTAGACCTAATAAGGGAGACCATCCCACACAATATAGTTGCCTGGTAGAGCTCAGAGAGCAAGAGAGTGATGAATCAGAGTTGGGAGTCCCAGCAGGAAGACAGCCCATCATCAAACATCCCAGGATCCACAAAAGGAGGCTACTAAGAAACAGAAGAATAAAGAAAGCTCAACTATATTGGAATGCATAGAAGAGAAAGACTGCAAAATGTTGAAAGTAAGAATTGGAGGTGTGACTGAGCACAGCATGCTAGCAATTTGATAGCATGAGCCATGATGAAACAAAGTAAGGAAGCAAGCAAAAGCACCAGGAAACAGTAGAAATAGAAGGATATGGTCAGCTGGTGCAGAAGATGAAAGTGCAAAGCAATCTATAATGTTGCTTCCTTAGCCATAGATAACAGTGACACAGTAGACTTCAACTGCTAGTAAAATTAAAGATTTATTTATTTATTTATCAAACGTGTATATGATTACAGTATATGTATGTGAAAAAAATAAGAAGTACAAGCATGGTTATGAGTACATGATACTTTACGAGTATGACGTTAGGACAGGGACGGTAGGCACGCTGGTGCGCTTATGCACGCCCCTTACAGACCTCTTAGGAATGGGGTGAGGTCAACGGTAGACAGTCTAAGCTTAAAGTTTTGGGGGTTTGGGGAAAAAACTACAGAGTCAGGTAATGTATTCCAGGCATTGACCACTCTGTTGCTGAAGTCGAATTTTTTGCAATCAAGTTTGGAGCGGTTTACATTAAGTTTGTATCTATTGTGAGCTCGTGTATTTTGCAGTTGAAGCTGAAGTAGTCATTGACAGGTAGGACATTGT
>QLTV01004454.1:2542876-2578088 GCA_003457575.1 Thermophis baileyi
ATTCCTAAGAGTCAGTAAGGGGCGTGCATAAGCGCACCAGCGTGCCTACCGTCCTTGTCCAAATGTTCCCTTTTATTTGCACCCATCTTATGTATATAAATAATGTTATACTTATGTATATTACCAAATACGTACTTGACAAAAATAAATAAATAAAAAATATATTAATAAAAAATCCCAATTGTATTAATGTCTGATACGTAGTGTGGGTTCCAGACAGATGAGCTGTATTCGAGAATTGGTCTAGCAAATATTTTATATGCTCTGGTTAAAAGTACAATATTACCAGAGAAGAAGCTACTTAAGATTAGGTTAACCACTCTTAATGCCTTTTTAGCAATGCTGTTGCATTTATAAATCCTGCTCTCTATTTGATGAAGTTCAAAAAAGAGAATTCACAATTCAGAACTGAAGTGGCAGAAGCAATAAAATCCAGTGGGTCACAACCACATACAATAGACAGAAGGAAGTCTTGTTCTCAAAAAGCAAACTGTTCTCAGTTACTGCATTAAATCCCTTGTTCAAACATTAGGAAGGCATGTTATGGGTTAAAGATTCTAATCTATAGGTCTTTGTACATTAACACCTTCCAAAATGAGCTCATTATCTTACAAGGATCAGCATACTCTGGCTACAGAAGATCAACTTAGATAGTAATTCAGCCTTCCCCAATTAGATTTGCTGAAATACTAATTCCTAAAATTCCTAATCAGCAAAGCCAATGTTGAATAGAATCTCTGGGAGTTTTAGAGAAGACCTGGAGTGTGCTAAACTGGGGAAGGAACATAATCCACATGTATATTTAGAATCAAGTTCAGAGCCCATATAGCAGAAGATATATTTGGAAGGCTTCCTATTAATTCAACTGAACCCCACTTCAGCACTAAGCTTTTTCTCAGAGTGCATTAATAGGTGTTTGGTGATTTAGGATGAAACATTGATTTTTAATATTATCAGATGATTGTATTTCCAAAGCAGATTATAATTTCAGATTATAATAAACTATATTGCTGTATGGTATTTTGGAATAAAAAAGAAAAAGTTGCTTTTGAGCATCCAGGGGGAATTCCTTAAAGGAGCTATAAGGTGTCCCAAATTGCAGTTGCCTACCAGGAAAATATGTATTTACTTTCATTAAAGGAATTGTGGCAGTGACTACACACATGCTTACGTGCATTGCAAGCACCCTATTCCCTCCAAAGCATTGCACAGTCTTAATATTGTTACAGTGGTACAGCGGTACTCAACTGCTTTGAAACTTGTCGATGCATTTTGACATGAAAATTTTGTCCCGGTACTTGTAGTTTGTTTGGTACTTGATACACAAGCTTGTCAGTGTTGGCTGCCTCATAACTCACTACCCTTTCCAGGGTCACGCATTAGTCACATAGTTTGTTTGGTACTCGTTGTTTTTAGTACTCATCTTGTCTCCTGGAACCAATTAATGACGAGTACTGACTTACCACTGTACTTGAAATATTATGCTGCTGAAAGAGACTTACTAATTATTTTAAGGTTATGTAAGATGCAAAAAAATACAGATAAAGGTGAAATCTGCAATCTGAATGACTACAAAAGAAATGCACTTCAAATGTATGTTTGGTATCTACTGTACCTACATTAAAGCAATCTGATGAGATACATTTAGTAGTTCTACAGATGCATATACATAGCTTGTCTTCTTTTTATACTTCTTTCTTCGTTAAAAAAAGACTCAAAATATTCCTGTTTATATAGAAATGGATGAAAGACTGCATTTGGCAAGCCTCTTTCATTTTGTAATTTGTTTCATTGTGCAAATGCAGCAAAGGGGTTTTCTATTATGCTTTCAGTTTGAGTCTGCATAGAGTAACTTCCAGCTGTTGACTGTGCGATTAGTCCTTTAAAGTGCAAAAATGGCTGTTTACAAATACCCATAATTACTGTAATTTTCAGGCAAGAAATCTGCATTCACCTCAAACCAGCCACATGCCAGTTTTTGCCTGGACAACATTATTTTTTTTTCCTAAGGCTAGAAATCTCAGTCACTTTTATTCTTAAAAATTAAGAAAATATATTTTGACTCAGAAGTAGATTTTAGCTTTGAGACATCCAACTGTTTCAATAATATTTCCTATTCTGGGGGAGCAATTTTTTTTTCCTTGATAGCATTTGTTTTTATATGCACTGCACTGGAATGATGTTTTCTGAATTCTGCCAGGAAAGACTTATCATATGTGGATGCCATTGCTGTAACATAAAGATAAGGATGGAAGCTTATTGCACGCATAAGCTCATGAGTCTGTAAATTGGAACTATTCTTCAAAGTACAATGAATTTTACCAATCCAGGAATTTTTTTTAAAGAAAAATAATGAAATACGTACACAAATAAGCTACAAATGCTGTTTTCCACAAAATTATTTTATTTCATTGACTTAAAAATATGCACAGGCTTACCTCATAGAAGAAAAATATATAAATCCATTGCCCCATTTCTTACTATGTTTTCAGTAGAGCAGGATTATGGGCTGGTGGAGCAGGGGGAGGGACAGATTCCAAGAGTTTCTATGCTTGGAATTCTCTGCCTTAGAATTACTCCAGTACAAAATGCATTGCCTTCATCCATTGGATGGTCTTGCACAAGGAACAGAAGTGATATACAATACATATGGACAGTTCCACACAGGCCTCATCTTTGGAGTAACAGGCAATAGATCTGGCGCATAGATATAAGAAGATAAAATATTTGAAAAAGTTGTCTATATGGAATCAGGATGTTTATACTATATAGTCTTGTCTTTCCATTTATAATGTCATCCGTTCCTGTTGCAATGCACTCTATCTGCTATATGTGAGGTAGCAGATTAAATGTGGTGGCAGAGAGGGAGTAGGTGCAGATTAAACATTACTAGAGCAAAAGCAGACCAACTTCCTTGCTGAGCATGATCTAATTCAAAGATGAAAGCATTTATGACTTCCGGTTGCTTTATTAAAAAACTATTCCTTGCACACAGATTTTTGGTAGAAAACCAGGATTTCTTCTCACTAGGCTATTCCTGGGTTCAGCGTTTTTTAAACCTCTTTGTCTATGCTTTTTGTACCTGACTGTAACTGGTGGGTGTTAGGATTCTATTCAAATAAAAGGGTCATAAGGTCTGTCCTGATTAAATAGCAACTTAGGCTGCTGTGTGTTTGTTTCCCCCCACTTTATAAATGAGAATGAGAGGATACCTTGGATGTCCCACTGGGAAAGAAAGGGGGTGAGATGGTGGAATTGCTTGATCCTGTCCCTTCCTGCCATTTGTTCACTAGTCTAACTCAATCTTCAACCGCTGTGCAGCTTGTGAATATTTTAAGTTCTCACATAGAAAAGCAGGTGAAAGAACTTCGAGGAGACAAATGATAAATTAAACAATCCTTTACCTCTCTTCTCCTCTAAGGACTGTCTCCAAAGAGGCTTTTTGGTCCCAAAAATGTTTAGGAAAAAGTCAAATGCCTATCTGTAATAGGTATGTCAACCTTTGTTGATTAGATAGGGCTTTTGCTGTCTAAACCAGACATATGTCCATGAACACAATCAAAGCATCTCTTCTCTTTTAAAAAGTGAGTAATTCTAAGGAGAAGATAAATATCCAGTACATTATAGATGAAAACACATACTGTCCCAAACAATATGGCCTTTGAGAACCTGTTAGTCAATAAAATAAAACAAAACACTCCATTCTCTTTAATTAACATATGAAATAAACACAATCTGCAACACCTAGTGTGCAGCAGCAATTAAGAGGCAAGGCTTAGTTAAACCTTCTAATATCTCATTTAAATATGCAATTAAGGGATAATTGCTTACAATCAATAAAAAATGAATTATTTTACAGGGGGCTAAATTATTATTATTTTTAGTGGGGCTTTCTGCTACTTTAGAGAGAATTTTATATCTCTTGCTAGATCAACATTCTGCCACTTTAGAGTCTTTTGATTTATTCTGGTACGATAGCAACAGCTTTAAAAATGTAGGCTTCAAAAGCCAGTGGTCACTTTTATTGTTCCTATTTTAGGAACTGGGAATTGTAGTTTTGGATCTTAAACAAATGATGGTAAACACCTAAGTAAACTGTAGCTCCCGAAGTGCTTTAAGGGCAGTTAAAAGCAGGTTTGTATTTCCTGTACATTTTATGTTATCTATTGGCTGCAGCTTTCTCTGTCTTTGCTGATTTTGTCCAAACAAAATAAAATATCCATGTACAATCCATATTTTCCTACAAACGTGATCAGGCCAGAAGCTTTGAAAGAGAAAAGGCATTTCTGATCAGCTTGCAGCCCTTCCAAAAACAACACAACCTTCACATAGGTTCAGATCCTCTGTGTAAATCCTTCTAATAATATTAATTCTGATTATCATGTACAAAATAACAATGTATTGTAGGAACTCTAAAATTATAAAATTGAATAAAACAGAAACAAAGCAAACTTACTGGGACTTTTTCACCCCCAAACATTAATATAATGTATTTTTTGACAGATCATAAAAATATTAATTTCAGAATGGATAACTCCCAAGAAATAAACTTATATTTGGAAAAAAAAAACTTCTTAGCAAATCAGTTCCTTTGCTGCCAGGCTGAGATGCATTGAATTACAATTCCCATAATTCCCAACATTTATCACTTACGCCATACAAACTTACATTATTCTTTGGAGATGTAATTCATTTTGGTATAATTAATGCACAGAGCTGGATGGCAACTAAGTGTTAAGGAAATCTAACACATTTAAAGGTTGCTCTGTGTTACCAAAACAGCCTGAAATAAGCCTAACAATTACAATCAATTATACAAGTGAAGAAAAAGTGTGATTGTAGGCACTTTGTAATAACCATTTTTTTACACATACAGGGTCAGATAGCTGGCATCAATATAGACTATATTAGGGAGAAGGTTAGCTGAACCTGTGGTAAAGACACAAGCCGACGGATAGACTTCTGATCTGATCATTCTGTCTAAATGGAATAAAGAATACCATTCCCACCCATATGTAAACATTCTTGTTTTCATTTATTTATTTAGAAATTTATCAGATTTTTAAAACCAGCATCTCTCTCACAGAGGGACCCTGTGCAATGTACAAATAAAACATTAAAAACATAAAAATGTATACAGAATTTAAAAAGAGACAAGTGATGTTAAAAATTAATTAAAGGCAGAAGGTGAGCTTTTAGGGCACTAACCAGGCCCACGGCTGAGTGCCTCTCGGTGCGCTCTGAGCAAGGCTGCGGAGCCATGTTTTCATGGATGTTTCATTACTATTGTTATGGCAACAATGACTACAAATGAGGATATCATGTCAATTCTAAAAGTTCTCCCGGCAGGACATATTTTTCTTTATAACAAGTTGGGTAGAACATTGTGGCGTTAATTCTCCACATCATTTTCCTATGTAGACGCAAAATGCACTTCAGAAAATGATCACAAAGTCTTTATCATAGATGTTGGTTCTCTATTATCTATAGAAGGACTTTTCAAACTGTTTCTATTAGAATTTGATGGGGTTCCATGCAGAGGTGGGTTCCTCCCAGTTCGGACCGGTTCTATAGAACCGGTAGTAACTTGGCGGCCTGGGTTGCAAGAACCGGCAGCGACCCAAGCCTGCCATGCCCCTGAACTGGTTCTTTCGGCGGCGCCATAGGCGCCACCATCTTGTTTTTTGTTTCTGAACATGCACAGCTGTTTTTAAGCACTGCGCATGTGCGAAGCCCGCGCCCGCGCAGCGCGACACTGAGCAACCGGCAGCGAAGAAAACCAGAACCCACCGCTGGTTCCATGAGAGATTTAAAGAACAACAAGAACAACAACAAAAAGGTTTATTTGAGCCTACACGCAATTCTTCCTTTGTTTTTGGAACAGAGGTTTCAAGTTGTTGTTTTTTTAAAAAAAAAGCTTCTGCAATTGAAGATCCCTGATTAATACAATGTAAACCAGTGTTCCTCAACTCGACAACCTTAAGATGTGTGGCCTTTGACGCATCAAACTCCCAGCCAACTCCCAGCTGGTTGGGGACTTCTGGGAATTGAAGTTTACATATCTTAAAATTGCCAAGTTTGAAAAATACTGAAAACTAATAAAACTTATATTAAAAAATAGCACTTTTCTTTTAGGAATTCCATCCCCACACCTCTCTTTGCAATTTTCCAGAATTCACTAAGAATAGCCTTAAAAAAGAAGCAAAAATGGTTTTGCTTTTTAAAAAAATAGCTACTGCTTTTAATCTCTTTCACCTCTTTTTATGGTGCCATTTTATGTGCCTCTTGACTGGTATAACTTTTTATTTTAATGTGGAAACTTAAATTCAGAAGCTCTTGAAAAGCTAAAAAGGAAAATAAAAACTTTCTAAATAATTTAATAATAAGGACTTCAAGACTGGAAATACTTCAGTTGATGCATTGATACACTGGATTCCTGTTTAGTTCAATTCTTATAAGGGCCAATTGTAAAACACAACATAATTTTAATGAAACATTTTGGCCTTGACCAAGAAAGGATAATGCAGAGAGTCAGTATCTTGAATGGAAGATAGGGTATGATGCCCAGTGCAACAAGAAAAGGCAACAATAATTATGTACAAATAATTGCAAATACAGAATAAATACCACATTGTTGTCAGTGATGAATCAGATCACATTTCTCTCCTCTCGCAGATTATATGTAAGTTAGATTGGATTTACTAGTAAGACCTACTAATAGTTTTCATTAGATCAGCAACAGATTCTGACTCCCAATTGTTTAAAAATAGGAATAGTGATTTTATCCCCTATTTACTAATTACATGAAATGAAGGATGCTTGTGATGAAAAACAGGTATGATTTATTTGTGGAAAGACCGTGAGTTCCATTTAGTTTTGTTTGCTAAACAAATCTCTTACATTGGATTATTTAATTATAAAACCCTGTCTCCTGTGCTGAGTTGTTTTATAGGCTTTGAAGTTACAAGGAAGAAAGAAGAATATTGTAGGCCTGAAGGTTATCCATCCCTGTGGAAATGGATAATTATATATATACAGTACACAGGGGTGAAATCCAGCAGGTTCTGACAGGTTCTGGAGAACCGGTAGTGGAAATTTTGAGTAGTTCGGAGAACCGGTAGCGGAAATTTTGAGTAGTTCAGAGAACTGGCAAATACCACCTCTGGCTGGCCCCAGAGCAGGGTGGGAATGGGGATTTTGCAGTATCCTTCCCCTGCCATGCCCACCAAGCCATGCCCACCAAGCCACACCACACCCACCAAGCCACACCAGCCTACCACACCACGCCCACCACGCCACGCCCACAGAACCGGTAGTAAAAAAATTTGGATTTCACCACTGACAGTACATATAATAAAAGCACTTTTGATAATGTTGATAAAAGTGAAAGGATTAAAATGGACTGTAGTAATAACATCTTCAGCATATTATTTTTATTTATTTAATACAATTTATACTCCCATTATGATTATTAGTCCTAAAACATTGTGAAAATCTTGCATGTAGCTTGTTGTTGTATGAAAAAGAGTTACACTTTAGGTTTGCCATTTTTAAATATCAAGAGAGCCAGTTTGGTCTAGTAGTTAAGGCACCATGCTAGAAAGCAGAGGCTGTGGGTTCAAGTTCTGCCTTAATCATGAAAACTATCTTGGTGACTTGAGACCAGTTACTCTATCTCAGCCCAATCCACCTGCCAGGGTTGTTGTTCTGGGGAAAATAGGAGGAGGAAGGTGTGTTGGACAAGTTTGCTTCCTTGCGTTATTTGTTAAAATAAAAAAGACGGGATTAAAATAATAAAATAAAATGATAAAATAAATAAAATAAAATAAAATCTTGACCAACATACATAGCTCTTCCAATATAAGATGAACTATATTTATTGTTCTAAATTCTAACTTTCACAGCTTAGTATTAAATGCAAACAATTTTGAAAGCTCAAATGAAAATTATAAATATTTGATTATAAACAGTCAGACAATAATTTATTGTATTGATCAATATGGTACCAATTTTTGAATCATCCAGAAAAACACTTCAATTTTTTATAAAGATGTTGTTACAGTACTTAATTCTGAGGATAATGAAATTAACTTCTCTGAAATCTAACAGGAATCAGGTCATACATTTACTTTAATTATTAGAGATACAATTAGGTTCCATTGTTGGATTCCCTACAACCTAAAAGCCATGAATACAGAGATATTTTAAATCTTCTGGATTTAGTATTTATTCCAATCTTGAATATCAGGTTAAAAAAAACTTCTTTCATATACCACTCCTTTATATTCCCCATCTACTCCTGCTGGAACTGCCAATTAATTTCCTATTTTGCAAATACCCTTTCTCAACAAGAACAAAAATATTTGTTTTACAAGAGGTATCCTGTATTCCTGCTCATTTTAAATTCATCCTCTGCTTTAATTTAAGAGATAACTCATTCCTGTTTGCTGAGTCTTAATGCACTGTGATTTTTTTTCCCTACAAGCAATATACGTGTGTAATTAATAAACAATTTAGTATGTTGAGAAACCTAGGAACTTGGCAAATGTTCTGGGGATATGAAATCTCAGGAAAAGCAGCACATTATAAGAAATAGTAAGTAATTACTTATGTAAGCTTTTCTTTTTAATTCTAAGAACATTAGCTACTAATTACCTACTAATTACCAGTACTTCAGCAGGTGTATGCACTTAACTGTAGGCTAAAACCCCTGTGAAAAACAACCCCCTCGCACTCCCTCTCTAGATTAAAAGAGAATCCCCTTGGACCTCATAACATAGCAGAGGTGCAGCAGAGCTGTTTACATGGCAGTGCTTAAACTGCTTGATTGCTTAAGGAGAAAACAGGCTCCAGTTTCTCTGCCTCTCTTTTTTCGTTAATGTCAAAGCAATTTACTGAAATGAATAAGTGGACTAGTAACCAAATGAAATCTGGAGGGCAGGATGGTGATGGTGGGGGATGCAAATCTAAACTATGATTAAGATGTCTCCATCCCAAGCACATTTATCTCACTTTCACAGGGAGCTGGCAAATTATTTCTGGTTATGGATGCAGGGGGAAAGAATGAGTGAGTCAAAAGTTTCAGGCCCCAGTCTAGCAAAAGTTAGGGATGATTAAAGACTGATTGAAACCAATAGAACTGCTAGTTGTGATAAAAAAATATACTAATGCCAAGTCTTGTTGGTTCTTGTTGTTTTCATTAGCTGATTTGGCTTGTCTCTGTGGTCAGTTTGTGTCAGAACCTGCAAGCATGTTTTTCTACTTCTGAGGGGAGCCAATATCCAGTATTCCTAACTGGATCTTGGCGTTATGTTCTTATGTAATGTTTCCATTCAAGCATCAAAGAAAAGCTGAGTGTAAGCTGTGTATTTCCTTCATGATTAATGTTTGGCTAAAATTACACTCAAAGTAACTTTGATTTATAGTGTTTATAAAGAACAGACTAATAAAGACCAGGCAACTTTCTTTGGAAGGGAATCCGTTTTCAACCCTTAGAGCCAGGGCCCTTTCTATCAGTCTGCTCAAAACTAGAAAGAAGCAAACCTACAATTAATAGCAAAAGTTGGGACACTAGAGAAATACCTCCCACATGGAGATATCCAATGACATCTGACATGTCCAGATGTCTGAGTGGGATGGCATTAATTTATGGCAGAGACTGATTCAGGGGCAGCAAAATCTCTCAGGAGAAAGGAGAAAGCATGAGATTGCCTATGCAGAATCCGGACAGCCACACATCACATAAATCAGGGATGTCAAACTCACGTCATCACGACAGCGTTACGTGACGTATCGTGACTTTTTCCCCCTTTGCTAAAATGGGCATGGGCGTGGCCAGCGTGTGACGCATCCAGCCCACGGGCCGCGAGTTTGACAGCCCTGACATATATAGACTGCAGGAACTGATATTTTTGCAGTCAGTTTATAAGTTGAATGGCTGCAAGTTGAGAGATTGCAACTAAGCTCATAGTCATAACAGCCTTTATGGACAAAACATGCAACTAAGCCTCATTTCTTAATCGTGTTTTGTACTACTTTTTACTGCTTTTTGAAATATTAAGACCCTTTAAAACAGCAAGTTTTTACTGCTTTCACTGAGTTGGGTGAGTTTCCTTCTCCTTTGCAAAAGAAGCTTTAAATTCTTTAAATAAGGATTTAGAAAAATACATTTTGGAATAAACATCAAAAGAGTGTTTAGAGTGTTGATTTTGGGAAGTTAAAAACTAAGGCTCCAGATGGATTTGAAATAAGAATTTGAAATTAATTATAAGAATTAATTTCCTTCCTGTGGGAAACTAGATAAAATGAGACTTTGAATTTCAGATACTACATGGAACCAGAAAAAACTAAAGATTGCAATTAAAGCAGAGGAATACTCAGATTTGACATTCTAGTACACAATGGGGCAAAACCTTTTAATAATGGATATTTTTAGGGAGATCTATGAACTATGACTCAGAAATTAATTAAAATATCATCATAGAGAATGGTGTGCAAATGTTATTACAGAAGAGGAACAAGCTGTACTGAATAAGACTGATTTGAATGTGTATCTAAATATGACAAATTACAAGAATAATATGAAAAAGATGATATACTGAATACACAAAGGAAAACAATTGATGCTGTGATATTTGAAAAGGTCATATAAGCATCCAATCAGAAGTGAGATTTCAATAACTTTCTTTTATTGGAATTACAAAGGAGATCTGTTAAAGTTTTAAAGGATTTGCTGAAAGGAGACAAAAAGAAGTTGAAAGAAATCAAGTTTGAGAACATCCTTTGAAGGAATTAAAAGCCAAGATTGTAAAAAGTAAAGGAATACAGAGTTGGCTTATTTGATTAAAGTTAAAATAGATATCTTATCTTTGGTAGCCTTTAATGGACTTTTGCTAACTAGGAATGAATGACAAGGCATTAAGATTTTGTTTATAATTAAGTGATGAATTATGTGAGAAGAGAGCACGTTGTATTTTAAGAGATGATATAAGTTACCAAAATTGTTTGCACTTGTGATAAAGGTGCATAAGGTGCATAAGTGCACCAACGTGCCTACCGACCCTGTCCTACTGTCCCCATTTATTCGTATCTATTTCCTGTATTCATAATCATGCTTATACTTATATCTGTTATGTTATACATGCTTGATAAATAAATAAATAAATAAATAAATAAATAAATAAATAAATAAATAAATATAAAAAATTACTTCTTTATATTTTTCTACTGTATATTTTTCTATTGCTTCTATTTTTTCTTCAATTTTTCATTTTTATATTTTTTGTACCTTGTGTTAGTTTTTATTTTTTTCTAATTGTAATCTTTAATAGACTTATTCTTTAAAAAAAAATCAAGCAGGATAATAAACTGTAGTGCTCCATTAAAAAAGAAAAATAGAGAAATATCACCCATCTGGCTGTTGCTGTCATTTTTCAATCTATTTGGGAATTTTGTGTAGGCATGGAATTGTTTGGGAAAACAATATTGCAAAAGACTTATCTGTTTTTTGGCAATATGTCCCTATGTTTATTGAACATCTGGGCAGGCACTAATGTATTTGGAGGTTTGGATGCCAGTGTGAGCAGGACTAGCCCTCATCATTTGCTTGATGTGATTTCTGAGGATCATACTTCGTGAATCTGCACAAGTTATTTTATACACGAACATAAATTAACAGATTATGTTAATTCACACACTATTCTTATTTCTACTGAATCATAAACTTTCAAAATATTCCCCTCCTCTCCCCAAATCCAGCTTTTGAAACTTGGTTTGTGTAGAGTTGATGGCAGTGCAGAAGGGAACACAAGAATAAATCTATGTTTTATTCTTGAAATAAAACAGAGTACCACGTAGGCACTGTTCCCTCTAAGGTGTGTGGCTGCGCGGCCGCGCACGTAATGAGAGAATGCCGCGCAGTAGTTTCCAACTTCCACGCGGCATTTTCTAATGGCAGAGGCTGCGCGCCTGCGCACCCATGCGCCTGCGCGCCTGCGCACCTGCGCGCCTGCGTGCCCACGCACATGAAAAGAGAGTGCCGTGCACCAGTTTCTAACTGCCGTGCGGCATTTTCTACTGTTATAGGGAACATTGCACGTAGGTCACAGCCACATATATTGTCCTTAGAAATTTGAATTTTTAATCTAATAAGCAGTGGGTGTATAAGATAGAGGAACTATGATGTCCATATTTGTGGTATGTGAGGCTGAGCAACCTCAAGCCCCGTCAGGATCAAACTCTAGACTGTGGACAGAGTTAACCTGCAATACTGCATTCTAATCACTGTACCACCAGGACTCTTATATATCTTTCCATGTATCTTGTATATATATCTTTCTATGAACACTAGAGATCCTATTCTTCTTTTGGAAATACAGGTATGTATTTATCATGTTATTTCCCTTCAGCAATAAAATGCAGCGTAGGAACAAGCCAAAGAAATAAAAATAGCAAGCTAAAGGTGTTACACCAAACTACCCACACTTGTTGACCTCTGTGGCTTAATCAAGACTTTTACAAAGCACAGTTACTAAGAAAGTATATATAGTAAAGTAAGTCATCTACTATATTTGTACCCATGTCATTCACATTTACTCAAAGTAAAAACGGTACCAGACCATTTTTGCATATCCATATTCATTAGAAAAACATATAAGGTCATGTTTGCATGCAATAGCATGCACAAGTGAAATCAAAGTTCACTTTCACCCAAGGTGTGGTCACATTATTCTATGCAAACTAGGATCTTTAATCTAGTAACTGCCTTGTGAGCCAGGGTACTAAAACCCACCTATTTAAGAAACACGCCCAGTCCTGAAATGACTTCGGAGGAATATGACTCTTTATTGACTAAAGAGAATTTCTTACAAAGAAAGCATGATAGAATAGTGAAACATAAGGGCCACTCCTTCTTGATACAAACCATGCACCCAGCAATATTTCCTTAGCCTGAGCTGTCCACTTCCACTTCACCAGCTATTCTTTCTTCGATGGATGTAAGTATGGATATTGGGAATTTTAATTAGAGAAATTTCTGATTAGATATAAATGACTTTAAATTCATGTATCTTAGGTGTAATGTTCAGAAATGTAAGTTTCAGGAATTTATTCAAACGAGAAAATAAAGTCATGTGTAAAAAAATTGGTCCTACAAAAAAGCATTTCTATTTATTCTTTCATTTCATAATAAAATTTAACTCTCAAGAGAGTGAAAAAATCAGTATTGATGAATAAAAGAGTGCTAGTACAATGAAAAATATTTATGCCTTTATCAAAGAACAATATTTTATTTGTTTTAGTCACTTTCAATTGCATTATAACTGATGCATTACTTCACTATGTTGAAAGTGAATTTAAGAAAAACCTTGAAAATGTTCCATGTATTAAAATCAAGAAAAATATTACTGTATGTTTTTTCTTCGTTGTCCTGTTTTCTCTTTGATCACAAATGTATCATCTCGCTCAATCCACTGAAAATGGAATAGATCAATTTAAAGAGGGGAAAGAATTCCACCCACGCACAAATATTTATCATCAAAGGATGATGCAACAGATGCATCTTCTAAAGTACTGGAGGCTAACTTTCCCCGCGCTCGAAGTAACAGTAGAAAGCAATGCTAAATGGTTGGACTTGGAAGAAATATAATCTTTATTTCCTCTTACAGAAATACATTCTGACCAACTGTAATAAAACTACATCTCATCCAAAAGGTACTCTGTGGTCTCAGCTTTGTGAATGTAATCTATGTCATACATTTATGCATTTAAAATTCCATAAAGTTTTCTTTCTCACCACATCAGTGCAAGTATAAGTGGTGGAAGGTCAGACCATATGGCCACTGCTCAAGCAATTTTCAGGTCATTACAACTGGATCACTGTTATCAGAAGACTTAAAAGCCTCCTCATCAAAAATGAGGGATTTCCTGTAATTTCACTTTGATATACCCCATGGAATTCAGAGCACAAATAGTAAGAATATCTGCAAATAATATAAAAGAAAATTTCTGGCCGAAGAAATCATGGATATTTTTTTTTTTAAAAAAACCAAAAAGGTAAGACGGTGCCTACACAACAACAGTGTGCATTATTGTCTTTAAATGTATTCATTCACTCAGTCATTCATTCAATTTACATGGATGTGCATCTCAAATTCTGGATGCTTAACAATAGTTTTAAAACTCCATAAAACATATGACAGTCTATCGCTATCTGTATTTCATCAGCAATCAAAGTAAAAACAAAACCAACAACAAATCAATATAACCACTGAGTGGACTCAGACTCACTTCTTGATCTCCAAACTCAATGACAAAACCATATGTTTTGGCCATCAGGGTCAGGGCCAATCTAATCTCTGATGAAATTGATGTTCCAAAGCAGACCTGGGCATTTTATGGCCTGCAGGCCATATCCAACACTTAGGCTGTCCCTGTCCAGCCCACCCTTGTTCCACAACAGTCCCAGTTTCCCATTTGGTGCCTTGGGAAGAGTACTTGCCCACCCCTGATCCAAAGTGTTGGTGCCATTACATAAAAGGCTCTCTTCCAGGGCCCAGTTAAATGGCATTATGGAATAGATGGAAGCCAGAGCATGCGTCCCCCGCCAGATCTAATGGGGTAAGAAGACATAATCACGGAATGGTGGTTCCTCAAATAACCCAGTCTTTCTTCTTGTTATATCTCTACTTTAAGCCCAGTTCCATATGAAGGATATGTTATGACTATATAAGCCTTCTTTTCACATTCTTCACTTGTTTAAAAACTGATTTGCCATCATTTCCAAGTCAAGTCTACAAATCAAGATTCCTGATTTACTTGACCTCTGACTTTGACTTGTTAAGAAAGTAACAAGTCAGAATGTTCGCTTCATGTAAAGCAGTGGTTCCCAAACTTTTTCAGTCCACCGCCCCCTTGGTGCTACAAACTCATCCTCAGTGCCCCCCATCCCCACCCCTTCAGGTGGGCGTGGCTTGGTGGTCAGGTGACCGGGTGGGCGTGGCCAACTTGTAAAATGTGGTGAAACTCATAAGTGGTTATAAGTCATTCATTCTTTCTTTCTTTCTTTCTTTCTTTCTTTCTTTCTTTCTTTCTCTTTCTTTCTTTCTTTCTTTCTCTTTCTTTCTTTCTTTCTTTCTTTTTCTTTCTTTCTTTCTTTCTTTCTTTCTTTCTTTCCTTTCTTTCTGTCTGTCTTTCTTCCTTCCTACCATCTTTCTTTCTTTCTGTCTGTCTTCTGTCTGTCTGTCTGTCTGTCTGTCTTCCTTCCTTCCTACCATCTTTCTTTCTTTCTGTCTGTCTTTCTTCGACAGCTCGGCTTAGCTTCCTGGCGAGGCTCGGAGACCATCCGGCACGCCCATCCGCCGGCTCTCCACTTTCTGCCTGCCCCGCCAAGGCCCCCGCCAGCCCGGAGCAAGGTGGACCCTGAGGCCGGCGGAGTTCCATAGGTGCGCGCCCCGACGCGCACCAAAGGTCCCGGAACCGAAGCCGGGAAGGCGAGAGGGGCAACAGCGGTGGCAACCGCGCTCCAGCAGCGTCGCGTTCCATGTCATGTGCCGTCCGGGAGCGCGGTCTCCGGGCTGGCGGGGGCCTTCCTCGCCGGGCGCTGCTGGACCGGCAGCTCCGCCCTGCCCAGCTCCGCCCGCCACCACTTCCCACGAACTTCCCAGGAGACGGCCAGAGTGAGGGGCAGGCAGGAGCGCGTTGGCCCAGCCGTCGCTTGGCTTACCTTCCTGGCGAGGCTCGGAGACCGTCTGGCACGCCCATCCTCCGGCTCTCCACTTTCTGCCTGCCCCGCCAAGGCCCCTGCCAGCCCAGAGACCACGCTCCCGGATGGCACGACAGGGGATGCGATGCTGCCGGAGCGCAATTGCCGCCGCCATCGCCCCTCTCACCTTCCCGGCTTCGGCTCCAGGACCTTTGCGGGCCGGGGAGCGTCGGGGCGCGCACCTATGGAGCTCTGCCGACCTCAGGCTGTCGCTACCGGTATGGCGAACCACCTGCCGCCCCCCTTGCCCCACTTAGCACCCCCTGCCACCACCCTTGCCTCTTAGCGCCCCCCCTAAGTCAACCCACCGCCCCCCAGGGGGCGGTACCACCCACTTTGGGAACCACTGATGTAAAGCATAATCAAATTGTATAAGGGTAATTGTAACTGTTGTGAGCAGCCAAGCATAAGTGATATGTGCAATTTTTAGTTTTTCCACTTAAAAAGACCTCAAAGAAACTAGTCCACTGCCATTCAAAATAACTGAGAATTCTGAAGAACGTATGAGGTCTTGATGTGTAAATGTAGTCATTATGTAAGGAGAATCAAGAAATAAAAACCTCTTGCACGTGTAACATGCAAACCAGCCAATTCCCATTTTTTCTTGCTTCCTATATGTAATGCCATCTATTTTTCATTGCAGTCACCATATATATTTATTTATATTTGGTGACTGCAATGAAATATTGTGTGTGTGTGTATGTATGTGTGTGTATATCAGGGGTGGGTTCTAACTTATCTCGCTGCCGGTTCACTTCCTCCCGTGCTGCGTGGCCGCGCCTCATGGGTGCGCACACGCACATGCGCAGTGCAAAAAAATCAATCCCCCCCAAAAAAAGCTGAAAACAAGATGGCGATGCATGCACAGTGCCGGAAACTCGGCTTCTGCACATGCGCAGAAGAAAAAAACCCAGAAAAAATTCAAAAAAAAATAAAAAAAATTTCAAAAAAAAGATGGCGGCGTCCACACACCGGCACCGACCAAACGGCTCCGTGACGTCATTGTGATATCACCAGCAGGTCGCTACCAGTTCAGGTGAACCGGTCCGAACCGGGAGGAACCCACCTCTGGTGTGTATGTGTGTATTCCAAGCACAACTAGGAAACAAGCTCTTTTGAAATTCTGGAAAACTCTTGCCAGTAAGCATATATCAATCTTTCCAAACCTAGTGTCCTCATGATGTTCTTACTGGGAGATAATAAGAACTGAATCTAAACATTTGAAGGACCAGGGTAGACAGTGAATGTAAGAATAATTTGACATGGCTGAAGGTGGGCTCCTATGGCCCCTATTGGGTTCACTTTCTTCCAAGACTATGTGACTTTTTTTCTTTTTAAAATACTTTGATTAAAATGTAGAGTTGCAGGTATGATACCAAATTATTGGTTAGCTTTCTGTTTGCCATCCCTTACAATATCCTGTTATATTATTAGCAAATGAAATTAACGGATTTCTTTCTGTGTTTATCCTCTACCATTCAATTTTCACAAGATATCTAAGACATCAAGAGAAAATATTAAAAGTGAAAATGCTGAACAAATACTAGACTATTTTTAAACTATCAGTAGTCTTCATTATGTCATTACTAAAACTATATTTTTTTCTGGACCAGCAAAACAGGTCTACTCAAAAGTTACTTATATGGTCCAGCAATGCACCCATCTTCTCTTTCAGTTTTTCCAAAGACTATTTATTTTCTGGCTTTACTTACTACATTTTAAAAAAAATGCTTGCCAATTAGCCTTAAAAAACTAAAATAAAAGTGCCAGAGCACCTGCAACATTCATGTATATGCATGAAGTGGAAAGATGTCCCCCAGGGATGCTACTGTTGTGACTTGGGAGAAATGGAAAAGTAACCATGACAACACACCTCAGTAACACTACATTTTTGCTTTTAAGTAATCTAAGTATGGTTTATCTTGATAAACAAACACCATTACAGCTTTACCTCTGCATGTGGGAGCATCACTGTTGTAGATTCCAGGTTCACCAGAGTCTCCTACTTGATAGCTTACTAGCCTTGACTTTCCATTTGTCTCATTGTTATGAGAGAGGCTATATACCAAAGGAAGACATATAGTGTTCATTTAGTTAATTAACGTGTAATTGTTATTTATTATAATTATTTAATTATAAGAGAATATTTAAAGCACCTAAAATAAATCTACATCTAAAAAATTAAAACCTAAAAGCAATGATAGCAATTAATAGTCGATATGGGTGGCCATAGAAATGTATTAATCTATTCTAAATGCAAAATATCTGGATTATGCCATACTCTCTTAAACAGATGAAAGTGGAAATAGTTCTATGTCAATGACAGAGTAAATCAGTGTGAACAAATGGCCAAGCATGCATAACATTGGCAGGTGTTCATGCCATAGAAAGAAATTTGCAGGCTTTCTATGCTGATTCTGTAGGCACTCATAGACCATCAGTCAGAAATACCATTGCGAAAGTTTCTAAGTTAAATCCTTCTCATTTTCTTATCAAGATCAAGACAGATATTATAAGGGACGCCTTTGCCTGCCTTTGAGAGCTGTTGTCACTCAGAGTTAAAGAAGTATGCTAGTTAAAATGGTTGATATGTTAAAATTTCAAGAATATACAGTAATTCTATACATCTCTATTCAGAAAGAAGCGGCACTGACTAACATTTTATTAAATCTAATTTTCTAGGTATCTTGAAGTTGTATCTTTTTAAACAGCCTTGGGCTTTCAAATACAGTAACAGGCCCTCGAATGATTCTGATCATTGTATTGGTTTCATCATTGCACCCGATTCCTAATGGAATCACTTAACCTATTAATTAATTGTCGCAGATCAGGATTTTGTTTTGTCCAAGCACACAAACTCAAAAATTACTGCTGTTTTTTTAAAAAATAAAGTATATTGGAATCAAATAATCCAAGAGATTGAATCCTTGTATAGCTCACTTTCCATTTATTATTCATTTGGCTATTGCTATTTCAGTAAAATAATAATAAAGGAACACATGCTCTGTGAATTCATTCCTGCAGGGTTACTATTGGAAAGTACTTCATCTGAAGAAAACAACAGAGCCTTCAACACATGTACATTTTGTTGTACCAGAAGGGCATTCTTAAAATGATTATAATCATTGAACAGTTTCTGAGGCTTTAAATGTATTTCTTTCTATTGTCTTGATCTATCATTTCCATAATGTTCAAAAGTAATGCTCCCCCTCATGCAAAGAGAATATGGAGCGCTTTCAACACTAGCCCAGCTTTTAGAACTTAATGAAGAAGAATAAAAATAAGAGACAAAGGAAGGGGAAGGAAGAAATCAGATTGCAAAATGAGTAGAAAATTGCTGCCCTCAAAGACAGAGTCCTAAAAAGCAAAACAGAAAGGGCTCCTAAAGCCAACTAGATATGGCTGCTCTGTGAAGCCTGAAGTTGTTTGGAGCCATAACCATCCTGCTACTCTTTAAAATGAAAGCTCCAGGATAAGCACAATGTCATGGTCTACAGGCCAAACGCTTGCAGAGAGAACGGCTGCCACCTCCGCTTCAGGCTCTAGAGCCAAATGCAGTTGGACGCATTTTCACCATTCCTTTCCTGGCCATAGACAGAAGAGGCCCCCTACAATGCACTATTGCCAAGGGCAGTGTTCACCCTTCACTGCCCAACTGCTCACGGAAATGCTGCTGGCACTACTAACCAAATGTTGCAGACAGTTCTACTGCTACTAGCTTTCCAGCCCACTAACTAGCTGTACAATGGCATTCATCCTGCATTCTCAGGACGCCTGGAAGTGGTTGGACAGAGGCATTAGCTGTAATGGTTCCATGATTATTAACACCACCCTTAGTAGAACACAGATGCTTTAGTGGCAAACGTCATCATTGCAACAACTATTTTCTGATAGACCAAGATGTGGCTGAAACCAAAATGCTAGGAGTAGACAATATTTTATCCCTTTTCAGAAGGTCTAATTGTTTCTTATGAAAGTGGGGGAAATGTCAGCACATCAGTAAAAGAATGACACTTCTGATTAATTTCCCCAACTGTTCAAATTTTCATAATTTTAACTTTTAAAAAAAGTAAAATAGCACTTTCTGTTCTGACATTTCTTTAAATGTCAGAGCAATTGCTATAGCTCCTGATAGCAGTATTCTTCCCTCATAAAAATGGAGGATAATCCCCATGTAAGCCACCTTGAGCTCTGGAGAAAAAGTGGGATATAAATCTAACACCTTAAACAACAAAAATATGCTCTTTTAAACAAGCTGCCAGTAATAGACTGTATTGTGCCCGTTTGCAATGCACTTTTCTTTTATTCAGGACCTGTTGACTTGGGATTAGTATATAAATCCATAAAGTGGTTACTATTGGTTAATTATCCCAAAGTAGAATAATGTTGTCATCTAATGTAGCATTAGAATAAATGCTCCACAATACTTGTGGAAAATTACTTAACATGATCAGTAATTTCAGAAGGAGAGCAGGGAACAAATAAAGAATGCCAAACCCATGGTGTCTCCACTCAGTAGGCTAAATATTCAGATTAATAATATTCCTGTGTCCTAACCTGTTGTGTTCCAAATGCATCCCAATGATAATTCCCAGAACTGTTAGCACATACCGGTAGGTTGTGCCTACAATTCTAGGAACCATAACCCCAGTTACACAGTGTCAGACTGGAGAAGTCTGATCACAACCATTATTATTTCAGTTTTCAGTTATTAAAATGCTGGAATGGATGAGATTAAAATATTCCTACTTGCTGTTAATTATAATTCAAACAATGAACACAAGCAAAATATAGCCTGAAAAAGGTGAAGTATTTCTAAATGACTATTATATTCTAAAGGATTAAGATGAAATATATTTAAATTAAGGCTTTTAACAAACATTCTTAAAAAATGAAATTAAATCCCCCAGATATAAACCACTTTTCAGAAACCAACAATACAATGTAAAATAGGTGCCATGCAGATGCAGTATAAAAGCTACCAAGTAAGTCCTATAACCTCCAATTATTTGAAGAAATACTGGGCATCAAGACCCCTGAAGAATGTTTGAGCTGCAAACAACTTTCTGTTCATCACAGCAAGAGGAATACCTGTGGTCTGGTTCTCAGCAAGCAGCCTACCTGCAGGTGGCTCTAAACTGGCAGCTCTTCAGCAGCTGCTCAGCAAGGGACTCTTTGCTGGCCACTATTTAGTAGTCTCCCAGATCCAGAGGATGTCACAGGAGCTAAGAAAGACTGGCCCTATGGTGCAGTGACCTCAGCCATCCTCCCCAGGGCTCTCTTAGGCATCAGGGACCGTCATGTTTTCTTAGAGCTAACAGCTGGATTTAGGTTTCAAAGAAGTCACTTGTACATTGAAAGGATTCTTTTTACTTAGTCTCTTGAATGATTTATTTCAACGATATTAAATGGTGCTTGACATTATGAAGGGATATACAAGACACATATAAAGAGAAAAAAGTTAAAACTTCATTACCACAAAATCTCCGTTATTTTTGTAAAGGTGCTGACCATCACTTGGAAGGCTGTCCACATACAGGCTGATGGATGTCACTTCATAGTCAGTTTCAGATTTTGAGGGAAGTTTTGTTGTAATATTTTTATTTATTTATTTGTCAAATGTATATGTCCACTCATCTCATGCAAAGTGACTCTTAGGTGGCATGTAACATAGAACTAAAGCTATAGGACTAA
Organism: Thermophis baileyi; assembly: GCA_003457575.1. Classification (NCBI taxonomy): domain Eukaryota; kingdom Metazoa; phylum Chordata; class Lepidosauria; order Squamata; family Dipsadidae; genus Thermophis; species Thermophis baileyi. The sequence goes on from QLTV01004454.1 coordinate 2,564,331, forward strand.
CTAAAGCTAGAAATATGAAATCCTGGGAAAGCAATGATGCTATGATAAAAGGGGAAGCGGGGGGGGGGAGCCAAAAGGCACATAGAAATACCACTTAGCAAATGGATAGGAAATCAATGTTCCAGTTTGAAAAGAAAGAAAGCATTATAAAATGTTGATTTTCCACAACACCAATATTCCAATGTTCAAACAAATCAATCAATAGGCAAGTCATTGGGGATAGTGCCAAGCAACTGGATGGGCAGAGGACATGACCACAGCAGACTAAAAGACCAGGAGCTGGGACTAAACACACCATTGCCAGACTCATGAACAAGGCATTATAGATTATTCGCACAGTGTAGGAAAAGGAGTGACAGAACCTGGGGGGCGGAGTCAAAAGAGGAATCAGCCTAGAGTCACTACATATCTATGTATTAAGTCCAACCCCTCTTGATAGGAAATCAAGAGGGACAGGAGATCAATCCTATCCCTCTTGAATTTGATTGATTCTTATCTAGCGCCAAAATAGTGTTAACTGTTAATTGAATAAAGTCCTGTGCATTTGCATAAGTAATAATAAATAACTTTAATTGCAACTTCACCTGAAATCCTGGTCTTTTGTGTCTGACATACACCAAAATCTGAGTTAGGAGAAAAGGGGAAACTCCAGATAACAAAGCAACTAAACACAACTTCACGTTATCTCCCCAGGTTGCTTGAAATGAGACAGAGGCAATAGCATAAAGATATTTCCCTTAAAAATATTTTTTATTACTTAATTAGTGAAATATGAGAATTAGCCTCTAACAGATTAATTCATCTATAAATAATTAATTTATTATTTATTATTATTATGTACTTTTTTATATTGATTATTCTTTCATGTGGGAAATAATCTTACATTCATGAATCTTTTTTCAGATGCATACAATATTGTATACACTTTTGGTGTACACAATTAGCACACATTAATTATGCCATGCGTTTACAAGAGAGAGGAAATATGCCATGCAAGACTCATATCGACATAATAATTTACAAACTTCCATACTATTTAAACTGAAGACAAGAACTGGCAAGCTGGAAGTACCAAAAACCTGGAAGATCAATAGATGGTAACAAAGAAATATCATAAACTCTTTTTCCTGGCAATCTAAATTTTTATCTGGAAATTTAGCAATTGAGGTTAAAAAGATTTCATAGGTCTCCAAACAAACAGTGGCACAAAAATCTCATACTTACACACACACATATATATACACACATACACATACACATATATGTTTACGGAAGAGAGGCTATTTCAACCTGATTAAGAAATATATATATATTTGTGTGTGTGTGTGTGTGTGTAAAAACACTGAAGGGTAATAATTGTTTCTTTTTAACATAAAAAACTATACATATATATAAATATACACACACACACACATATATATACATACATATCCATATCCATATCCATATCCATATCCATATCCATATCCATATCCATATCCATATCCATATCCAATCCATATCCATATAAATATACATATACATATACATATACATATACATATACATATACATAGTATATATATATATATACATATATATAATTTTTTATGTTAAAAAGAAACAATTATTACCCTTCAGTGGTTTTTTTAATTGACTCTCATCTCTTACTATCTTCCTCTCAAGGAGATCAAGGAGAACAATCAGCTTCTTGGATATTTGAAAAACTTTAGATATGTGTCTGGGTTGTTAGAGGGAACTTGTATTCAAGGTTCTGTTCTCGCCTTCCACCTCCATTTCTTTGTGCATCACTGAAAGGAGGTAAAATGTTTTCTCCCCTCCTTTTTCTCAATAGCATCATTTTGTATCTGCTGTAACAGATGATGATTTTGTACCATGTTTCGTGTAGTCCTTAAACTTGTTCATCACTGACTTTCTGCCTACATAATGCAATGCCTACAAATGTCCTGGGAAATGGCACAAAAGAGCAAAACAATTCAGCCATTCTGTCAAAGGTTTCTTTTTATTTTATTTTTTTAAAGAAAAGGAAATCTTGTGACCAAGCCACTACATGAAAACAACAAGAACTTGCTGACACATCACCTGAAACAGGAGGTTCCAATTCAGTGGAACTCAACTTATTATACGGTTGGACAGTTCCTGGAACAAGAAAAAGCTGTGGATGATTTTGCAGACCAGGGAAAGGTAGGAGAGTAAATAATCTCCTCACCTTTTCACTACAAAGCCTGACAGCTACTCTCACTATGACACCCCCCCCCGCCCTTGGGAAGTCAGTGCTGACAAGGCATGTCTAAGGTAGGACCAAAGAATGAAAACTCTCAATTTCTCTTCATTTTATAAGCAGGAGAATTATTATTCAAATTAGTTAGCTTCTGCCTTGAATAGCTAGACGACTTAGGGGTTGTCTAAGTTTTTTAAAGAGAAATAAATGTGTTTTTTTTATTTGTGTTGCTTAAATTATTAAAATATTTTATTTTAAAGGCTTTCCAAAATGTCACTGTGACAATATACCTGTGGTTGGTTCCCTCAGCCTTGATTTAGTGTTCTACCCTTAGCCAATGAGTCTAAGATGCATGTTGAGAAACCACAGTGTTCATCACAGATTATTAGGTAATGTGAAAAGTTTAAACAAGTACTCTGATTAATACTTTGCCACTTATCCCAAAATCAGGCATACTGCCTTCCTACAATAGTCACTGTTAAAATCTCTTTGCCAAGTCTATAAATTATCCTGTACTGATAATTGCAATGATGTTTGTACTGCAGAGTTTTAAATTCATTGCAGTAGACCCACTAAAAACTTCATTTCGAATTTTAAAAAATTTATGTACTGAAAATCCTCCAGAGTATATGGTCTGTATAGTCAACAAGGTCTTTACTCCATTGATAGGCACACTTTCATTCGAAATGCAGTTCTTGTTTCCATTGCCAAGGCCACCCTCACAGCAGTTCCCTTTATCATATCCTGCCCATAGATGATTAGCTCTTGGCCATGGTCTCACATAGTTCTTTGCACATTGTGCTAAATAAATATCAAATCATTGTAGAAGTAGTAATAGTTAGCAGGGGACCAATAGCTCATGTGACAGCTGCTAAAAGTAGTAAATGTTTACAGGGTAGCATGGATTGTAAGAAAGTAGGCTTTCAAAATGGTGTGCTTGGCCAAGCTAGAGAGACATAAGTTCATAGAATTAGAAGATCAACACCATCCATGATGAGCTGGTTTCCCAAAGGACCTTTATGACAAGCAACAATCTGTCTACTTTCAGCAGCTAAATCTGGTACCTAATGGTTTCCTGTTGTTTGTGACTTAAGGTCTCCTGCCAAAAAAAATCATACAGTTCTTCAATATAGCATGGACAAACAATCAAGCAATGCTTTGTAAGCTATGCAGTTCTTGGTTACATATATTTTACACTTAAAGTAAAAAGGCATGAAGTTGTTATTTACCAGGGCTGCTTTGGATTTGATTCAGAAGACATTATCTGTAGCATATGAGAACACAAATGAAGCCTTTGTGATTCATTAAAACAGCTATATCCTTTTTTCAGGATTTAGCCACTGTTATGGGGAAGCTTCTGCTGCAGCCACACAATCTTAGAAAAAGACATGACTAATTTATTGAATAGCAGACAGGAACTTCATTCATGTCCCCCCACTCCCAAGAATCTCTTTGGGGATGAATTTGAAACAATGCATTATAATTTGAGCAATGTCCTGTTTTTCCTCAAAGAGGTTCAGACAACATATTCAGCACTTCTATTTTTTTTGCACAACAGTCTTATGAGGTTCAGGCTCAGATGTAGTATCTGGCCCAAAGTTACACAATGAGATTTTCTGAATGAGTGTGGCTTCCACAACTCAGATCTCTAGTTCTGATCTGATATCTTAACCACTATGCTGCATCCATCAATTACAGCTTATTTCTTCTTTTGGGGCTTCTTGCAACCTAAGTGTATAAAATTAACTTAGATGTTCAACTGTATTTGTTCAAGCAGAGAAGAAACAATATGAAACTTGTTATTAAACATACATACACAAACTGCTAAGTCCTTGGAACTCACTCACTAAGAGCACTTTTATATCATTAGAGCAGTCTAACTGGTGACTGTATTAGGTAGAAGCAGCCGATACTGGACATATGTGCCCAGCAGGAGCAGTTTCCTTTTCTGGCATATGAAATAGGACAGGATAAGTGTTGGGCAAATTATGTTGGTTGAATTAATGCTACATTTTAGCTGAGATTCTCAGTGCAGAGAAAGTCAAAACAAAATTCTGAATAGCCTGGAGGCGGCTTCCAGAATGATATCATAGGGAGATCTAGCAAATTCTCACTAGGATGGGCCCATCTGGAATACAATTAAGCCTTAAAATTGCTTTCTATCCCTTGCTATCTACTCCTTTTTTCAAATAATTCTTAAATCATGTTTACAAACCAGGACCTTCTGCTTCCAAATTACTTATGCCTAAATCACTAAGGCAAACAGCACTGCCAACAGTAATGAACATTCCAGAAAGCACCAACAAGGAATAAGTATAGATATGCATAATAGTGAAGTTCCTGAGCTTTATAGTACCATATATCATATAGACTTGCATAAAAGCCCATTACTGATAAGCCAACCATCATATTTTTAACCAAAATACCATGAAAAATGTATACCTTGGCTTTCCAGGGAAAGAATGACGGACTGAAGGCAGCTCTGCGGAAAGCAGAACTGATGTCCCTGGCAAAATGAAGAGCCAGTGAGTAGACTGGGTCTCTTCAATAATTTCTCCCCAGATTAAGGGAAAATTTGAGATTGCCCACAAGTATTCCACACAGCTGTTCCAATCTCCAGCAGGATTAGGACCCTGGGAAATTGTAAGAGAAGGAATGACAAAATATGATGGCAGAATAAAAAAGGGAATCAGCCTAGAATCCCTATGTAGGCCCAAGTGAATTAGATCCACACACCCCTTGAGTGCTGTTGATTTTTATCTAACTCTAACCAGTTGAGAAGATTCCTGCACATAACTTTTTAGCAATAAATCAGTTTAATTGAACCTTCACATGTGAATCTGGTCTTTCATGCTGGATAGAAACAAGAAAATAAGCATCTTACTCAAACTGCGGTTAGAATATTTTTTCTACACTTTCTATTCTTTCTTTGTGATATTTGTTTTCAGTTTGTATTAGTTTTTATTATTGTAACTATAATCTTTAATAAAAAATACTTTAATAATTTTTTTAAAAAATAAACCACCTGCAGATAAGCCGGTCCGTATTTTTCATGGTCTTTTGGTCCAAATTTAAGGGTCAGCTTATCTGCATATGGGACAGAAAATGCAGGTACTTTTCAAAAGTATTACCTTGTGCATAAGCTGATGTGGATAAGCCCATCTGTGGATAAAACCAATCCTGATTTTGTAGGTGCATTTTGGCACCTAAAATTCTCAGCTTATCCACAAGTATGCACAGTAATCTACATAAACTATAACATTTTTTCCCTCTGTGTTATTGCTGATGTTTGAACGTATACTTAATTAGAATCAAATAATATTGTGGAAAGCAATTTTTCTATCCTTAGATCTAATTTAAGTTTTCAGAGCATTGTTCAAGCAGTAGCTTATTATTTTTCTTTATGGAAAATCTTCCAGGAGTGTAGCAAAAACAAGTCAGAGGACACCATGTAAAATATAAAGAACATTTTTGCTGAAGAAAAAAGGAAAGAAACAGTATATTTGGAACAGTATATGCCCCCAGGTTGTTGGGGCAATATGCTGACTGTAAACTGCTTAGAGGGGGTGAAGTGGTATATAAGTCTCAGTGCTATTGCTATTGCTATTGCCCAAATCATAGAAAAGTTAGGGTAGAATTATATTATGATGCCAATATAATGTGATGTTCCCTTTGCAGTGTCAAAGTTAGATCAGGGGATTTTTTAAAAGAGGAAAAAAATGTGCAAGAGGGCATTCCTTCATCTTCTCTATAAACAATTATCTCCTGAAAAGATCCCTAAGGTAGTTTATTTTTTAATTAATATTTCTTTTAGCATGTCAATATCAGCCATAATAGAAATCAAGAATGTCTATGCTGTTATACTGTATATCACAGGCTACTCTGATCTGCATATATAATTATCAAATCCAGGCCTGTATAATCACAAATCAGGGATTTCAACGCAAAACTCCCAAAGCAAATTAGAGTAGCGATATCAACATTTAACACCAGTGTCAGTAAATTCTTTCTTACATCATTATAAATGAGAAACTATTATTGTTCTACTATAAATGACTTAAGAGATCTACTAATAAATCATAATATGCTTTTGGTGTCCTGTTCTAAGTTCTACTAATCCATTACTTTTTGATGTGAAGCTACCACTATGTGTAGAAGATGTCAACCAAATCCACTGGAACGGTCTTCAGCTTGTAGTAGAGAGGCCATGATTATTCTCATTCAGAAGTAGGAGGCTGACCCTGTGTGAGATTATAATTTATGATAGCTTATTCCTGCTATCCTGTTTACTCAGTTTCATTCATACTCTGCAAATAGACTATTTATATAGTATTCCTAGTATTGGGAAACACAAATTCTAGAAGATATTTTGTAAGCATACTAAAATAGTCAGGAGAAATATAATGCTTTCTTAAATATTGTAAGAATATGAAAAGTGGCACAACTGAGAGCATTCCCTGAAATCATGTGAAAGCATCTTAGGGAAAACTTGCTGCTGAGAAATCCCTGCTATTTGCAGCCTGCTGAGAATCTGCCTGTTATGGAGATTGTCGAAGTAAAATTTCTAGTTGTCAGCTAAGACTCCTCTTATTTCGTTTCTCTAAAGTGAAATTTTGTTGTTCAAGAACAATCAATACTCCCTCACATATAAAGGTGTTTCTTAATGTTCTGATCTATTTTTCACAATTGACTGTGATTTATGGGCTTGCTGAAGGGTTAAGAAACTCTGGTTTGAATATCATGGTTTATGACTTATCTTGTGTGAACTCAGTCAATTCTAGCTTATTTATAGGACCTAGGCCAGGGGTATCAAACTGGCAGCCTGCAGACCGGATTCTTCACGCACAGGCCACGCCCACCCCAGCTCAGTGAAGGGGGGAAATGTTGTGATACGTCATGTGACGGCAACATGATGCAGCAAGTTTGACACGCGTGACCTAGGCTCACAACTATTCAAAAGTAGGTATGGGGACATGCAGATTGAGGCCAGTTCAGCTCTCAGTGGGGAGATAAGCTTCGTTAATCCTACTAGGCTGTCAATCTTAGCATCCAAGCATTACAGAGCAAAATCAAATAGCTGCTGGTTTAGTAGCCAAAAATCTCCTTGGTGTTGTGTATATAACTTGATTTAGTGACATGAATTGGGTGCTTAGATAGCTGCATAGGTAGAAATTTCGGGTGGATAGGCAAAATAGATAGATAGCAAAATCTGAGCCTTACCTCATTTTAATACAATAGCCCACTTTATTTTTTCCTTACACAAATGCCTTATGCACAGTAGGAAAAAAAAAATAACACACACACACACACACACACTCACACACACACACAATTTTTCCTTTAAACTAAACAACCAGTGCTACTAAAAGGTTTGTCTTCTTGCTTATGAAATTTATGTCACATGATTAGAAGGAAGTTTAGAATTTATCATAACATTCAACTGAAAAAGATCACAAAGGAATAAAGCAGAAATAAAATATAAATTAACAAACTTCACATATACTTCAATATTGGGAAATTTCATCCTTGTGATTGAAAAGAAAGAATTAAATTGGTAAAAAAAGAGTTCAAAATACTTACTCTATAGAATTTTTGCTGGGTATTCTTAGGTATAATATAAAAAGAATTACATACATCTTTTGGATTGATAATTTTTTTCCTACAAATGTTCTCCATGCTACCAATTTGTGTTATTTGGTTAGGTTAGGATGTTCCAACCTAAATTCTTATTTTGTTAATTGCCCGTTACTTGCAATTCATTTTATTTTTCAGATGCTATTTGTTAATTGTGTTATTTTAGAAAAATATTATTGTTGAAAAACAGCCAATATTTTATTCTGTGATCACATAACACAAAGTTCCAAATAAATATGTATTTGATTCCTTAATAAAGTAAGTAAATAAAATAGGATTTGTCTTGCATTTTCTACTGCAGTATTTTTCATGAATATATGAAATTTGATATAGTTATCTGAAACTAAACCCCATGGACTTACTTCTGAGTAGACAAGTACAAGGTTATGTTGTAAGTGTATTGTCAATTCAATCAAAGAATATCGTAAGTAAAGTATCTAAAAACAAATGTAGATAATTTCATATGTAGAGAAATTCACTTCTACTGTATTTATTCACTTTAGGTTGTAACCCAATATGGAATCCCTGACCACAGAATGCATCCTTAAAAGCTCTGCATAATGTTATTAAATTTATAGTTGATGGAATGCTAATTTGCAGGGGGTTTTTTTCATATTGTAGTGCTCTGGACTATAAGACAGATATTTATCCTTGTGACATCCTTGCATTGAAAGCCTTTCTTATGATGCATCTGCGTTAAGGGAAGAACATGAGTTTTTAACATTATTTCCAGGCCTTTCTCTCTCTTATGTGCCACTTATTTTGTAGGTATGAAAAAGCAAAATACATACATGCAGACGGAAACATGGGACAATAGAGAATTAAGAGAATGCTTAGATCGAATATTGGGTGAGCACTCTATAGATGAGAAAGAGAAACCATGTCTATTGATATCGCTATCTATAATTGAAGACAACTTTGTGTCAAACTCATCTTCTAGAAAACATTCATGAAGTATTCCTGGTAGCAGAATGGAAGAGGTTTTTCATTGTCATTGCCATCTTCCACATTGTCCTTTTCCCAATAACCCAGTCTAATGTATCAGTAAATTGCAAATATCAGCAGAAAGTTTAAAAGATTAAAGGATAAGAGGAATTTACAAGCTAAAAGCAGCATAATTTTTTGGCTATATTTGCAGGATAAAAAAGAAGGAATGGACTTAATAGGATAACAACTGGTAAAAGTAGATTTATTGCTAAAAGACTTGTCTTTAATAATGGAAAAATATATTTATGACTGCTATTACTTAGAAGATTGAAGACCTGATAGCATTTGTGACATGAATAAGTTGCTTACAGATGTAGATTATATTTGGAGGGTTACAATGAAACATGGTCACGCAGTACTGGAATTGTTTTATAAAATGTCATATTCATATATGCACTTATGAGAAACGCTCTTATGTTCTGCTGTGAAGAGACACAATAGCTATTGTTAAGAATCCAAAGAGCTGTCATATAGGAAATGGGGTAGATTTGTTCTGAATTGGCCCAGAAAGCAGAACAAGAAATTTAGATTATTATTGTACATGGTATTGTATTTTAATTACAAATCAGTTTTGGTTGAAAACTAGAAAAAATACCCTAATGGTAAGAGCTGTTCAATAATATAACAAAGTTTCTTGGACACAGGTGGATTTTACTTCACTCGGTACAGGTTGGATGGTCATGTGTTTAGGATCCTGAAGTAATAAATTCCTATAGTGTGCAAGGGGTTCTAAAGGGACCTGGAACACAAAAAATAAACATAGAACAATTATTGCTAAATGGAGGAAGAACTGTACCCTAGTTTGTGTATTTACATAGAACTGGGAAAATAAAGCAATCTTACAGAAGAAGGAATTTTGAGAAAGATGACAGAAACAAGATAATTTATTAGGACATATTTGCAAATCGCTACTTAAATATTGTATGGAAGCAAAACAAATAAAAAATGCAAGATAAAAGGAATGAAAAATTTCAAAGAAGCAATAAGAATGGATCAATGGATAGACTTATAGAGGGAAAAAAATCAATAAAATTTACACCCAGCTACAATCTGAGGGGAAAATGATATAATCTTCATAAAATGCTTCTGATGTTATTACAATGTTTTACTATATATTATGAGAAATTACTGTTAAGAATAAAATCATACATAACTTATAAATATTGAAAGTGGAACTTAGTTTTCCAAGAAGGAAACAAGAGATAAATATGTAGTGTCCTTCAACTCAAGCTCAATTAATGGTGGAACTATCTGTGTAGTCTGAGGTACCCCCAGAATTCAACAGTTGCACCAAAATGGGGGGGGGGAGAAAGAGCATTGTGATATTAACATCACCCTTTGAATGCAAGCTACTGTATATCATAATAGCCATACTAAAAGCACTGCATCACATTGCTCTTTTCTTTGGCCACAAGGAGTATATCTGTCTGGGGATTAGTTTTGTTTATTTTGACTTCCTCACCTATTCTACAGCCTGGTATTTCCAGGGAATCTCCACCCAAGTAGTAACTAGGTCTGATCCTGGTCAGCTTCCAAGTCCAGACAAGATCACTCCAATGCTGCCACCTGCTGAGTTTAAAATAATACATTTTGTTGGAAATATAATTAAGTTGCTTAATAAAAAAGAGTTGGTTTTAATTTTTAGCATAAAAGCATAAAACATAAAGCATAGAGCATAAAGCAAATACACTTAGTCAGTTACACTGTAAGCCCAATCCATTGGCCTGTTTTGCATAACGTTTTGCCCAAGAAAAAGAAATTGTGGCTAAGAGGCAAACCTCAGCTTTAGAAAGATCATTGTCCAGACCAGCCAGGACAAAATATTTCTCCCAGATACTAATTGGTTGCAGTGATTAAGCCACACCTATTGCTATTTGCCTGAACAATAAAGAAGGACTTAATGATGTTCTGAAGCCTTATGAGTACCTTCAAGATACAGTCAACTATTTCTGGAGAAAGTAACCAGTGACTCTATCATCATCATCTTCATCATCATATTTCTTTTCTTTTCCTTCCCCCTCTTCCTAGTTTTCCATTACTTTTTTTGAATTTCTCTTTGTATTTTATATTTTGATAAACCAATAAAAATTTTTTAAAAAGAGAGAGAAAAAGAAAATGCAAACCTTTTGAGTACTCAGATTTTCTAAGCAAGATCCATCATCATCATCATCTTTTTTCCCCCAGAACAAAAGTCAGGAGTTTTACCTGGCTTAGTGCTGACTGTGGGAACAGGACCTTATAGTATTTCAGATTCGCCTTTTTTATATAGTGCTTGCTTTTATGCATAATTTCCATCATATTCTGATCTAATAAGAATAGAACCGTTGAGTAAGAACATCTCACATGCGATCATTTTATTAACTTCTTGTAAAATCTGACCTGTACACTTCCTTGCTCATGATTTCAAGTAAATTGTGATCTCCCCTTCCCCCAATCCAGAGCCATACATTATTATAACATTTAATAATGGCAAGCAGCATAGCTGAAAAGGAAAATTTCATGCTAGTGCTAGTGAATGTAATTTCTGGAAATATTAAATCATAGTATGGCCAGCAGTAGTGGAGAAAAACGACAGCAAATGAAGTGGAGTTACCAGAGAGAGGAGGGCTACTTTCTAAGCCTGAATTTTCTAAAGCATCCAAGGGGATTGGAAGAAGTTCCTTAGTGCTATGCCAATGACGCCAGTGGGGATACTTCCTTTAACCACCACTGACTGTCAATCGGACTGAAATGCCTTTGAAAAATAAATCTCTGGCTTTCTCTACAAGACTCCTAAACCAAGAAAGAAAGTGCATCCAGCTCCTTGTGGAGTTCTATGTCTCTTCCCAGCTATGCTCTCTCTCGCTTTCTCTCCTTCCATATTGTATTTCCTGAAATAGCAATGGAATCACAGAGGCAGAGGAGCTAGTTACAGGTAACTAATTACAAAAGGGTAACCTTGCTTTAAGGATCACATAAATTCTCAGGGAACCTGACCATCTGTAATGTTTGACATTGCGGGGAGTAGGCCATCAGCCATGGTAAAACACACATGTTTTCACATATAGATTGTGCATACAAACTGCACAAACACATATGCATGTGGGCTGGGATAAAAACTGTCCAAAGACTGGATTTTAAGAATGAATATTAAAGCATTATATAACATCAAGATAATGTGTCCTATTAATACCATGATGGAAGAACTCTTACATTAGAGATCCAACAGGGATGGTAGAAAGCATTTTGCAAAGTTAGTCTGATACATGTATGTTCTGTGACTAATCATGGCAGCCATTTTGTGAATATATTTACCTGTGCTTTTAACTTTCAAATTTACACCCAGCAGAAAAGATTGCCTACCCCAGGGAGATGCATATGAACTCCAAAGCACATAGGCTCAGATCAGCCCTCCCTAAGCTTGTGTTCTCTTGATGTAGTTCCATGCAATAATCCCTTGTGCCTACCCCTGACATCTGGAAGAAGCAGAGGCAGAACTGGTACACATGATAAAGACAGAAAGAAACCATATGCTCCCTCTCCAATCAGAGCAACTGGTAGGTCTGGGAATTATCATATGATATACTTTTGCAAGCTAGGTCTGCTATTCTCTTTTCCAACCTCTGCCGCACCTGAGTGAAAATACGAAGTATTTTGACCAGAAATCATGTAATAAATTTGACAGGAAGATGGTTTAGAACAGACAATAGAAAAAAATCTTTTCACAGAGCACTAACCTTAGAGTAAGAGTTTGATGTATTTTCTTTACTCATATCTGTATCAAAGAAAGTCAAAAGTCATTCTTTTTCTATCTTATTCTTTTTCTTTCTTCTTTTCTGCACTTCTATGTGGCCTCTTTCTTGAGCTTTTTTTAATCTCTTCCCCTGTTTGTTTATCTTTTAATCTTATACTTTTTAAAATCAATACTATTATATATATAAAAAGAAAATATCTAATTGTTTTGGTCTGCAATGCTCTGTAGCACCATCCCGAGGGGAGGAGTTGAAACAGTTTATGCACAAGATGTGGGCGGTGTGCAGATATCTTCTTAGCCCTCCTTTTGACACACGCAATATACAGGTCTTCTATGGAAGGTAGGCTGGTTGCACTTGTTCTTTCTGTAGTCTTAACTATCCATTGGAGTTTGTACTTGTTCAATTTGGTTGCTGTAGCAAACCAGATTGTTATAGAAGTACAAATGACAGACTCAATAATTCCTCTGTATCAACAACTCCTGAGGCAGCCTGAACTTCCTAAGTTGACGCAGGAAGAACATTCTTTGTTGTGCCTTTTTAATGATAGTTCTAAAGTTAAGTGTCCATTTCAAGCCCTGGGAGATTATAGAACCCAAAAATTACTTCCTTAATATCTACCACTGCTGATCTTAAATGCAAGCTAATTAATGCAAGAAGCATTGTAAACAAAATACCCGAACTCCTCCTCTTACTTAAAACTGCTAAATTCGACATTATATTTGTCTGCGAAACATGGCTGAACGCATCCCTCCCTGACTCCATTATCAAAGTAAGAGACTATCATGTTTACCGGTCCGATCGCGAAACCCGCAGAGGAGGTGGAGTTGCCATCTTCTATAAAAAATCACTAAACCTAAAAAATATTCAAGTTACACATGATCTCGCTCTACCAGAAACCATAGTTGATCTTAAATGCAAGCTAATTAATGCAAGAAGCATTGTAAACAAAATACCCGAACTCCTCCTCTTACTTAAAACTGCTAAATTCGACATTATATTTGTCTGCGAAACATGGCTGAACGCATCCCTCCCTGACTCCATTATCAAAGTAAGAGACTATCATGTTTACCGGTCCGATCGCGAAACCCGCAGAGGAGGTGGAGTTGCCATCTTCTATAAAAAATCACTAAACCTAAAAAATATTCAAGTTACACATGATCTCGCTCTACCAGAAACCATAGT
>QLTV01004454.1:2579240-2606380 GCA_003457575.1 Thermophis baileyi
CTACTTCAGCTGCAACCCCAACAATACACGAGCACACACTAGATACAAACTTAATGTAAAGCGCTCCAAACTCGACTGCAGAAAATATGACTTCAGCAACAGAGTGATCAATGCCTGGAATTCACTACCTGACTCTGTGGTTTCTTCCCCAAACCCAAAAAACTTTAACCTTAGACTGTCTACTGTCGACCTCACCCCATTCCTAAGAGGTCTGTAAGGGGCGTGCATAAGTGCACCAGCGTGCCTACCGTCCCTGTCCTACTGTCCTATTGTCTTCATCTATCTGTATTCACTTTGATTATGTTTATGATTATACCTATACCTGCTATCTTGTACATGTTTGACAAATAAATAAATAAATAAATAAATAAATAAAATTTGAAGAACTCTACTGCTAACGCTGTGTTGTCAAACATGGTAAGAAGTGGTAAAATAGAAGGGCTCCTCCTAAATGTATATAGAACTGAACTTTGTAACAGATTTGACCTATTTAAAACAAATGCATTGAATATATAGAATCTGCAACCAGAGCAAAGGAAATCTGATACTCTCATTGATATGAACAGTAATTTTACTTGGATTTTTGTGTGTGTGTTTTTAATCTTTTCAAGAATTTAGTATATGATCTCAGAAGGGAATGACATGTTTAGAGATTATACGCATATATCTTATTTAAACTGATCCTAGCTTCAGTGATACCAAAACCTTCAAAGGAAGGGGATTGCATCTAAAAGACTAAAAAAAATAAATACATGAAGCAAAAGTTGAAGTAGACACAATGATTACAACTATACAATGTATTTCATCTTATGCAAGCTTCCATGTTAATATTTAATTGGCTTTTCCCACTAGGTTGAGAAAGGGCTGTTCATAATTAAGCAAATTTTAATAAGTGTGGAGGCTACAGGAAGGAGAGGAATTGGAGAAAAATATTTTTCTCTCTCATTCCATCAACAAAATTTTCCATTGGTTCAAAAAGTATTGTTTTGATTGACTCCATATATGGAAGTTGATGGCAGCACTCTGAAATGTATATTGTCTATCCCTTACATATACAAAATTTAATATATCTACCTGGTCAGTAAAATGCTTGATAATCTTATTTTTCCAATTCTGGAACAAGGGGAGATTTATCAAGTTCCTTTTGTCTGCTGTGAAGAACTGGTAGTCTGAATTTGTTTTGGCAGGTCAGGGTGATGCAGATTAGTTGCCATGAAGGATCTCATAAGTTATTGTATGAGTAGAATTACAAAAATATCACAAATCCCCAAACCTAAACATATAATTTGTGAGTGATCTTATGTAGACACAGCTGGCGGCAGAGAGTGATATACCTATCATTAATGTTCTTTGGCAAATGCTAAAGTGTGCATTTTTTGTCTCAATTGGCATTCACACAATATAACCAAAAAGCCTTCAATCTCTCTCTCTAAACAAGAGATTTTACTAATTACCACATTCATTTGAATTTTTATTGCTTTCAAATAATGAAAGCCATTATTAGGGTCAATCTAAATCCACAGTGTTTGTAATTTTAGGATTTTCTGCTACAATTTGGCGTTGGACTTCAAAATCTGGGCTTTCTTATTTCAAGGATAAACTTTATTCTAAACAAACTAGGCCAGAAATATTGTGCCTTTGCGCTGATAATTAATTCTCAACAAAGTGTACCATTTAATCAAACATTTTACAGTCTACGAAATGTGCAACAATAGTAAATGAGTAAAAATAATCATAAAGCAATACTGCTTAATTCATGCTGTGATATAACTATTATAGGGATTATCAAGTGCTTCATTTCTAAAACTCCTTAACATAGTACATAAATTGATCTCATACATAGTGAATTCTCAGGAAAAAAATACAAGAAGAATCAAGATCACGGCATCTTAACTTATATACACTCATTTGATTGTATAGTAACAAACTTTATTCACTTCTATATTTGTGAAGGAGCCTTATCTTTTTAGGGTTATAAATATCTGTATCATGCAGTAGCCACTCAAATAGGAAGCTCACAAATATGGCCAAGACAGTGATAGCTCTGTTTCACCATCACTTCCCACCAGTTAATATTTAAAATGCTCAGATAAGTTGGCAAAGATTAACATAAATAATAAAAGGGATAACTTATTTACTATCTTGGCTTGGCTTGATCTTCTTGAAAAGAGAATAAGCAAATATGAGAACCTGGCTGAAACAGTAGGATTGTATCTCACTCTTGATTTTTTAAAAATAGTCAAGGAATACCTTCTGATTTGAATGAGACCATATCAGAGTCTGATGGATTGCTTCCTTGGTTACTTATGGAAATTATTAATGGAATAAGTGAGTTTCTATCTCTTATTCTGAGAAATAGGTGAGTAACAAATGGAGGAAGATAAATGTTATTAGGAAAAGTTCATCTTCAGGAAAAGTTAAAAGGAGAACCCAAGAAACTATTTTATTCAGTTTCACTAATCTCTTAATTGATTCTAGAAAAGAAGTCAAAGTGATTGTTCTAAAAGCATTTTGAAACAGGTGTAGAAATTAGTATTAATCTATCAAGAACAAATCTTGTCAAACTAGTTATATCTCAGATATCTTGCTCAGATACCTTGCTCAATAGTAATGCTTATTTCAGCAAATTTTTGAAAAGCATCATATGATAGTCTGAAATTACAGTAGTTAAGTGTAGGTGGACAGCATGTTTATTGTGTGAATCCACAACTGACTTCCTAAAAACAGATCAGGTTTTAGGTTAGAGTAATCAGGCTAGAGAGAGTGTCGTCCCACAGAGCTTAGTCCTGGGACTGGTACACTTCAATATTTTTATTAATAACATGGATGAAAAAGTGGAAGGAATGTTTATAATCCTTGATCACTGATATGTGCTTACTTTCTTTTCAAGATAGTTCCTTTTTGCTAATTCCACAAGTCTTTATAGAGTCATATGTTAATTTCCAAACTTTTTATACATCATTCAGAATCTGAATTCTGTATTCATCTTTGTAACATCATATTAACAAACCCATAATTACTAAGCAAAACAGAGCAATATTGGACGAGCCCAAATATACTGTATGATTAAGTTTCTGTTCAGCCATTTTTACCCTTCCAGCATAATGAAATTATTAGCCAGTTCTTTTGCAACAGAATTCAGTGAATGTTGTCAAACCAATATTCTAAGCAGAAGCAGATAGATAGCTGTCATTCAAAGTTTCCACGATATTTATGAGAATTTTAAATGAGGGCTAGATTCAGCATCTATCACTGCTTTTGCTGATATCCTTACCTCCCGACAGATAACATTGTCAGGATATACCAGCAAAGGATGGGACCCAGCAGAGGATGCTATGACCAAACATTTCTCAAACTGAGGGGAAAGAGATGGCTTAATTATTTCCCTGCAAGCTATTTTATCACTTTTATCACTTTTGAAATAGCAAGTTCGCATGCATACATACCAGCTATTTTTCTCTGCAAGAAGACAATATGGACAGTTAATTACAATGCTAGAGATGAGTTCAATATGTTCATTCATAGAAAATGTTTAATCATGCCTAAAAGAGAAAAATAATTTCATACTAATACATTCCTAATTCAAAGCCAGAAAAAAATGTATTTTTCTTTAATTCATGGGAAGAATAACAGCCACGGCTAAAACAAAGAATTTTTCATTTCAAAAGAAAACATATTCCAGTGCCTTAATATAGTATCATTCTAACAGAGAGACTAAATAGAGTATTGGCACAATTTAGACAAGGAGTTAAAGAATTATAGTTTGTCAGACAGAGTTATGAATTTTTAGCTGTTAATAAACTACAATTCTTAACATTCTTTAAAGAGAATCATGAAATTTAAAATGGAATAAACAGGGTTCATCAGAGATGGAGTTAAACAGATAACATTAATACATTCGAACTATTCCAGTAAATGCTACTTGAAATCTGGCATTTCTATTTTGAGTTTTTAAAAATGCATATGTATATAATATTAACTTCTTCTACCCTAAATTAAGGACAAGAAATAGTGACTAATTAGAAGTGTCATGATAATTAATGATAAAAGTTCCAGAAGATCTAATTTTAACTTGAAAACCCTCACAGCCAGTTTAACCAATGCTTTAAGATGTGAGTTAGAAATATATAGCATGTTTAATGGGATGCTAACCTGGAGAAGGTCTATCAATGTGGTCACTAAGAATTGGCCCTGAGCTTATAGTCCAGAATTAATCAATTAATGATCAAATTGCCATTGCTGTAAATCTTTTTCTTACTCAATATATTCCAAATGATGGTTCTCCAAGTTCTGAAATTAAGTTTCAAATATCTTCTAAACATGACACATAGCCAAGTATCCATGAGATTTTTCCCTTATGACAAAATCATACTTAAATCCCCACAACCAATACCCCAGATCAGCTGTGTCATGAAAGGTCCAGTACTGAGTAGAGATTCAGTCAGCTTAGTTGACACTCCAGAAGACACTGAATCAGTGATGGGTTGCTGCTGGTTCGGACTGGTTCTCCAGTACCAGTAGCGGAAATTTCCCCCCGCTCGCCGAACCGGCAGCGATGGCCAGCTGGCCATGCCCCTGAACCGGTTCTCCAGTCACCGCAAGCGGCTTGCAAAGAACCCTCTGCGCATGTGCAGAGGCTTCTGCACATGCGCAGAGGTTCATTTGCGTGACGTGATGGGGGCATGCGCGCAAGCAAAGCGAGCATGTGCGTGCAAAACGCGCACTTCCGATGCGATGCGAACCGGTAGGGAAGGTAAGTGGAACCCACCCCTGCACTGAATGAATGTTCCTTGGCACCAACTGGTATCACATTCTGCTGCATTGCAGAGTGGGCAGAATAGTGAGCAAGAATCAGTTAATGAGTGGTAATTATATATTGGAAGATACCTTGGCTTGCTTTAAACCAACCTACAAGTTCCTAAGTAGTGGACAATGCTGTTTCAGGATTAGTTGCTAGCTTTGACATCTTCATGTTATGACATGAAAAAGGAGAGCCCATGTTATTTCCCTTTTACAATGGCAACATATTTTATCTTAGTTCACTATGAGCTATAGCTTTTCTTTCCATTGATAACAGTGGAGTATCATCAGAGCACAGGTGAAAGCTTCTGCAAGGCAGAAAAATAATAATCCTTATCCTGATGCATGAAGTAAGGAAAAAGAGTAGTAGAAAAAGTTTTGAACAAGATTTTGTAATGGGGTCATTAAAATCAACTTTAAATTACAAATACCATAGCCATGATGTAGATAATAAATGTAATATAAAAGGCACATTCATACCTAAGTGCTAATAATCAAGAAGGCTGCATCTTGTCAAACAACATTTGGTTCAGTAATTGAAAAAGATCCATTAAACATTTACTGAAAGTTAGAATGGAAACATATACAGTAGATAAAACAAATACGCTTGGCCTCCCAGATCCAACTTAAGAATTAGGGAAAGCTGAATGTTCTTGAAATTGGCCGCATCATATTGCATAACTCTTTTAATAGCCATTTAGTGTACAGTATCTATAGGCCTTCAGCAGCTTTTTTTCAACTCGACTCTGGTTGAGGATCCTGCAAGTTGGGACAGACTGGCCTATACTTTGGATCAGGGAGTAGGAACATATAGCTCTTCTTTTGTACCTCATGACTCTCCCAACTGCATTCCTTCATTTGCATTTCTTGCTACTACTGTATAAAGTAGGAAGCCATAAGAGAATTGTAAAAAAATGAGCAAAAATGGGGGGGAATATCCCCCAACATTTCTGATACCATTTATTCCACTGTTCTGCCCACTCCAGCCCTCAGGTTTCCCAAAATTCATTAAAGGCAGCCCTTAGCCGCCAGATTTGCCCATCCTGTATTGGTGATAGACATATTTTAAGGCTGCCAAGATTGAGGAACACTGACCTAGAGTGATGGACACAGTGGACAAAATGTGTATTCCAAACATTAGTTTCAAAGAATTATTCACATTTGTTATTTTATTTATTTATTTATTTGATTTCCATAGCTGCACCAGAGGTGGGTTCCTGCCGGTTCGGACCGGTTCTTTAGAACCGGTAGTGGGAATTTTCCCCCGCTCGCCAAACCAGCAGTGCTGGCTGGCTGGACACGCCCCCGAACCAGCTCTCTTGGCGGCGCCTATGGCGCCGCCATCTTGCTTTTTGCTTCTGCACACGTGCAGAAGCTGGGTTTTTAGCACTGCGCATGTGTGCGCGTGCACAGGGCACGTGAGGAAGCGAACCGGCAGCGAGGTAAGCCAGAACCCACCCCTGAGCTGCACATCTCAGCAAATGATTCTGGGAGGCTCACAATTCAAAACATATATTATAATTAACATTTAAAAACTTTAAAACAATAAAAGCAGTAAAAAGCATTAAAACTAAAAAAAAAATTACTTACCAGTTTTGGCCTTTGGGCTGAATTTGGTACTTAGCGCTTCATATCCTGAAGCATTTTGAGATGGTTTACAATACAAATAACATACATAATAAAATAATATTTAAAACATGTTCAATAAAACATATTTATTAAAAGCATAGGGCATGGGAAATCTTCCAGTCTTCCTACTGGAAAATCCTGGGTGAAGAACTGCATTCTCAATGTGCACATCCTAAATTTCCAGAGATGTGTGTTAGTATTAAATAAAGTCTGCTTGAGTCCAACAACAGGTGGCATTCAGAAACTCTTAGCACACATGGCATGACACATATACCCCAATTGCCCCAGTGATTAACTAGGCCTATAGCAACAAATATGATTTGACAGGTCCATCACTCCCATTGTTATGTCATAATGAAAACCTTGAATATGGTCAGTAGCTAAATGGCAGCCATTGCCATTGTTGCAATAGAAGTATAACAACTAAACAGCTAGATGCCCTACTCAGTAAACTTATTATGCACCAGCATCAGGGGTGGGCTGCTGGGGGTTCGCAGGGGTTTGGGAGAACCTCTAGCTAAGATTCTGTGCAGTTCAGAGAACCCCCAAATCCCACTCCTGGCTGGCCCCGCCCACCCTGTCCCTCCCCTCCCAGGAGTCCCCATGCAGCCCGTTTTGGATGCAGGTAAGTGCAGGGTGCGTGTGGAGGCTCAGGGAGGGCGAAAAACGGGCCTACCGGAAATTTGGGCCTACTGGAAATTTGGAAATTCGGGAAAAATGGGCCCATTTCCAGCCTCCAGAGAGCCTCTGGAGCCTGGGGAGGCCGTTTTCGCCCTCCTGGAGGCTCGAGGAAAGCCTCTGGAGATCAGGGAGGGCAAAAATGCCCCCCCCCCGTGGTGGAGGCTGACTAGGCCACGCCCACCATGGCCACGGCCACCCAGCAACCGGGCAGAGAACCCCTTGCTAAAAATTTTGAAGCCCACCCCTGGCCAGCATAAGGTTAGCACTATATGGTATGCATTACCGAGATCTACGTCATGAATAATGGTAAGTAGATTATAGTACCTACTTTGCATAGATTTGGAGAAATTTAGATGGTATAGAAACAGAGATCTCAATTTAGATGTTTCTTTTAATATTTAGTGAAAGAAGTTTTAAATACAAGTTTTAAGGATTTTTTAAAAATCTTTTTTCAGAATAAACACCAAAAATGTGATTAGAATTTTGATTTTGGAAAGTTAGAATGGACCAAGGCTTGAGATGTATTTGAAATAAGGTTTTGAAATTAATTATAAGAATCCTTTCATAAGAAAATATTGTTGTTTTGGATTCTTTAAAAAAAACATGATCGAATGGGACTTTGAATTTTGGACACTAGTGGGAACCAGAAGAAACAATTACAATTAAAGGAGAAGAATACTTAAATTTGAGTTACTATAAAATGGAGCAAAATACTTATATAAAATGGAGCAAAATACTTAACCTTAGATATATTAAAGGATATTTGTGAACAATGGACCCAGGAATTAATTTAAGCATGTTCACCATTATAAATTGATTGTGTTTAAAAGTTGCTATCAAAGAGGAACATGTTTTACTGGATAAAACTGAGACTGCTCTGAAAGTGGATTTAAAAATCTACAAGCTACAACAATGTTATGGAAAAAGATGCTACACTGGATATATAATTGAAACTGGTGGATGTCTTAACAAGTAAAAGAGATATACAAAAAATAAACCCAAAGAGTGGCCTGGATAATTTTCCTACACTGGATTTACAAAAAAAAAAAAAGCCTTATTAAAGTTTTGAAGGATCTTGAAGAACAGAGAGAGAGAGAAATAAAAAGAAATAAAGTTGTAGGACATTATTTGAAGAGATTAAAGATCAAGATTATTAAAAACAAAAGAGAGGAAAATTAGTTTATTTGATCAAGGTTAAAATAGATATATTGTCTCTGATGATCCTTAATGGACTTCTGACCAGGACTGAGGAAGGAGACTTTAAGAACTCATTCATGGATAACAGATGAGATATGAGGAGGAGGAGGAGGAGGAGGAGGAGGAGGAGGAGGAGGAGGAGGAGGAGGAGGAGAAGGAGAAGGAGAAGGAGAAGAAGAAGAAGAAGAAGAAGAAGAAGAAGAAGAAGAAGAAGAAGAAGAAGAAGAAGAAGAAGAAGATATCAGGACTGAAATGACAATTCTTTATGGATTTGTTAACAGATAAGAGGTGGGATATGGGAAAAAGAGATAATTTGTTATATTTTAAGAGAAGATAATTTTATTGAAATTGGTCATTCTTGTGATGAAGGGAGAAGTCATTTTTAAATATATTTCTTTTATTTCTCTTTGGTATTTTTTTTTCATCTTTGTCTATTTTTCTTCTGTACTTTCTATTTTTTCTTTCATTTTTACTAAAAAATGTGTTAGTTTTATCCCTTTAATTGTAATATTTAATAAATCTTTATTAAAAATATAAAATGAAAACGTTTGTAATGTATTATGCTAAAAAGTATACTTTATTTTAAAACTACCCATTATAGTACTTATCCTTTCCATATTTTTTAAAAGTCTTTTATCATTTAAAACATAAGCTGTCCCTGGATGTGAGGGTAAAAAACAATTTCCAAGACTCCAAGGTTCTAGACCTCAGAACTGTATCAGAATCAGAATAAGCTGAATTGATAATTGACAAAAGAAAACCA
The DNA here is from genome assembly GCA_003457575.1 of Thermophis baileyi. Taxonomy (NCBI): domain Eukaryota; kingdom Metazoa; phylum Chordata; class Lepidosauria; order Squamata; family Dipsadidae; genus Thermophis; species Thermophis baileyi. The sequence goes on from QLTV01004454.1 coordinate 2,588,311, forward strand.
TAAAGTGGAAATTAATGTACTTTAATAGGTAAGTAGCCTTCACTGGCTATTGAATGGTTATTATTGAATGGCTATTGAATAGAGCTGGTTGTGATGTCTAATTAGCAGCTTATAAATTATATATATGTATTTTTTTGAATTTCAATATATGTATAACACGGTTGCTTTTTAAAATTTAGTGCAGAGCATTTGGCTGAACAAAAAGCCATAGTACACCCTGAAAAAGCAATCAACGTACTCTTTGAATACATCAAGCAGGATAATTTAGATGGTTTTTAATCATGATTATGAAAATATAATTAGGTGGTTTCATGTTGGTTGTTGAATGCACAGGGAAAAGTGATTCTCTGTAAAGGAAAAAAAAATACAAGTAACATTACCCAAGAGCTACAAAGCATGTTCACATATCCACACACTGCTAGCTTCTGTTACTTGTAGATCAGCAGGTAATATGTTTAAACAGATTGCCATTTCCTTTAAGATTCCAGAAGGACTCTTATTTAATGAATGTTGATCCTGTAGCAATGCCTCTAGAAAACAAACAAAAAAAAAAAACCCATTTCATGTTCTGAAATTCTTTTATTTGTGAACAATCTAATTTCATTTTAGGCTATCGCATCAGGTCAAAAAGGCTACCATTTTTGGACAGCAGTATAACGTCATGTGCATGCATTGCATTATGCAGCCCCTTTCGCCTTCTCCTTTAAATCCATGCTGCAAAACAGTATGTTTTTCCCCCCACTGTGCCAGGAGTAGAACTTAGGATTCTATAAAGTTGTCCCATGTGGTTATAAAGCTTGTCAATGTTACAAGGCATCTAGCTCTCCTGGGGATTCTTTGATTCCTGCCTCTGTTTGCTGTACAGTCAAACACAACAAGGCATGCAGTCCCCAACTTCTCTGGCATGTACTATGCTGAAGCAGGTTTTTCTCATAACCTCTTCAATAATGGTCCATCTTTTCTCAAGGACCTTTTCTTAGTCCATCTGTCTCATGGAAAGCTGCATCTGGTTAAAGACATATAAATATCTTTACAAAGCATATTTGGATATGCTAATTTGCCATATCCTTTAACTTATTATAACAACCTATTGTTACTATTGTCATAAAACATGTCTTTGCTTCAGAATTTGGATGTAATTGGTTTCTTAATTCCTGAAAATTTGTTCTTGTATCCATTTAGCTTTTTACTTATTTTTCTTTTAAAAAATGTATAAAGAAATACAATAGAATAAATGAATTCATAGCACTTATCTTTAAAATGTCTTAAAATCTATGTGTTATTTTCAGTACAATTTTATGAATATCCCTTAATTATACACAACTCATTGCAGGTCCTAATATAATGATAATGAAACTTTGGATTTCTTACATGTGCTATTAGCAGATTATCTCGCAAAGATCAGACCTTTGGAAAATAATGGTTTTGATGTGTTTGTGAGTTATTTTACTTTTCAAATGAGCATTCTACATATTCTCTCCTGAAGGGATATGTAGATATGTAGAGGGATATGTAGAATGGAGCAACTCATTGCTTCCCTCATGTAATTGGGCCTGAATTAGCATAAAGTTCTGTCAACCCAACTCATATCTCTGACTTCAATTTAAGATCTTGATTCTAAACATAGGTACCGGGAAAGGGAACCTGAAGGCTCAGGATCACTCTGCCCTCACACACTTTCTTGCTGTCTATAGTTGCCAGTAATAGGTCACACAATTGCCCATTGTTTTGAAGTAGAAGTGCTGAAAAACAATACAGCAAATCCTAAACCAATTACACCGAGTCAAAAGGAAACAAATACCCCCTCTTATAGACAGGAAAAACAGAGAATCTTCACCTATTCATCTGTAAGTTTGCCCATCCATGTTGCATAAGGATTGCCTTAAGTCCTTTGCTAGAGAATCCACTTACTGTAGGAACCACTTACCTGCCAAAATCTATATACTACTAAAACTCTTCTGTTTGTCAGTTTGTAACTTCAGTTAGCTGAAAAGGTGTATCATAAGGCAACAATTTTTACATATTGGAAATCTCCAATGTGCTAACTTAATGAATGCATACAAAAGCTGGGACCCATTACTACCATGGAATTGAAATTTCAAGGATATTCAGACAAGCCAATTTTGCAAACCTGTGGCTGCTGCAGTGGTCATCCATGATCACATGATTCCGACAGTACCTGCCAACTTCCCACAGGCAAAGTCAATGGGGAAGCTGGCAGAAAGTCAGAAGTTACTCCCACTCCTGGTATATTATACTGCAACGACTTTTGAACCAAGGTACCTCAAATCCGCTAACTAAATGAGTAAAAAATCTGGGACCCATTACTTCCTGTGGAATTGAAAGTTCCACTATATTCAGACCAGTTTTAATTCCCCAATTTCTGGTATCACTGTGATCACATCATATAAATACTCTTCTGAGATGATGATGGGAATGTCCAGCATTGGGGTAAAAATAAATGGTCATTCTAATTATGCTGCATAGAAAGAATGGGGCAAGACATGACATCATTGGGAAGTGGCAAGGAGGAAGAGAGAACAAAAATTGGATTGGAAAATTTAATTTTACATCACATTGTACTACCTTTCTCTCAAAGGATAACCCAGTGGGCTCTAGTTTGCTTATCAAAAAAAAAAAAGTCAAAGCACAGTCAGATTTGGTTAAGACTTGGATGGGAGAAAATCTCATGCCTTCATGCTGATTTGGAATGTTGAATAAAATATCTTGGAAGAAGGCTGTCAAGCCTCTAACAGCAGAATATGAGTTGGGAGGAATCACACAATTTGTTTTTAATTAGGTTTCATTTCAAGTAATAACTGTCTAGAATCTTAGAAATTGAACAAGCAAAAGTCCCATCTTCATTTATGAGTGAACTCATTAAGTCAGGCTCTTTTTTCCCAGATTGCAAAACTCAAAGTCTAATTGCCTTTTTTTTTTCAGATAAGCCTGATACTGAAACATCCATCTGCTGTCTATTAATGATGTCTGGAAGTATTTCCCTTTGATTTCAATGATTTCTTTTACTAAAGCGATCGTGAACCTCTTCAGCACAATTGCCAAGAAAACTAAATAGACACATCCATGAAGTTACCAAGAGTTGAGTTCAACTTCAGAAACTCTTTAACCTTTTTGGGTTTTTTTGCATCTTGGAAGCAAACTGAGGAGCTGCAAGCCAGCCCAATTTGCCATGTTAGTTCAAGAGGTTCAGGAATTGATGCTTGTTACTTACAAAATTATTTTACTTTAGTGCAGTGAGTAATTCAGTTTTATCAATGTGCATATGAACTTGCATTATGTGCAAACAATTTGAGCTATCCTGTTTTTATTCCATCTTCCTTACAAGGAACATCCAGCTGTTATAATTTGTCTCATCCTTCACTCTCTTGTAGAACCGGCCTTTGTTCCTTTTTTTCAGTGCCAGGGACTTGCTGAGCTCCACCTGATGTGATTTGTCCAGGCATTAATAATGCATCTTCAAGATGCATGAGTTCTTTTTGAAACAAATCTGCTGGCAGAGGATGGCATTGTATTGTGCTGCTTTTTTCTCAGGGGAAGAAAGTAGGAGAACCAAAAAGAAAAAAAAGGAAAGGTCATAAAGCTTGGGAGTGATGGGCATCCATTATTATAGGAAGGTCACTGCATCTTCATCTGGGGTCAGGATCCGAATAATTGATATTACAACAACTGTTTCTTTTTTTAAAAAAAAACACCTGTTCATACCAACTAGCCAGTCAACGAATCCCTGTGGTTTGAAGAGAACACACCACAAAAAATGAAAATCGTTTTGGATAATCCAGGAAAGTATCTTCCTCCATTATTTTGCCTAGAGAACAGGTGAGCAGGTGCTGCATTTATCTACTCACCAAATGATTAAACCAGAGACAGGTGACACGAAAACAAACAAATCCAGCTTAAGTTGTGAAGATTGCCAAAGACTTGCAGTATCTCCCTATCAAACAATGTCATATACCTTAACAGCAGATATAGCAGAACACCAGAGGCTCAACAGAAAAAACAGTCTGGAGAATCAGAAATGATGGAATTCCAGGGAAAGTGGTCTGTCAGATTTAGTCAATAGTTTCTACCATACCTTCCATGCTAGAGCAGGTCTATCCATTTCAACTTTAGCAGTTAAAAAACAAAGCCAAAAAAAAAATTCAGTACATTTAATCAATAACCTCCACTTTCAGGATAGCTTTTCTTTAGTGCTGCTTCATTCCTGTCTCTGTTACCATAGCAACTACTCATAGAGAGCAGTGTGATGCCCAGTGTATACACATTATCCATATCACCTGACATCTCCTTTAATCACTGTTATGGAGAATACTAAAGTTTGGCTACCTTGTCTTTCTTGTTACTATCACCCAGAATAGACTTGATTTATTAAGACTGGAAACCAAAGAGACATTACTTAAAAGTACTAAATTCATGCACAGTTGGACCTATGTGATAACTACTGGACTTCCATACAGCTTAAGTCCATTTGAATGCTTAGCTTGATAAATTTAGGCTGTGCTTAATTAATAGATAATGGCCAGCCACACATTTCAAATTCAGATAACAGACATAACAGAACAGGCTCAGCCAACCTGTTGCTCTCAAGTTACTTGGGATTTCCATTCCCATAAACCCCAAGCCTGAGCATCATAATTAGACCTATCGAGAAATATAAAATGGCATGGAGACAAAAAGAACCATTTCAATTACCAGAATTTATTTCATTTATTTATTCATCATTGCCATCTGAAAAAGTGTGAGTGTGCATGGCACACAATAAAATTAAAAAAAAATAAAAAATCATATTACAATTTATAAAATGCAAGGAGAGAGTGACATATATTAACAACAGTGGATCAACTCAACTCACCATTCACTTGGAGCCCCCAAGCTTGATGGCAGAGCCAAGTCTTGAGGGACTTGCAAAAAGTTAATAGGAACGGAGTCCACCTGACCTCAGAGGGATGATGATTCATAAGACTGATATCATGGCAGAAAAGGCCCATCTCCAAGATCTTACCAGATGTAGCTCTTTAGTAGATGAGACCTGCAAATATCCCTTCTTCCAGATCTGATGGCACAAGCAGATATATAATCAGGCAGATATGATCCCTCAGATAACTGGGTCCCATGCCTTGAAAGGCTTTAATCCAGCAATCTGAATTGCACCTGGAAGCAAACTGGCAACCAATGCAGCTTGTGGAGCAGAAGTGTAATGTGTACTGTTCTAAGGGCACCCAAAATTGCCTGTGTTAGAGAGTGGGAATGACCACAGGAGACTGACTTCAGAACAGCTCTTTTTATTAGCTCAACTCAAGACAACCAGCAAAGCACGGTCTGACAGCTAGCTCTTTTATAGAGGGCTGTCAGACACAACAACCAATAGCGTTTGAGCATTCAAACGTTGGACCTGAGTGAAAACATACAGTTCAGTTAAAGTTCAACTAAAACATAACAAATCAGGGTTCATTCAGAGTTCAGCTAAGCATAACAATTTAGAGTTCATTTAGAGATCACTCAGAACACAACAGCCTGCACTGCTATATTCTGCACCAACTGAAGCTTCCTTATATTTTTCAAGGGCAACCCCATGTAGACTGCCACCGAATGATAAGGAGTGTTGGAGTAGGTGCTTTTCTTTAATTATTTTATGCCCTGTTTTAAGAGGGATGAGATTAAAATCTAAACCCAGTTCTGAAATGTATTTTTCTACACAATAAATGTCATTCTAACTTACGTGAAATTACATGTGAAATTAAAGCCATTTGTCATCATTGATTATTACAGCCAATTAACCAGTAGCTATCAAGGTGGCAGGTAAAAAGATTACCTTGGTTTGGGAACACTCATCTGTCATGTTGGTTCTTGTTTAACTTGGGAAAAAAATGCACTTGCCTTGATTCCATGCATTTTAAGGGAATACAATGAGCCTTGGAAACTTTTGGGTGAAAGTTTTTCTTATAGCAGCAGATATAGAAAAAGTAGGATTTCTTTCTTTCTTAACTATTAAAAATACATATAAGAAGTGGTTTTGTATTGTTGAAGATAATTTTCCTCTAGTTTTTACTTACTAAATGTACAAATCGGACCTTTAATGCTTTATTCACAAAATGTAGATACTCGTAAGATACTTTAAACATATTTCTTGTTTTAGACCCTTGGAGGAGGAGTGCAACCTTTGCTCCCAGGGCTTCATTCTAGCTTTCAATAAAATAATTGTTTAAGGTACGAGACTGGTTTGGAATGAAAAAGAAAAAAAGAAAAATCCCACATAACCTCCAAGCCAGAAAAATGGAAAATCCACATGGGACATGGTCCATTTTATGTTTTCACACTGTCACTCCATATCATCTTCCCACCATGAGCCTTTTCCTTTGTATAGAAATTGTCCAAATCCTATTTCTGTACCCCACGTACTGGCTTATTTAATAAGAAAGGGTGAGCGGCTCAAATAATATCTTTTCTATGTCATGCTTGTGGTTTGCTTTCCCCTTTGCATGGATGATAGATGTATTTTTCTGTAGAACTATAGGCTATCCGTTAGAGAAAGGGGTCATTTAGACCGAGTGCTCTGTGTCTCAACACCAACTCCTGATCTGCTGCAGCTTTCAGCACTACGAAGCTTGCAGTCCTTCACAAAGGACAGACTGTCTGGCTAAGCCATAATGAAAGCAGAATATAATGATGAGCAGAACTTGTTAAAACTTATTTCAGCGTGTCCCAGAAGAAACAAATATATACTGAGGCAAAGTGATATAGGTCATAATTATCATGGAAATGATAGGGAAAGGAAAAGAAAGAAAAAAGTCATCCTGTCATTCTGGGCAAGCTGGTAGGCAGATAAACTCTGTTAACCCAGGCTGGAAAGGCTTACCTGCCCTCTCCATCATTTACTTTGGAGGAGCTGGCCCCTTGCCATCTCAAAAGCAGCCCTAAGGCATTGAAGAGGAGCCAACTCAATGAGGAATCGTCTGGCCTAACCTGGAAAACACACATGCGCACACACAAAATACTTGGGCAAAAGCAGAGCACGTGGGTAAAATTGACTATGAGATATATTTAATTGGAGAATCTGCCTCTATTGTTTTCTTTAGCAAGAAAACTATCTTTCTGATCTATTAACTATAAATAAGTGCTTTACAATACCAAACGTTTTTTCATTGTCTGTAATTGTACTAGGTATTCTGTATGTTAGGTAGATTTATTTAGTTATCCAATTTATATCCATATGATAAAACCCAGAATAGTGAAGGTTTAACTCTTTATGTTACTAATGTAGTTTATGGGAGGGGGAATCCTCTACCACCTCCTATTCCTTCTCTTAATCTGATTTTGTTGTTTTTTATCTTAATCTGTTCTTAAATCACAAGATGGAACCATGAGAACCTGGGTCTAAAGGAGAATGTAATTACAGTGTTTCTCGACCGTGGTAACTTTAAGATGTGTAGCCTTCAATTCCCAAAATTCCCCAGCCAGCATGCCGAATATTCCAACCCTGCAGAACTGCTAATAAGTAAACCACATTTCTGAAATCATAAAAATGTTTCCTGTCTTTTACTGTGGCAAAGCTGTTTAATATTGAGAAGTCAACTTAGCATACATAAATTACAGACTGGGGTACAAACTATCTATCTATCTATCTATCTATCTATCTATCTATCTATCTATCTATCTATCTATCTATCTATCTATCTATCGTCTATCATATGTTACTTCCTCATTCTCATCTGGATCTCATTCCTAGTACAATCTTTCTTGTAGTAGAATTGTCCAATAAATCATAAAAATTCAGTCCTCATGAGTTTAATATTATATAAAAACTGAAACTGGCTTCTTCCTCTCCAAATAAGTCAGAATGGTAAGCCAATAACTGTGGCTCATTCTAAAAGTATTGTTTTACTATGACATCTCAACATGATCACTCTGGTCTTAAGACAGAAAAGTATTAATTTAATGCTTTTAGAAACTAATATAGTTTAAAGACAAACGATAGTGGTTCCTTCATTTGATGTCTCAAACTCACTTTTTAAAAAAGCATCAAAGATAACTTAGATATCTCTTTTATTGTAGACTACTTCTTTCTTAATATATTATTCCCATCAGTGAAAAGGACATGGTTTACCATGATATCATATTTTATGGCAGCATTGTAAAACAGCTCTATTGCTTTATTATGTTTAGCAACCTATGTGGGAGCACTTCACATAGAGCAAAGGTGAATATGCAAGTCCTATTTAATTGTGACTGTAAACAATAATCATAATTAATTACTAATTACTCTGAATTGTCTACTGAGGGGCCGCATATCACACTAAAAATTAATGTCTTCAACATCATCTTGCATGATTAAGCATAATTAGCTATTTAAAGTGTAGTCTCAGATTTAGTTTACTAAAATCTATGCAAATTATTTCTATTCTTTAATCATTCTATCAATGGCCCAAGCAACAAGCAAATAGCCAATAAGTATCTGCTTTAACTTTTCATTAATAATAATGGATTACATTTTCAAATTTTCAATTATTTCCACCTTAATTGCATACCAGGATGCCAAATTTCAAAATAAGCAATAATAGTAATTATTACCATTACATTACTATTTTTGAACAAGATATCCATTAATGATGCCTTATTTAGAATCTGATGGCAAGGTTGATACATAACCAGACTTCCTATTTAGAATTTATTGGACAAAGGTGTTCTCTTAAACCTGATTAAGGATCCTACTTTAGAAACAGCAACCTGCACAACTGACCTCTACATTTGCACTTCAACCCTATCATAGCTGGACAGCCAAATAACCCAGATAGTCTTATAACCTACACAAGGTTGCCACCAAAAATAAGGTTCATCTGGTCTCCAAAATGGGGCCCTTTTACTTCCATTTCCTTTTCCCATCTGGCACATGTTTGAAATAAACACCAGTGTATAGGGGTTTCCTATCAGGATTGAAAATCCAGTCTGAAGGGTGATATTTCATACTCCAAATCCTGTATGAGATGCAAAATAACAGTCCTAAATTTAAACATAACATTTGTCAGCATTTTATTTACTTCTCCTTGGGAAGGACCCCGAATACTTAAACATAACATTTTGGTTAAGGCTGCAGAATTTATAATGCTGGTTTAGTTTTGGCATACATTGTAAGTATGAATAGCATTAGCATTGACAAAATCACCATCAGTCAATTGCAACTTTATCCCAATTTCAGTTCTCAAGGCTAAGAAGGCCATGAGTCACTGTCACTAGTGATTCCTGATCCAAAAAATGAGTACAAGTGGGATACTATCTGAAGCTGAACAAAGGGTCTGTTGGCGATGGCTTCCATTCACCAATCCAGTAATATATCTAAATCACTAATCTGCTCCTTCAGGTGAAGTGAGTTTTAAGCTTGTTTTGTTCCAGGTCCCATGCAGTCCCTCACAACTTCCAAATTGCCAGGTAAGGATTCCACTGGTCCCAAATATGACCTGGAATATATAACTTGGCAGCAACAGCATTTTGAGATGTTTCATCTCAACCAATGGATTATCTTTCTTAACCATTTCATGTAGGTGTCAAAAGGCATATAGGAAAATGCATATGTCATTCAACAGAGCCAGGAGGTTGATTATTCTTTCCCCATGGTGAACAGCCACTGCTTAACACTTAATTAACAAAAAGTGAACTATAGTTATTCTGACAAGACATGTAACTGCCACACTTTTATAAAGACTTTTTGAGATTAATTTCTTTATGATCTGCTCTAGAACCTCAGATGTCAATATCAAATTATTCTAGATTGTCTATTTTCCCATTTTTGAAGACATTTCCTCTCTTCTAATTGTCTGGCTCATCCTGTTAATTCTTTAGGATTTCTTAAAGATTATAATAAAAGTTCATCCAGATCCTAGAGTACAATTTACAGTATTTGGCCCTGGAGATTTAAAATGATTTAAAGTAGATAGGTATTCACTGATTAAGTTTCTATGAATCTGAAACTTCCTACCTCATCATTTTGACATTAGCGATTTCCTGTTAGAACACAAGCTATCCAGTTAGTGAAGACTGACCAAAATAAGAATTAAGTTGCTCTACCTTTTCTTTGTTACTAATTAGCATTTTACCATCTTTACTTAGAAGATGGAATGGTTGTTTTCTTTTACTTAGAAATATCTAAAGAAGCCCTGAGAATGATGTTTGTGGCTCATTATGAGCTTTAACTCTTCTGGCACATTTCTAAATTCTAGAGTACCAGAGAATATTCTTCTTTGCTGAGTAACTTGTCTATTTCCTATAAATAAACATCCTTTATTGTTTTCAGATTTCACCCGGCTTTTTATGTAACTATATTGGCTTCTTTTGCTATCCTCCATTTTTCCCCTCATAGGAATTACTTGTAATTGTGTTTTTAATATCTCCCTTGAGCTCCCTTTCCCTTTATTGTTTGATTGATTGACTGATTTGATTTAGAAGGCTGCCAATTCCAAAACCATCCTGGAGTCATTAATTTCTCCTGTCATTGCTCTATGCTTATTAACATTCACTTTCTGAAATTTAAATGTTCCTTAAAATCTAGAAGTACAGCATTAGGTGGTCAGTTTCTTCTAATATTTCTGATTTTTCTACCTTTTCAGCTAGGTTTTTTCTAATGGTTAGTGTCAAGTCAAAATAGTGAATTGGCGGAGCTCCAAGATAATAAATATTGCTAGTCACTTTTTCATTTCATTTCTTAAGAACACTAACAGATGATTACGCTTTCCAGGCCTCAGCTTGCTTTAGAAACTAATGATATAGGTTGTTCCATGGCTCAAAGAAAACGGTGTATCTTACAGAAGTCATATACCTTTGATAATTTGGGCATGCTTTCTGTGTGAATTTCACACACAAAAATGCTGCATGGAGATAGATGTATCAATTCATAGCTCATTTTCTTACTAGGGAAAAATCTAATGTTAGTGGATTCTGATTTCAATCTTTAGATATGTTACGATGTGATTGTGTTCTTTTTCAATTGATGGTGTATTTTGGTTTTCAAGGACAACTGACACATTCCCCTCCATAAACTTTTTCTAGGCTTAACAAGAAAGAGTGAAAAGAAAGGAATGGGCTAGATTTACAATAATGTGCTTAGGACAGCTTGACTCCCACACATCTGCTCAGCGAAACAACTTCTGTTGTTGGGGTAATCTACTGTCCAGTTCTTCCTCAGAGACCAGGGCTTTACCAACAACAGCCAATCTCCTGCTTCCCACCTTGGGTCAGGGGAGCCCCTCATGGACCTTTCTTCTCCCTCTCTGACCAGGTACTGTCAACTGCTCCACACACTCAAATAACTTCACTCTTCAACCTTTCTCTCCAGACACTTTATTTTGCTCAGGAATTTTTTTCTCCTTCTCTCTCTCCCCCCCCCCTTCTTCAGTTTTGGGTCAGACCAGCAGTAAGTCCTTAGCTACTGAGGGACTGCTGTCTTGGCATCTTCCCACAACAGCCCTGACTAATAGTCAGGTCAGCTTATCAGCCCTCATGACAGCACAGTTGGCCTTCAAGACCAGAGCTGAGCTCTTCTCCTCTGTTGCCTCTCCATTTGCTGACTCACACCAACACAAATGCGGCCGTGTCAGGCCACTAAAATCTATATACCCCAAGATTTCCCCCCCCTGAAAATTTTCAATCTTTTGAGTGAAATACAAAAACCCAGTAGCAGTAAAGAATATTTTAGAGTCCCTAGCCCTAAACCTCAACCAGGAAATAGGAGTAGCCCATATATACAAAATTATAAAGGAAGCTATATCATACTTATTTAATGCTACAAACTACGTATTTGTCAAAACTGACTACACATATGTCGTCATGTGCCATTTGTAGAACATGGACTTAATGAAGGTGGGGGAGAACACGAACTCCATTTCCACCTAGTAGAGATTGACTTGGTTGGCTAGATTCTTTGCTACATGACTCTACCTGGTGAACGAGTACTTACAAGCTTTATGTAAACACACATACATACACACACAGAGTGATTTATGCCTGTTTCTTTATATTTCATTTATCAGAGAGTATTGATATCCCTCAGGATATCTTAAATGATGAAAAGGAATGGGCGGAAAGCAGCAGAAAAATCTAAAGTAGCATTGCTTAATTGTTCAAGAACCCACATATTTTAAAAGGCATGTTAGTTGGAGAATACAGTTTGGTTGCACTGCCTATTCTTGCCTGTGATCTCTGAGCTATGAAATTAAGAGATTGGAATTACATGATATTTGGAAGCCTGGAAAAAATGTGCAAATAGCAGATTAATGTATGTTCTCTCTCTCTCTCTCTCTCTCTCTCTCTCTCTCTCTGTGTGTGTGTGTGTGTGTGGGCACATGCGTAAACAGATGTGCCTATATATATAATCATTTCTGATATTTTTTTCCATAGATATATTCCTCATAAATTCATAAAATGTTCTGATGCCTGATATAGTTTTACATCTTGAGAATTTATTATTCATGAAATAGTGCGTTTGAAGTGCGATTTCGCTGTATTGATGTTTCATCTTTAAACTGTAAGCCCAAAAGAGGCTTAAAGGTCCACTGACAATCACTCAGGAATATGTCAAATGCTGGTGCATAAGGGTCTCCCTTTCACAGGAAACCTTTTGTAAATATTAGTTACTAGAATCTGAAGACTAATAGAGCTAGTTAATAATTATCACCATGTGCCCAAACTGCACAGTTTGCTCCCTGATTACAATATTAAATTGCTATTGAGCTGTGGTATTTGCTTCAGGCAATGCTACAGAGAAGCCTCCAAAGATTCCAGTTGGCCACAGCGCACAGAAGTGGGAACTGTACAACTGCGCACAATGCACAGGCAGTGAGGGGGTTGCCAGAAAACAAACAGAACTCAGACAATAGAAAGAAAGTTTTTATTGGAGTGGAAGAGTCCTTTCACTTGGGAACTGTCATATTTCAAAAAGAAAGAAACCAGCACACACTCACAAACACATGTGACAGTCGTTTGGATGGCAGACCATTACCAGGGGCACCGTGACTCGAGCTGCAGAAGGAAAATTCAGCACAGCAGGCCTTGAGTGCTTGATTTTCTTTGCTTTTGATAGGGAGGAGGCAGGGAGTCAACCTGCTCGCACTAATCATTCCCAAGGAAATTATTCCCCAAACTTCTTCTGTTCCTATTCAACGGCTTTGACAAAAGCCGAGCATTGTGGAGGAGAAATTTGTGCTCACCATTGACAGAATAATTTTATCTTCGAAATGCCTATCCGGTTAGTTATGATGAAAACTGGGAACTGGGTATGTCTAGTTTAATGAAAAGGAGGACTAGGGGAGACATGATAGCAGTGTTCCAATATCTCAGGGGCTGCCACAAAGAAGAGGGAGTCAAGCTATTCTCCAAAGCACCTGAGGGTAGAACAAGAAGCAATGGGTGGAAACTAATCAAGGAGAGAAGCACCTTAGAACTAAGGAGAAATTTCCTGACAGTTAGAACAATTAATCAGTGGAACAGCTTGCCTCCAGAAGTTGTGAATGCTCCAACACTGGAAGTTTTTAAGAAGATGTTGGATAACCATTTATCTGAAGTGGTGTAGAGTTTCCTGCCTAAGCAGGGGGTTGGACTAGAAGACCTCCAAGGTCCCTTCCAACTCTGTTATTCTATTCTATTCTATTCTATTCTATTCTATTCTATTCTATTCTATTCTATTCTATTCTATTCTCTTCTATTCTATAACCCTATGCTTATATGGGAGTAATCTAATACCAGGCCTTATTTGGAGGGACAACAACACTCTTAAATTATGAAGACTATGTAGTCCTCCATACATGTTCTCTTGTCTGTCTTCTTCCTATGAGTAGCTAAATTAAAATGCAAGTTGCCTGATCCCCCAAATGTCAAGGCCAGGGTCCAATGCCCTCCCAGGTCCCTCTTTGCTACATGCTATCACATGCCCTCCCTTTTTAGATAGTTGCAAGCTTCCTTTCACTGCATTTACCAGGCAAATTTATTGCATCATAAAGTATCCAATCCTTGCCAGGGTAAAGTAACGTGGTTAGTAGTTAATCAGCTAGTTAAATAGTTACTTAGTTTGTGCCACTCTATATTATATCGTAGAGATATTTTAATCCATATCAAGAGTCACTTTTAAAGAATGACTTCCCAAACAAGGACGTTTAGTATTAAATAGCAAAGGTCCCTACTCTCCCTTCCCATTTTTCTTTCTGCCACAGCTAATGGAAATGAAAAGATCAAGGCCCACAGTAGCAAACAAGAAGTAAAAAACTGACTAGTGCTATATATGTTACCTTGTCAGTAGCTATTAATTATTTATTCAGAGCTATTGGAATAGCAGCAGACTTGGGTCGGTTTCCTGATTATACTGGATATGGTTGTTTTGGAGATGTTTATTATTTCCCATCCCACTTGTGTGAGTCGTTTATAATGCTTTCTCCTGTGAAAGTGAAGAAACCCATTTTATAAAAGTGGAATGCTGCTTGGTTTAATTTCCTGGTGATTATTAAAGGCAATTCCGCATTTAAGTCCCTGATGCTTTTCTCTAACAAAAGCCAGGTCAATTTCAAATCCTAAGTACCGATCATATTGTACTATTATTTATAGGCTGTAGAACCACATCAAGCAAGACATAATTAGGCTCTTTCCACTGAGATACCAGGAAAAGCCTTAGAGTGCAATGGTATGTTGAGTTGTACAGTATTACTTTAACTTAGCTTAAACTACATTTCAATTCCGTACAGGTTGTTCACTCTTATCTGCAATATCAGTTGGCTAAATCCATGATGATTCTTTCTGCAGGAGATCAGAACAGCTACACAAATATATATTTCAGCCCAAGAGTTTCCCAGGATGACATTTTCAATAATGGCCTGGAATTGTAATGGTTGTGATTTTCTTAAATAATTTTTCGGTGAAAGTCTTGAGAAGACAGCAACAGGGTGACAAGCTGTGAGTAGATACATCTTTTCTCAGTGACAAAATATCCCATCAGCCTTTATTAGTTCAGGATGTGCATTGATGCCAAGCTTCTTGGAAGTGCAGATCCACTCATCAGGAAGTGAAAAACCATACCAATTGGTGCAAAAGGTCACAGGTTTATTCTTATACTGGCTTCTCACCAAACTAAACTCTGCAGAGATGCTGAGGCTTCAATTCACAGAGGGTGAAAATTGGTTCTACTGGGAAAGCCTCAGACTCATTTCAGCCATTAAAATGAGGCTGTGTGTATCTTAAGTATAGGAGAGGTCAAGGGACTCTGTGTCGTCTGCTAGAACAAGCCACAAAATTGCATATTCTGCTCCAGACATGCTGTTGCAGTGTGAGTAAGTCAAGTCTATACATGAATCTCATTACAATCCTTCTGCTTAACATATTAATTGCTTTTTCTATTTACTGTAACTTCATGCCGCAGATGAAATTAACAGGACAAAAAGGGTAAAACTAAGCTAAGAGGAGTTTAGAGATGATAATTCTATAGAATTATAGAGGCAACCTGAACTGTTAAAGTGCTATAAGAATATTGAAATTAGAACAATCAAGAATTGATATACAATGTTGTGAAAAATTATTTGTCTCCTTCTTTGGAGATTTATTTGTTATATAAACAAAGTGATGATTACATATGAAAAAAATAACTGCATCCTTGGATTTGATATCAAGTTGATATTATCACAATAATACTGGTATCTACTTGATACAATAATCACAAATGGTTCCCATCTCTCATATTGCGATGTGGGAATTTTAGGCATTCCTCCATAGCAAACTGTTTTAGCTCAGGAATAACTGAGGGCTTTCTGGAAAAGTAGCTATTTTATGGTTTATAAAAAATAAGAATCAGATTTTGGCATTGTTTACTCAGGAATAGGAACTACATGGAGTTGGATAATATTCACTGGCAAAAAATGCAAAAGTTCAGAGAATCCCCAAAAGGGAAACTAGTTTTTCACAGGTTTCTTGTACACAGCTGTCTACATTTACATCTATATTGATCTATATATCTATAAATTAGAGTTGGGCATAAATGACCTTTTGAAATTCTCCATCAAAATTGTGGCCCCAGAAATAGAAGAGATTATTTCTTTGAACTTCTCCAGGGAAGGAAATCTTTTATAACAATTTCTGAGTGATAAGAATCTCCTTAACAGTGATAATAGCAATGCAATTAAAAAGCGGTCAGGGAGACGTTCTTTCATGATATTTTTCTTTTGGATTTCATAGAATCAGAATAAGATGCCAGGAAGACCATAGATGATTGCAGAGTTGCTTCTACGATAGAAGTCAAGAGAGTCATACACACTGTGTGATTTTGGTGTTCTCAGATGAATACATGTGAGATTTTTAGTAAGAATGCCAAAAAGATGTGTGATTTAATGATCTCCTGAAATTTCAGTAATATTCCCAAACATTAGGGAACACTTGCAATATTTTTGCAGACCATTAATAATTTCAGAACAATAGGTTGCAAACCACTGCAGCAAATTATTAATGTTTCATTTAAATTCTTCTCTCCACTCTTCATACCACTATTTTTTGCCTATCTCTTACTGATCAATCTTTGTCTTACGATTTAAAAACTCAAGTACAATATATTTCATAAATGCAAAGTCTGCTTGTGATTTTTTTAGAGTATTTCAACACATGGGAGTGATCCAAGATGAATTACTTCAAAGCAAGACAAATCGCCTTCACAGGTCTCCTTTTAATGATTGGGCATCTATCCTATACTTTGCCTGTTTGGAAAAATCACAAACCAGCAAAAGGGTTTCCATTAGTTGACCTTTGTGTTCCATCAGTAATGAATAGTGTTGTCATTGTATTTCTTCGGTTGTTGCTTTGGGAGAAAATACTATACATAAACAAATGTTCTTTAGTAACTGCCTGTATATATTGGAGTAACAAAGGCTATTATTATATATTTGCATGATCTTTGGGAAAGAATCTTCTTCACTGTGTACATATTCAGGGCACAATATGTCAACACTCATGGTTTGTAAAGGGATCTTTCTCACATTGCCAATAAAGTAATAGTACATGATAAAAACAAACAAGACAGAATTGTACAAATGGCCATCAAGGAACTGGGTGAGGTTTCAGTTACCTGGTCAACCAACTGCTGCAATTATTCAAGCACATAACCTGGAATGAACTATGAGATTGACCATCTTGGTAGTGAGGAACACTCTGTGAACATTCGTTGAAGGAGAATAGCATTTCTTTCAATGAAAAGTGTATCGTCAATATGGACTCCTAGGTTTCTCATGAATAGAAAATGGGGAGATTTTCAAGGCTGTAATTGGCAGCCTTGAAACTCAAAGTGAAGACAGGAAGGAAGGTATTAGATGTGCAGGACAGAACACAATAATCTTCTTGATTATTGTCCCTTGTTCTTTTCTCATATTTTTCTTTATTTTAGGAGCAGATTCCACAGGATTGAGTTCAGGGGTGAAATGTGAAATTTTTCCCTACCGGTTCTGTGGGCGTGGCTTATTTTGTGGGCATGGCTTGGAGGTCAGGTGGATGTGGCTTCAGGTAGGCATGGCCATGTGGTCATGTGACCGGGTGGGTGTGGCCATGTGGTCATGTGACTGGGTGGGTGCGGCCAATTTAGCAGTCCATTTTGCCAGGGAGCAGGGGGTTGGACTAGATGACCTCTGAGGTCCCCTCCAGCCTTTGCTGTGCTGTTTCAAAGCATCCTCTGAAGCTGTGAAGCTGTGTAGCCAGGTTTGTGGTCCTCCCTCCCTCCCTCTCTCCCCTTCTTTCTTTCTTTTTCTTTCTTTCTTTTGTGGGAAGCAACCCCACCCCCAAATAAAATATTACTCATAATAAAAGAACCACAGAAAAACAAGAAAACATCAAGCTGCTAAAGAAGAACCTGCCTGAAACTCATGCCACATTCCTGCCTGATAGATAATGAGATGATGACCGTATAGAAAGTGGAAGCCTGACGTTTGGCCACATTCACACAAGCAGGCAAACAGAGCCCTAGAAAACCCATTCAAGACGGGATATTTTGAAATTTCCCCATGACAAGATTTGGCAGCTAACAAAACACAGTAGTAGAATCGGAATATGC
>QLTV01004454.1:2610940-2621590 GCA_003457575.1 Thermophis baileyi
ACGGGGGGGGGTGTATGTGTGTGTGGAGAGAGAGGGAGGGGGGGGGGGGGAGAGAGAGAGAGAGAGAGAGAGAGAGAGAATGAATATATTCGTGCCTTTTGAAGCCTAAAGGGAATGATATCAACCATATTAAACTGATGTTAAGAGCGCAGTGTTTTTTTTTAACTTACCGTAATTGGGAAAGAACATTTAAGCTTATGTTTGTCATGTAAATTCACCTTCAAAGTAAATAGTCTTTGTTGATTATATATAGAGAGAGGGGATACGGGATTATGGAACTGTTCTTTGCAGAATCAATGCAAAGATGTTGAAATTTGTGCAGGAATGTTTACAACTTTGGATTACCTATAACATGCTGATAAACCACTGCTGACCTCATCAATTTTTCTAATTCTAACATTGATGTAAAGATAGAATGTGGAAGTAATTTTTTCAAACATTTATTTACATTTCTTAAATCAGTTTTTCCCAACCGGGTACTTTTCAGAGGTTTTTGTTTTATAACTCTTAAATTCTCACCCAGGCTGGGGCTTTCAGGAATCAACTTGACCAATGCTGAAGGACACAGAGAGTTGTAATTCTTTAACAGCAGGAAGGCCAATGGTTTCTTCTTCCTAAGTTAAGTGAAAAAGAGATTCTGAGTTTGGGAAGTTTCATGGAGAAGGGGAAATTATTTTTATCATCCAGAGTTAGGAGGACAAGTATTAGAAGCTTCTTTCTTCTTGGAGAGAATACATTTCTTGTAGTTCAGCCTGCAACAAAAGGGCTACAGTACTTTCCCTGAGGTCCCTCATGTTTCATGGAAGAGCGCTCCAAAGTACCAACCCAACCCACCCCCTTATGTGTAAGCTATGTTTCGTGTGAAATTCAATATTTAGGCACAAAAAGCTGAAGCAAGAAAATAGAAAGCACTGGCTTGCGTGTTTTGTATCATGGCCTATAGATATTTTGCCACTGTGCTCTTATTAGAGAGCTCATGTTGTGCAATGGCTACAAGACAGTGGGCCCCGACTTTAAAATCTCATCTCAGCCATGAAAGCAACAGGTAGCCTTAGGCAAACTGTTGTCTTTCATCTTCACCATACCCCCTGTATCTGAAGAGGGTATGTCTAATAATAATACTGCCCTATGCTGTGATACCACATGTGAAACGCTTTGAATGGAATCCTGTATCAGTTTTAAACTTTAAAATAAATCAAAAACCTTATCCTCAGTAAATGAGTATGGCAAACTACTTTTTGTAATCCTTTTGAACCAAATCACCCCAGCAAACAAAAGAAATGGGTGAGACAGGCTAGATATTCAGTTCACGTTTCCTAAATATCACACATTGATCTTGGATGCTCAAAAATGTTACAACAAGAAGTTAAAGAAGTTGACACAAGGAGATCAAAAGTTCAATGTCTTTCATTTTGGACACAGCCTAAGTAGCTTTGTAAGTGCCCTTCTTCATTCATGTATTTAGGCTGCATTCAAACAATGCTGAAAAATTCCCTGGAGGGAAAAGATAGGTCTATTCAAAATAGACAAGCCTGGGAATATATAACCTTTGGAAATATTGGTATCAGAAATAATGGGTTTCTTCTGCAGATATGTCAAATAAATGAACAGAAGATTCATGCATGCAGACTAAACCATCATATTACCCATATCTCCCTTTTACATTATTTTGTGAATTATGATTTACTTGTAACAATTTTAAAAGGTCATAAAAAGAGTCTTAGCACACCTCATGCCTAGCCTAGTATTATGCTACCCAAAAAGGAAAGAAAACTATAGCTTTATGGACTCCCACCAAATTTTTGCCAATATACTCATTTAAATATTCACACTGGAAGAGTATAACAATTTCCCTTAACAATTCAATCTTACAGCTATAAAATGTATAAAAAGTGTACAAAAATAAAATAACACTCATTTACACAGCATCCCTCATTTAAAATATCTACTATGGAACAGAAAGCAGCACATCTCAAAAATCTGTTACTTGCACATTTACTTCTACAGTAATGCATTTGATGTTTCATGGCTGTAAATGTCTCTCAGCTAATATTATAACATCAGAATAACCAATACTACATAATGAAAACCATGGATTTCTTTATTTCTGTAACAATACATTGCTTGCTGCTCTTGAGACAAGTAAAACTAGTGAGCTTTCAGACATTTTAAATCAATTTTACAATTACTGATTTCTACTGTTTATGCTTTTTTACATATTGGGAAAAATATGGAAACATCTAGTTGCACGCATCCAATGTAATCTCTCCAACAATTCTTGATTTTACTTGTTCTTTTTGACTTAAATTTCTCTTATGGAACTAGGAAGAGAATATTATAAAAATTCAGAAGAACAGGCTAGGGTTTGCCAGGGGTCTCCAAAAATTTAGGACCATTTGGAAATTGTACAGATGTCAATCTTGTTACTAGGATTTCTCAATTTTACTCAAAGGTAGAATAAGTTCTCCCGGGATGCAAACCCAATAATAAGTATTGGCTAATTTCATGGAGCATATATAATATCTGTCAAGACATCACTGTTAGTAATATTCCAAGGATATTCTTTTCACCATCCTACCCTCAATCATGGAGGAGTGAATGTACCAGATAAAGTTTCTTCCAATTCTATTGCTCTGGTTTTAATAGCTAGCAAACAATTCTGTAAACAATAACTTCTGAAATCTTCTGATATTGTCACAAAGCACCTCTTTCAAACTGTTGGGGTAGTCCTATAGTTAACCTGGACAAGCCCAAATGGCTTTAGGGAACTGTAATTTTCAAATGAAATGGAAGAAAGGTTTCAATAATCTAGTTCCCAAAACATTTGGAGGAAGCAATTGGAAAATACGTGCTAGTTCAAAGGCATTTTAGATAGTTTGTCTAGATGTGGTATAATATCCATAAGCAGGTATGGATATTATACCACATTTGGTTTAGTTTGTAAACCTAAATAAATTTCACAAAATTAAAATCATCAGCATTCATTTTTTTAAGAAAGGCTGTGTTTTAAAAGTATTTTAGAAATTCACACTGTAATGCTTCCACACATTGCATATTTACTTTATTTCTTGGAAGTTGTGTAATCGTGGTTTCTTCAACAGAATTAGCATGAACAAATGAGATTCACCAGAAGGTTATGCAGTTTGCAGAATTTTAATTGATCCTGATTCTTCTGCTAAAAAGTATTTTTAAAGGTATATTTTTTAACCATCCAACTTCACTAGTTTATTTGGAAGCAAGTAATAAACTGTGTTTGATCCTGCTTTCTCCATATTAAGACCATTTAAGGTTACAGTGTTTTTGTTCTCCTTTCTGCTTTTTATCTTGGAAACACTACAACCTGTCTGTCTGACTTTCTACTAAAGTCTTTGGGTGTTTCTAATATGTGGCTAGCTGCCGAAAAAACAAGCAGTAATTTAACTGTATTTCTCTTCTCTTCAAGAAACTCCCCTAGCAGAAGAATTCACAGCTTGTATAGTTTTGATCAATCTATCCATCAATGCATTGGCTATGTTTCTAATATAAGCATTTAGCTACTGGAAAAACTCCAGACTTCAGAGTACAATGCAACCGAAGCCATGTTACAGATAGGATCCAAGAATTCCCAGTTGATCCATCTTTAATCTGCAAGAGGTGTATGTATTGCAAAATACTTTCAAAGGAACATTTGCCATCACAGAGATTTTAGGTGAAGCAAGACTTTGCCTTATGAATTTTTCCTAAATACAGTACATTATATTTGCTAATTGGTAATAGATGGCAGGGATGCTCTTCTGCTTCAGATTAACTAGCTCAGCTTCATATCACTGATTATTTCTTAATCCTTTTCAGAGCATAACCCATAGTGTGATGGGTACGTGTGTATATTTATGTTCTATCTCAGGGCTTTTCAATTTTGTTTTTCAGATTATGGTACCTGTTAGATTAAAAAAAAAAGTTCTGGAATGTGTAATCACTATGGAGTAGAAAATTGGCTCCTTTTGAGTGAAGTTTTCTTTTCTTTTTTCATTTTTTGCCCTTACTCGCACAGAATCCCATTGAAGAACTGTAGATTTTTCAAAAACACAATTAAAAAAAACTGTTCTAGCTGATAATTAGCTTCTAGACAATGAATTTTCATTTTCATTTAAAAATAAACAAAAGTAAATTATTCCTCTTATCTATTCCCACTACGGTAACTGAAAGTAATAGGAATTGAAAGTTCCTCTGCAAAAAAAGCCTTGGAAAGTCCCCAAAGGAAATATAATCTTCATCTCAGTTTTTGCTTTGCTGAATTACTCATCTCTACTCTGGTTCCATCTAGTTTTACTGAATTATTCTATCAATGGAGTAAGTCACTTGGACCAGGAAAGAAGTATTATTACTCTTTCTACAAAAGTTGTTCATCATAGTATCCACAGAATCTGATTAAAAAAAAAGTGTAATGCATATTTTTTTAAAAAAAAAATAGAGCTTCAATTGCACTGTTGTGACTGCCATACTGACTATTTTGATCAGACCCTGTGAACATTCCTGTTAATAATAGAATCCAGACATCCTTGTACCATTCCTACAAATGACACCGATATTGTCATTAAGGATTTTTCATTCATTTGTTCCTCGCAAGAATAATCAGTGCAGACAAGATCAGAATGTGTTCTGTAAAGTTAAACTATACCTTTTGCTACTAACTCTACAAATTATACAATAAATACATTTCTTAATGCAGATGATGTAATGTACATAAAATTTTGAAAGTGAAGAATCCATAAAATGTCCTATATAAATACAATATTTTCCAATAATAGATGTCCTAAAATGCTCATTTTTGTAAAGCTTTCTAAAAGAAAGTATGGAAAAGCACTAGAAGAGATCAACTAGAAGTGAATTTATGTATATAAGTTACCTTATACAGTGGAACCTCAGAACGTGACTGCTTTAAAACTCATCAAATTTGGTACTCGATGCATTTTGACATGAAAATGTTGTCCCAGTACTCATCATTTGTTTGGTATTCGATATGCTGCAATAGGAATAGGGGGACAGAGAACAGACAAGAAGTCAGCCTTGCCAGGAAGGTCACTGCAAAAGGAAGCAGGGGATGACTGCAGACGGTGGACAGGAAGCTGGCCATGCTGGGAAAGTCACTGACATAGGAAAAGGGACAGACAGGAAGTTCTTCCTGGCTAAAACAAAGGGTCATATGATAGATACATGGTCATTTTTAGTACTCATTGAATCCCCAAAACCAATTAACAAGTGCCAAGGTATTACTGTACAGCTTAACTTTTACAATACTACTTAGGTTACTACTGTATAAATACAATTTGAAGAAGTAAAAAATACACTGAGAATAGCGATATCTTATCCTGTAGATATAGATATGAAGACAGAGATAATAGATGATAAATAGATATAGATATATATAGAGTCAAGCAGGATCTTCTAAGTCCTAATGGTTTGGAATTTGAAGTTAAACACTGTCTCCTAAGATCTAATCTATGACGAAGACAATCATGCAAACTATGGAGTTGGTTAGGGTATGTTAGATGGCAGACATACACATATTGGCTTCCCTGTGAACAGAAATCCAAAAGCTTGGAACATGATATTAGATGTGCTACACTAGACTTGAGATTTATTGACACAATTCCTATGTTTATAATATTCTGACTCCAAATAGTCTTCAAAGGCAGTGCCATATGGAGCATCTAATCTAGAGGGCTTGGAAGGATTTCAGAAGTACAAATTTGTTCTTATGTGATTAAGAATTTGCACCATAAAAATAGACAGACTTTCATGAATGTTTCCCATATATGCAAATAAAATATTCAGAACACAGGAACTTTTTCAGTCTTTACAATAAATACACTTTGGTTTTAATGCCATTTGAAATCCATTGCATGCCACCATCTGAAATACTTTTTTTCAATCACAACAATTTATCTTATTTTGCTTTTGGGAATCCTGTTGAAATGTACACAAAGAACCAGTTTAATCTAGAGGTTAAGGCACCAAGCTTGGAACCAGGAAACCATGAGTTCTACTCCCACCTTAGACATGAAAGCCAGCTCCGTGACTTTGGGCCAGTCTCTCTCAGCCCAACTCACATCACACGGTTGTTGTTGAGGGGAAAATAGGAAGAGAAAGGGGTATTTGATGTTTGCTGCCTTGAGTTATTTATAAAAAAATAAAGGTGAAAAATAAATAAACAAGCAAATATGATCCATTCTAAATACATTCCAAGAACTTTTGGAATTTCTTGGAATGGTTCAAGCAGTATGTAACATATATAAAACATTATTTTTTGAAAATGTGAAGTGTTTGAGCCTTTTGAAAATCAAATCAGTATGTCTGTTGGAATCAAACCCAAAATCCACATATGTTCTTTACCCAAAGCTGTTCTAGTTCCAAAATCTGCATTTTTCCTTAGCTGCAAAGCCAATGTTTTGTATTAATGATAATAATGAACAAAAATACAGCATTTCTTGGGCAGATTCTGTGTTTGGTACTGTAAACAATAAAGGCTATACAGAATGGCCATAATATCCATTCAAATTCTCATAAAAACAGATATTCTTCCTAAAATTTCTAGATAAGGTCAAGAGTCTTGAGAGAAAACAGAACATTTTGTTGGAGTGACAGTGGGAAAATTCATATATTCAGTCCAAAGCTTAATGTTATCCTCATTTTTTTTACAGCTCTCCTTCATAGGTTATTATAGGGATGTAATCTTCTTAGTGATCCATAAAATGCACTAGCAGCTTTATAGGCAATCATGTAATTATGGGTGGATTTCAGGGACAGCCTCAAGACTGGAGTATTCCCAAATGACCAGAGAACAGCAGATGACTAACCACCAACAAATCAAACCTTGACATCAAACCTTGAAGCTAGCATGTTGCTGTTAGGGTTAAGAAGACTTATTACTGCAACACCCTGTCTTCTTATTGTTCAAAAATTTTTATAGTCAAGGATAGGCTGCTTGGTCATATACATGGCTACAGATGCTCAATGTGAATATGTATTATGTAAACTATTTGATACTTTCCTAAATGTTTACTTCTAAGGAAAATGTGCTTATTCATACATTAGAAATATTCCAATTTGTGATGGTAGCGTTACCCAGTTGTCTAAAGCTATTGCACCCAGAGTTTAAAACAATCAAGTTACACCTTCTTTACAAGGATTCAGACAAAATGTTGCATATCTGCTGTGTTTGAGTTTTCTTAAGTTTCTTTATTTTTCTTGTTATTTCCCCATTGCTGGAGTAGAAATGAAATCACTACTCTGGCACAATTCATCTTCCTACTGTGGTGTTTAGAATTTAGAAATGCCAAAGAAAAACACAAATGATAATAAAAGTGTGTGTCATATCAATTTCTTTCTTTGTGACTTAAAAACTGTCCCTTCCTCTGTATTTATGGCTTATAAAGATTTCCTCTGTAGTACTCTCGTCTCTAAAATTGCTAAAAACAAGCCAAAATAGTAATTCTTATTAACTGCAGTGACACCTGCACTGATACAGTCAAATCTGGCCAACAGCAGGTCTCCCTGCTGTTTTACTCAGCTGGCAGTCTGCTCCATCTGTGGCAGATGCTTCAGGTGAGTAATTCTTCCAGTCAGACAGGCTCTTTATGGACTTTTTAAAATTCTATTGAAAAAACAGCACCCTTCTGTCTAACAAGGGCCATTACACTGGATAAAGAAATGAAACTACCATGCAAGCTAACCAAATGACAAAAAGAAAAGAAAGATGTTTAAAAAGTTTCCTTCTTTTCCTCAAGATCAACTGTTTGCATATAAAATTTAAAGGGTAGGAGATTGGACAAAAGCAATGGAACAGAGGAGAACCACTGTGTGATACTTCTTTGCAGCGAAGTTTTGTAAGTTCTGCCTTTCCTCTTATATATTAAAGTCACCGGGTTATGATCTGAAAAAGATATTTTGGTAATACTGCCACTTTATAAGTACATGTAGTAAGTTTGTTAGAAATCCAAAACTATTCTTAAGAAAGATCTGTGCCATTCAGAAAAAAAATGCATATATTCTTTAGAATCATCAACCATTTATATATCTCTGTAAGCTCAAAGTTGTCCATAATTTTTTTAAAATGGCAATGGTGTTGATTTAATTCTTTTCACAGAGATTCTATTTTTTTGTCAGCAAACCACACCATTCCAATCTCCCCCGGAAAAAAACAATTTTTATAAGACAATTCTATCAATTTTTCCATTAGTTCCTTAAAATATATGCCTTGTTATCATTTGGCACACATAATACCAATATCATAATTTTAGTTTAATTCCAATTGATTTCAATCCCTACATATCTGCCATGGTCATCATCATTCATTAACAATTTTGGTTGTGTGGTTTTACATATAAAACAACTCCATTTTTTTCTAGTTGATTCTGCCAAATATACATTCTTGTCCAAAAGTTTCAAAAATAATTTTTAATTGTTTTTCTTATGTGTTTTTCTTATATAGGCAAATTACATCTAATTATCTTTTTTAAAAAATAATAATGAAATACCTTTCTTTTCTGAGGGGCAATTGTGCTATTTATATTCCATATTAGATATCAGTCTAGAAATCCTAAATGCCAGTCAGATTGTATTTATTTATATTTCACATTTCTAAATCACCCGTCTCCCTCCAATCAAAATATAAAAGTACTAGTAGAAATTCAGTATGATACATTACTGGGAGTCCTCGACTTACGACTACAATTAAGCCCAAAATTTCCATTGCTAAGCAAGACATTTGGTAAGTGAATTTTGCCCAATTTCCAACCTTTCTACAGTTGTTAAATGAATCGCTGCAGTTGTTAAGTTACTAACATGGTTGTCAAGTGAATCTGGCTTCCCCATTGACTTTGTTGGTCAAAAGGTCGCAAAAGGTGATCACAAAAAACCCAGGATACTTCAACCATCATAAATATGAGCGATTGCCAAGCATTGAATTTTGATCATGTGACCATGGGGATGCTGCAATGGTTGTGTGAAAAATGATCATAAGTCACTTTTTTGAGTGCTGTTGTAACTTCGAACAGTCACCAACTGAATTGTTGTAAGACAAGGAATACCTGTACATGCCACAAACACGGTTTTTGGGATGCAAACAGAATCTTCAGGTGCCCACTTTTATCTGTACAACCCACAGGAAAGGTTGCTGTGTCATTTTACAGTAATTAGGATGTAATTACAATTCTTAGTTAGATATGGCTAGAAAACCATTTTTAACCTTTTTTAATACTAGTTTGTTTTATATAGCAGCATCTAAAGGGTGATCATATCACCACACAGATGAAGCGGCTTATTTTATTTTATATCTTGTTTGGGGGAGTTTCTAACATGAAGCTTTTTAGATCACTATACTACCTTATTTTTTTTTAGATTCCCATTGGAAAATGATAAGAAATCAATTTATATTTAACAATTAGGCACTGAATTTCAGCAACATGAGCCAAGAAATTTTGGGACTACTGAAAAGGAGTTCAGAGCCACATGCAAACCAGAGCAGTTTTTCTCAACTTTGGCAGCTTTAAGATGGATGGACTTCAACTCCCAGAATTCCCCAGCCAGGAAGGTTGCAGAAGGTACAGAATGCACATCCCTCATGCATGCAGAGCAAGATACTATCTGTACAATAATTCACAGTGCAACAATTGATTGCAATGATGGATTTCTGACTTGCAGCCAAAATATGCTACAAACATCCGAATGAATCCACACAAAGATTAAGATGCTATTTAACTTGAGTTAGAGTCTAGAATTTGGCTGTAAATTAGAGCAAAGAGCATGTCATCTTTTCTGCTGCCAAACCAAGCACATTAATGCTTCATCTCAAATAATTAGAAGTAATTTAGTAAAGAACATGAAAGTTGCTATTAAAGAAAAGAGGCAGGAGAGGTAGATCATTCACTACATTGTAAAATCACTCTGTGAGAGAGTGATAAAATGGTAATATGCTTCCACACCCACATTTTAGATTCGTCTTTTTACCTGCGTATTATAAGGCAGAACCATGTACAAAACAAAATCAGAACAAAATCCAACAACAATGCTGTCTTATAAAGGACAAGCCATGCTGGAAACATGAGAATATTGTTAACATTTTAAAGCATTTCTAGAATTATTAATTATATGAAATTTGAAAGGTAACATCTGTTAAAAAAACAAAAACAAAGTGCCTGCTTGGAATGCACAGAATCAGTTCCATATCAGCAAAAACTCAAAAGGGAAGCCAGATCTTAATTGTAAATATGTTGTTGCTAATTATGTGCAAGAAACAGAAGTAAGTGTATGTTATATACTCTTGCTTTCTAAAAAAAAACAAATACTGCCCAGATGGCTTGTATATGGTTAACATTCTATGGATTGATAGATACTATATATGTAACCAAAGAAACTGTTAGTAAAGGCTTTCAACTACTGGTTTCAGACCTTGAGCTAAGTTGTTTGTCTATTTGTTGAATAATGAACTTGCTATGCTTCTATAACATACTAAACCAAAATCAAAACCAAACCTTATGGCCTACCGGTAGTCACTAATTTACTAACTACCATATACTACCATAATAATGATATATTATAATAATATAATATAATAATATAATATAATATAATATAAGCATATATAAGTTTACAGAGTATATAAAAATTCAT
>QLTV01004454.1:2621907-2668875 GCA_003457575.1 Thermophis baileyi
GTACACTCATCCTAAAGTTACCAACATTGAAAAACTATACTCCAGTATAGTGCATAGTTATAGATATCAATGGATAAAAGGGATTACTTGCACAATATAATATAATATAATATAATATAATATGATATGATATGATATGATATGATATGATATGATATGATATGATATGATATGATATGATATGATATGATATAATATAATATAATAATATAATATAATATAATATAATATAATAAATATACCATGATAATGTACTATATTACAATCATAATATAATAATTGTAAAAATAATGGTTTCTCTTCAATTGTGTAAATCTGTCAGGCATGAAAGATCAGGTCCACATGTGAAGGTCTAATTAAACTGATTTATTGCTACTCCTCTATGCACAGGAATATTCTTAACTAATAGTTAGGACCTGCTAGGAGTTACATAAGGGTCAATGGAATTCAAGGGGGTGGAGTTGGACTTAGTCTGATGTAGTTATGTAGAGATTCTAGGCGGATTGCTCTTTTAACTCTGCCCCCAGTTTCTGCCACTCCTTCCCTTACAAATCTTTTGCTTTTCACTAAAGTTTGTTTCAGTCATGGATTGAAGACAAGGATAAGGTAACAATATGGGGACATGGCAGAAAAATAGATGTTCCATATCATATTTATGCTGTGATTAAATCTAAGTGGGGACATAGCTTATAAATCTGGAGGACATCAGATTGAAGATAAGGCTTTAAGACTACTTCAGTATTGTCCATCATCATTTTTTGCAGTAATGCATTTCTTGATTATCTATTAAATGTTGATGATTCATTTTATGTAGCTATAAAGGCTGCTTCAAGCAGCCAGTTGTATGCAGAACTAAATATCTCCTCTATGTGGAATTAATTGGGTCCAGTTGGATATCTGTTTCAACACCTCTCATTGCATGAAATCCAGAATTAAAGCATCTCCAACAAACGGCTCTCCAGTTGCTCGTGCCTCCAGTGAGCATGTATTCATCAATTGTGCAAGTGCTCATATTGTTGAGAAATTTCTTGGAATGAGCAATTAAAATTTCAAGCCCCTGAATGGGAACAACTAGCAAAAAGAGGGGATTCTTGTACTCAAACTATTTGTGGCTTATATTTTTAGTCTGATCCAGCAAATCTTTAAAAATGTTTTTCTACAGATATTCTATTGAAAATTTACATATTATTTTGCTTTCTTTAACTTTCTGCAAAGGCTAATATAACAAAAGGCACCTGCCTTCCTGTTTTAACATTAGCATTTCAAATAACTCTGTTAGTTGTTTAGAGAGCTGCTATACAATGATTACAAAAAGTATTTCAAGAACCTGTATGTAGTACATCTATCAACCTGTATTGTATTGTATTGTATTGTATTGTATTGTATTGTATTGTATTGTATTGTATTGTATCAACCTGTATTATTGTATCAATAATCTAAATGTGTCTCTTAAGATCACTTTATAAACCCTGACATTTTCCTCTTCTCTTATCCGTCACTTAAAAGCAAAGAAACAAATATTACCTGCTTTGAGTATAAAATATGAAAGGGAATCTCATATTAAACTAATGGAGCTGTTTGACTACCAGAAAGTTTCCATGTCTCCAACTCTTGTCTAGTCTTTTTTGTTCCCTGTCCTTCTCTTTCCAAAAAGCAATTTGTTCCTTTGACCAGTGTCTGCCTGCCCTTGACTTATGCTGTCAGCTTCTGTCTGATTTCACTCACAGCCAGCCCTCACTAGTCTTCGAAAATTTGGCAGAGATTTCATGGGGCAGCCTCAAAAATAGCAGAAGTCTTGGAACAAGGAGCAAAGGGGCAGTATGGGTGACTGAAGCAGAAGAGAAAAACTGCGTGCTCCCTGAATCTTACATTTATTTTTAGCTGAATTGCTAACCACAGACAATTCTCAGGTGCCTTTGAGGGAATGTAGATGTCTCCTTTTAATATTAGCATTGTGACATATGCTTTGATATGAAACATTTTGTCATTAAGAAGTGGAGAGCTGCATGTTTTAGCAGTAAATTAGAGTTATCTTATTCCCTTTTATATTTCTACATGTACACATAAAGAAATAATTATTATAAACAGTACAGGAATATTTGAGCAATTTAAAATGCTTCAGCTGAACTATCTTAGGTGCTTTGACTATGATTTATTATGACTTAATTACTTGACAAGTATGATAAATACACCCCCTTTAAAATACACATTGCTTAGCTTTAGTAGACAATTGATTCTGTACTTCTATTGTTTTTCCACAATTGCATTAAAAACACTTCCTTGAGTATCAGTTACACAATGAATTCGACTGATTCTGTGAGAGTTCCAATTATGCAACTCCATCAGCCACCCAGAATTACCCTAGGCGGCCAATAAATTTAATAATAAAAAAATTAAAAAGCTCCAAAACAACTTAATCCATAATCTAGGGGTATCCTGGATTTAGAATAGCTGTTGGTTTAGTAAGTGGAAGCTGTGTCCAGGAGAGGTTTTGTCCTCTTTCAACTTGTGTATCAATTATGGCCATTATAGAACAGGAAGGTGGTCATGCCATCATCACCTGGACTAGAATAATTTATGAGCTCATCACCTGGAAATGGGATGACCCTTGAAGAACAATCAGAAACTTCAGCTTGTATAAAATGCAGCTGCCTGTGTACCATTGGGCATGTCCCAACACTGACACATCAAACCTGTACTGAGAGTGCTGCATTTGTTGCCATTTGGTTTCCATGTACAATTCATGGGACTGGTGATAATCTATACAATCCTTACTCCAACTAAAATCTACCCATCCAAGGATGCATGTAGAAAGTACATATTTAAAGTCTACATTCCCATGAGATGCAGCAAAGGGGGACTTGAAAGTGAGCATTATCTATCTTGTGGAAGTATTTCCTTCGGAAATATAATCAGCATCCTTTCTGTTAATATTCAGAAAGTGCACCAAGATCTGGCTACCTGGGGACTGAAAAAGTGTTTTTCACTTAACTTATAAGGCTTTAAAGAGTTTTGCTGATATTTCATCAGCTCCATCAGTTTTATTGTTAGCAATATTATCTAGGGCCTGCTTCTCTTCATTTTCCAGAATGTCTAGTGCAGTGATCAAACCTTCATATATAGTCTATAGGTGATAGAAGACAGAGTAGGCAATGATCACTCCCTTAATTTCTGTAATTTTCTTAAATAAACCCTTTGACCTTGTCATTTGAGCATTATCCTCATCTTCTTAACTCATCTATAATGAAACAATGCATATCTGTATTGTTTAATCTTTAGTAGTTTGCCTCTTTTTCTTGAGCAATCTGCTCTGTATGAGACTTGAATATTTGCTACTGATTTAATTCCTGTTCTTACTGTTATTATATACATCCTCCTAATAAAAGAACATATTTGCATATATAATTTCTATGTGCAATCACATATTCACTGTGATATATCCTATCTATAGTTGGGAATATCAGCTTCAATTATCTTGGGATCTTCTTAGGATCTAGTTCACTTA
The DNA here is from genome assembly GCA_003457575.1 of Thermophis baileyi. Classification (NCBI taxonomy): domain Eukaryota; kingdom Metazoa; phylum Chordata; class Lepidosauria; order Squamata; family Dipsadidae; genus Thermophis; species Thermophis baileyi. The sequence goes on from QLTV01004454.1 coordinate 2,625,413, forward strand.
TTTGTTTAAAACATGTCTCTCCTAGTTATCCTCTATAGTCTAGATGGTGCCTTGATTGTGTCAAACTGTTCTCAAATAGACTATATTGGAAGGCACTGCTTGATGGATGAGGCATTTAAAGCCTTTGCCAATACTGTAGATCAAGAGTGGTCATCTTTTGCATGTCTGTAGATCAGGAGTGGACAGGGAAACTATAATATTTTTAAAATTGGCTTGCAAAGGCCAATTTTATTGGAGGGCACATTTAGGACACCAAATTAAGTCCTTCTTTTCAGAAAACGATCATGCTACCAAAACCTGCACTAGATTTTAGAAAGAAGTCTGAGAGGCACAACAAAGGACATGTGGCTTGCATGTTGCATGCAGTTTGTAGACTGGATACCTTATGTACTGCTAAAAAAAAAACTTCCCTCCCTCCTGTAGGACTCACCAATTCTATTATTCAATTCTATTATTTTCTACAATGGCTAGAGATTAGAAAAAAGGAAAAGAATCCTATCTTTCATTTAGTCTATGTGAAGTAGCCCACACTTGAAAAATAACAGTTTATTTTGGCTTCACCTTTGCTATTATTATTAACCTACTCTGGAGGCCAGCTGTATTATTTATATCAGAAATAAGCAATTTTATGCCCTCCAGATGTTTTTAATTACAACTCCCACAATTCCTGATTATTGAACATGCTATCTTAGACAGAATTTTAGTCCAAAACATTTGGGGGAGGTACTAGGTTGCTTACCCCTGACTTACCCTTTAATTTTCAACACTATCTATTCACCAAAGGAAACTATAGATAAGTTTCTTGTAGGCTAACATTGTATGTCGGGAGACACTTCTCTTTTACAAACTTCTTATGAAAACAAAACAGTAAAAGAGAAGCCAAGATGGGTGATAGTCCCAAGTGACTTTTTGCTTCCAGCATTAGTTTACTAGGGAGTATTTGCTAAACTATTACAACAGCAACAAAAAGAAAAAAAATCCTTCAGCTGCATTTCTAAAAAAAACCACTTGGCTCTGGAGAGCTGTTGGAGTAGTCCTATGAGATGACTATTGAGTAAGTAATTTGAAGATTTTGGCCCATGTTATACCAAGAGAGAGGGAGAACACACCAAGACCATTAAGCCATTTTCAAAATATAGTTTTCATTAAACCTTATACAACAATTTCATCCATTCAAAGAAGCCAGAGTTTTGTCTGAGGCATTTGGGCTCAATTCCAAAATGTCTTTCACTGCAATATTTCAGCCCAGAAAAAAGTGAAAGACTTAGCTGGCTAAGGTTGTTTTTTTTTTTTATAACTTCACTGGAAAATCAACAGGGGCTAAAGTCAGGTTCAGAGCTGATTTTATGATAAATGATATTCCAGGTGCACAATACTCTCAGTCATGACATTTTTTTGCAACCTTAATTTTATTAAATTTGTAATGAATTCCAATTTGTATCATATAGCTATTGAAAAATAATATAAATGAATTTTTATTCAATTTTTATTATATTACTACTCAGGAATTCAAAGTGAATTCAAAGCACTCTTTCTCCCAATTCCCTCCCCACCCACACAAATAACTCTGTGACAGGGTTGACAGTAGCTAAAAAGCCACCTGGTAAATTTCACTGGCTGAGAATGGTTTAGAATCTGAGACTTCTTGGTCAACAGTGAATCTATCAGAAGCTTAAGCACTGATCATAGCCAATAAAACTGCCAGAATATCAGTTCAATATTACTCCTTTGAGAGTGCTAGGCATCATTTTTTCTATATGCATATTACAAACAGAACTAACCAAATCACTGAAACAGAAGTTTTGGAAGAACTTTGTTGTTTGCAAAAGTATAATGATTTAGGGGGGAAATTCTTAACAAGATGCTAATGGGAAAAACCCATCCTAACAATGCAAGAAATGATCATTTTTAGTGGCGTTGGATCCTGATGGTTGTTGGAGATGGAATGGAATCAAAATTAAAAGTTCAATGCCTGCAGTCTCAAACACAGACCACTCTACACTGCAAAAATTGTTACAAGTGCCTGTTACACTGGTTACACTTGCTTCAAATTCTTCCTCTAAGATTTTTTTTAGTAGTTTTAAAAACTAAATCTCTACTAGCCTAAAATTGTTAAAAACTTGCTAAATTATTTGCCTGAGCCTTGGGATTCCCTTCTAATAATCCCTGTGTCTTTCCTTTGCTACTTCAGATATTTCCACACATGGTTTTCCACACTACTTCCTTTCACATTAACAGAGGCCTTTCTTTTTCTTTTTTCCCCACTGTCATCATTAAACAGGTTTTGTTTTTTTCCATTATTCTTCTATAGGTCTATGGAAATTTTATAGCAAGGAAGTACTGATAATCAGGGGTGGGTTCCAACTTACCTCGCTGCCGGTTCGCTCCCTCTCGCGCCACGTGGGCACGCCTCGTGGGCACGCACGCGCATGCGCAGTAACAAAAAATCCGGATTTTTTTTTTTAAAAAAAGCTGAAAACAAGATGGCGACTGCATGCACAGTGCTGGAACTCGGCTTCTGTGCATGCTCAGAAGTAAAAAATAAATAAATAAAATTCAAAAAAAAGATGGCGGCGCCCACCGATCGGCACCGACCGAACCGGATCGGTGATGTCATCGTGACATCACCAGCGGGTCACTACCGGTTCGGGAGAACCAGTCCGAACCGGGAGGAACCCACCCCTGCTGATAATTCAACTTCATAGAAAGCAATGTTCCTAGTTGCAACCTAAAAGATATTTTAAAAATCAAGAGAAGGGAAGTGAAAATTTATGGTATTAAGGGAAAAGGAGTATCTAGGATTGAAGATTAGTCATTGACTTCATAGGCCATATTGGATCAACTGTAAAATTGTTTCTAAGAAACAGCAACTTCCAATTAGTAGAGATTATAGCAGCTTGGCAGTCCAGGACAAAATGGGTGCCCCAGGTAACACCTGACTGCTGGAGGGGAGAGGCGATGACAGGCACTCCAGTCAATCAGAGCTGCGGTTGTTACCAGAATGGAACAACACATTGAAGAACATCTGCCCTAAAGGGGTTAAGGTAGCTCAGGTTGGAAACCAGCAGTTTTTAATCAACGTTGGTAAAAACACAGACATGGAGAGCCTTTGTGATAGGCTGGGAAGAGGAGGAAGCCGATGCCCAAGAAGCAGTGGATGGTTTATATTGGTGATGGTCCAAGCTGAAACTTTGGATTTGCCCTGTATTCCTAAAAATCCTTTCTTAATATAATGTTGACACTCCATGTTTAACATTATTCTGCACCTGCAGAGCAATATACAGTTAAAGATAAAGACAGACACCAGTAAATGAATATTATACTCTTTACATTGACACATTTTCTAACTTTGTTCCAGATATATATGCACATTTGCCTGCACACCTGTGACTCCTACTCTTTTGACAGTCATGGACAAAAGATTATTAAAGAACTATGTCTACTGATGCCTGGGAAACAGTTTCTATAGCAACAGAAACAACTTTAAATAGGTACTTTTTCTCTTCTTCCAGGGGAGAAAAACATTATAAATGGGAATTAGAATAACTTTATTTGTAGTTATTTAGGAACTATTACAGAAGGTTACTCTGGCTGGAACCAAGTCTCTGTCTTCTAATGGCATTCTCTTGTTATACAACCTGCAACAAGCAACCTTTTCAAGATCTTTAGCAAATGAAACGTTTTTATATTTATTTCTCTTCTATGAGACAGCTTTTCTGTTCCTCCAAGCTTCTCATGCTCTTCCAGTCACAGCTGTCTACTAATGCTGCCTTCCAGTGCAGTCCTCACATTACATCTTCTTATACTCCTCTACTGAAAGACCTGTACTCTCATGACTGGCTTTTTCAGAAAAGCCCAGGAGGCTGGATTACAGAGAGAAAAAGCAAGCCAAGTCCCATTCCTGTTTCTTTGGATCTAAGCCATAAAGTTTGGGTTGAATTATGTAGTGGCAAATCCTAGAGTATTATTAAAAAGAATATTCTTAAATAATGCTGGCTGAATCAAGGGTTGCACACAAAAGATTTGCAACAGTGCCATGAACCCAAGGCAGAAATTCTAAACCAGTTTTTCCAATCTGGCACTTTCCTTTCAAATGTGTTTGGACTACAATTTTCAGAATTCAGCCAGTACATCTGGGAAGTATATGTGTGTGTGTGTGTGTGTGTGTGTACACATATACAGAGATAGATAGACAGATAGATAGATAGATAGATAGATAGAGAGATAGATAGATAGATACTTCATTTAATTAATTAGATAAACAATATGTATGATGTACACTGAAGATGGCATTTAATTTCGTTGTACGAGGTGCAATGACAATAAAGTAAACTTAAAAAAAAACCTAACTAATACTTTTTCATAACATTTAAAAAATCAAAACCACCCTTTGGGGTTTCCAGTCCAAAATTGTTATTCAGTTCTTATTTGAATAATAAAAATTAAAATATTAACTGTATACTGACCCAATGGAAGTCATTGTCCTTTCATTACTAGTGCTCTGTTTATGGGTTAGACCTGACTATATGGAACCCTTTTCTGGAACTGTTGCATTAATAAACAAGAATAGACATTGCATTATGTAATACTTTACTTCTGACAGTAACCCCCCCACACACACACATACACACAGAAAAGTATATCTACAAATAAGCATGTTGTCAATGTAATATAATATCATACCACACCCCCACACAAAGTTGCATAACTCCAGCAATACTTACTTGCTCAGTATCTGACACATTAAGTAAAAAACAAAATAAAGGCAAAAATGATATCTTATTATGCAGCATCCTCTGTTCTTTCTAAATCTTGCAGATGTTTGGGTCCCAGTGTTACATCTTAGCGGATGGAGTTAGCAACTGCTATAATTAAGCAATACAGTACCATTAAGTCACTTGAGAGGGAATTAAGATCTAAACTACAGCTCTGTGCCAAGGAAAGAAAGACATTGAACTGAGATCTTTATTCAGCATATGAAAGGTAGGAAAAGTTTTATTTTAAGTTCATAATTTTCATAACATGGCATTTTAGTCTGAAATAAATACGGGCAGAAGCCACATTGCCTTGTTTAATCTGTTTGCTATGCATCTAAACACAGACAACAGTGAAAATGGGCAACAGAGATACGTGTTTTGCAACTACTTCCACTCTGCAATAGCCCATAAGTAACAAGGATCTGTCTTCCCAGAGTGACAAAAACAAGAGGAAAAGGAGAAAAGGAATAAAATTATACAGTGTGCCTCAACATTTTTTTAAAACTACACTGGTCATAGATATGGCTGAAATGTGGTCAGGGCCTGCCAAAAAACAAACTTAGATAGAAGGCTTCTCTTCTGTCTACCTTTCACATAGATGCTAAGCATCCCTCTGAGGAACATTATGCTGAGACAACTTTCTGTAATCATACATACATTTTGAGACCTAGACATTTACATACACCTAAATATATAGATTGGGATAGATCATCATGGAGAAAATACAGTATATCTATGTGGTCACTAAGAGTTGACAAGAACTTGATGCCATGTAATCGATCATATAGATTATTTTGCTATATATTTATTTTTTACAAAATTTTATATGCCATCCATTTTCATAAAACTCAAGTTTACAGAAATAGAAAATACAAAAAATAAAAATTGGGACACCCAACACACAGCAGTCTAACATGCAAGCTGCACACCATTAGGTACATTTCGCAGAACAGCCAGCTTGCAAGCAATTTTTGAAAAGCAAAAATGTGGCATAAAACAGTAAAAAAAAAAAATCCCAAATTCCCTCCAACTCTTCTCCACCAAACTTTGTAGCTCCAACAATTTTGCCATTTCCAATGTTAAAGCAGCCCTTAAAATATAGTTTACAAATTTCAGTGGTTAGATTCACATAATGCACTAAGTCATAAACAGGCAAACCACATTATAATATAGTGTGATATATAAACCTAGTCTTCTCTGATTATGTGAGAGAAATAGATACAGCGTTTCAGTTAAATTATTTTCCCATGGAATTTTCCAGATGCTCCTAAAACACAATTCTCAGCATCTTTTACCATCCTGGGCCCTGGTAATTGGTAGCTCTAAGTCAGTGGTGGGTTGCTACTGGTTCGGACTGCTTCATGCGAACCGGTGGCGGAAATTTGGCCACGGTCGCCGAACCGGTAGCAAAGGCTGGCTTGCCACGCCCCCGAACCGGTTCCCCAGTCACTGCTGCTTGAAAGCGGCTGGCAAATTACCCTCTGCGCATGCGCAAAGGCTTCTGCGCATGCGCAGAGGGTCAGTACCCGGATGTGATGTGCGCATGCACTTCCAAACCGGTAGGGAAGGTAAGAGAAACCCACCCCTGCTCTAAGTATCATCTTAATTGTCATCTCAGGGCTCATCTGATATGCACAGAGAGGGAAAGATTTCACACTTCCCACTATGGAGGAACAGTTGGGGAAGTGGACAGATCTTGCTGAGATGGATAAATTAACTTCTTTGATTAGAGAAAATACACTACATTTATTGGTGACTGGAAACCTCTAATGGACTTTTTGCATTAAAATGAAAAAAAAAAGGAATTTATAGCTTTGATGTTTAGAAAGGATAGATGATAGTGAGAAGAATATTATGATGTAACTTTAGAAAGAGAGATTAAAATACAATTGTACTTATAACTGTTGTGAAGGCCATCAGAAGCCAATTCTTTTTTCTTTCTTTTCTATTTTTCTTCAACTTTTTTCATTCTTGTACCTTTTGCTATCTTTTTTCTTTCTTTTTTTCTTCTTTCTTACTTTATATTAGTTTTTATCTTCTTTTTTAAAACTTTAAATAAAGACTATATATTTTTAAAAAGGATTTAAGTATCATCTCCAGTACACACACCTGACTATGATAATTTGAGTTAATGACTAGGTCTCAGCGTAATGTTCCTCAAAGGGATGCTTGAAGGTAAAAGGGTGGAGTGAAGAATTATATATACTACTTTGACTTTTTGTTGTTGTTGCTGTTGAAAATGTAGTGTTTAAGTGCAATAATTAAAATAAGTAAGCAATGGAAATGTTTCTAAAATCCAATCTTATAATGAGTTTTCAATGCCATTGTGCAAAAGGGACAAGAATATTCTACTCTCTTCTTAAGATATGCTAAATATGAGTTGACACTCACTGCATTAAATGATTTTTGGTGCCCAAAGTGATAGCTAATTGCTACACATTTTGCCAGCATGAGCAGAAACCAAGGGAATCATTATTATACTATATTGCTGCTCTGAGGGAACTAATCGTTACATGTGAATTTGGAAATATGGCAGATGAGATGATTAGAGATCAGTGTATTGAGAAAACACAATGACTCACATAAGACAGCTCATGTCTCTAGAATCACCCGAAAAAGTCAATGCCAAACTGAGTCAGCTAGAAATAAAAAGCTCTGAACTAAGCTACAAAATGTAGTAATTCTGGAGCTGCTGCAGAAACTTCAATATGAGACAAATAGTTGCAAATGAAAATCACATACCCAGCAAACCTAAAGTACATGTTTTACCATGATTTTCAACAAGAAAATAAGATGCTGTATCTCTTCAAAATAGTTCAGATCTATCACTGAGCACTAGAAGACTGGGTGCACTGCAGAGCTAAGCTATAAGCATCAATGTTCACAACATAAAGTGCATGAAATTACGGAGAAGGATGTATTCACATAACTATAGAAAAAAAATAGTCCTACATATATTGGATGGTGAAAATTATGTGTACTGTTCATGTATTTAGACATAGATTCAAGTAAGAGATGATTAAATTAATGTCAGCAACCAGTTTATTTTTCTACACAGTTTTACTAACTCTAGTGATTTAACTCTCCAGTGTCTATTATATAAACAAGTTATTGAATAAAAAATCCTGTATATTTGTCTGCATATGAATAAGGATTTTGGAAGAAACTTCTGCATTGACTGTTGGTTTTCAAGTGGATAGTCAATTGTTTATCTGCTGCAGACAAACAGAATCTTGTGGCATCTTAAGGGCTAGAAGTTTCACTATGGGTTTCACTAAGGGCTAGAAGTTTCACTATTGATCACATATTTGAAATGTTTTAATTTATCCATCAAGATATATCTGTATCGGTCAGAAATTTGTTTCATTGAATGGAACCTTGATCTTTTGTAGTTAAGTAGCATTGTTATACAAGCCAAGTCTCAGGACTTTTTTAGAATACAATATATCTATGCATAGGGGATTTGCCCACAGTGTTTAAAAACAAGGCAATGTAACCCTTTAGAATGAAATCACATCACATCACTCAGCATTAGGAAGGAAAGAGGTATATATAACAGAAGACCTTAAGAATTTATTTTTTTAAAAAAAAAATTATTGAAATGACTAGTTTGCCTGAATAAATTTTGTCTACACTAATGATCTTTAAAAATATTGAGGGCTTTTCATTTACAATAGAGAAATGAATCCAGCCCCACTGTGGGTAACAGCAATTCAGTTTCATTTATAAAAAATCTTTGCTTTATTTTACAAATAAAGGAAACATTTTCTTCTGCTGATTCTGAGCATGAGTATTACTAGGATATACCACATGAATATAAGAGACTCCATAGCATTTAATGCACAACATTGTCTGCCTTATTTTAACCAGGTTCCACATCAACTTTCAGTTGCTTTCAAAGAATGATGTTTCTAATCCTTAAAATCAGGCTGAAGCTTAGTATTATTTGGATAACATCATCAAGATTTTTAAAAGCTTCAAAGTCTACTATCTGGCTGAGAAGGCAAGGACAGACTCACTGTCCATCCAACTTTTCCCCTGCTCTGCTTCTTTTAGCCAGCTTCTCCGAAAAACAGATTTCATTTAATTCAAAAGAAGTTAAAGGTTTCAAAATATCACGTTTGTAAGAACAAAAAAGATAATCCTCATCATGCATTCTACATCTTGTGTTAGTATAATATGACGTTTGCAGCATTGCAAAATGTGCTGTGGTCATGGTTAGACTTTAAACAAGAATTGTCTTAAACATACATACAATATATGTGTCATTTCAGAGGTGGGTTTCAGCAGGTTCTGACCAGTTCTGGAGAACCGGTAGCGGAAATTTTGAGTAGTTGGAGAACCGGTAAATACCACCTCTGACTGGCCCCACCCCCATCCGAGTCCCAGCTGATCAGGAAGAAATGGGGATTTTGAAGTAACCTTCCCCTGGGGTGGGGAGGGAATGGAGATTTTACAGTATCCTTCCCCTGCCATGCCCACCAAGCCACACCCACCAAGCCACACCACACCCACCAAGCCACACCCACAGAACTCGTAGTAAAAAAAATTTGAATCCCACCACTGTGTCATTTGGCTGTCATGTTTACCTCAATGTTACTGTATGTCTTTATTCCATTGGATTTCAGGACATTCTTCAATATTAGTAAGAATAAAAGGTAGAATTAAGTGAACCAGTATTAAATGATTAAATAGCTAAATGTTGCAGTAAAAGTACTGATGTTCTGAGTCCACCTTTAGCCATGAAAATTCTCTGGGTGAATTTCTGTCTGCCCACTGTATCCCAATAAGTCGTTGTGGGCATAAGATGAAGGGAGACTGCCCAGAACTTCTCCAGAAGAGGCAAGATATAAATCATTATAATAATTACAAGCAGAACATATAAAATATTTAACAAGTCCAAGTAGATTTTAAAGTACAAAGCAAAGTTTTTACAAAACTTTTACAGGAACAAAGTAAATCCTGAATCTATACTTACACCTTTCACCTCCATCCTATCATAGTGTTGCTACCAAGGGCACTTAAAGTAGATCTGAAGGTTATCTAGTCAGAAATATAATGCCACCTTTTGCAAGGTCAGATCTTCCCTGCTAACTCAGCTGAATATGGAGTCTGGGCTTTTGTTGGCTTGGGTCATCCCTCAGGTTCTGTCAATATCTTTCTTATATGTAAACCTAGTTGGTACATCACTGTTCTGTGGTTTGTTTAATCATGGCTCATCAAATAATCCCAATTCATTTTGTTTACATAACACACTAAGCCATAAACATTGGTTTACAAATCATCCCAAACGCCTTAAGCCTAACCAAACAATTTATATTAGGGTTTAATATGTTGTGTGAAAAAAGCCATTGTAGTTCATAAAACATAGTTCATGGCTAAACAAGAATCCAGCCACTTATGGCTTGTTAGCAACCGTACCTAAAGAAACAGTGGTTTGTCCCTGCCACCATTATGCACAACAATTGTTATTGCATGCCATGTATTCTTTTGAAATGGAAATAATTAAGTTTGGCCTTTTGGCTTTTAGGGTTATATATATCATTTGAAAGAGGTGTTTCTCAATTTATTAAAAATGCAAAGCAAAGTCACTGCAGATGCATGTAGAACTCAGGTGGAAATACGTACCAAAGTAGCTATGAGAGCCTGTAAAAAGATGCAGCAGGTTCAGTGATTCAGATAGAAGTTTCATGTTTATGTTCCCATACATTCTAGAACTTTCAAAGGATTTGCACAACCCTACTTCCTTCTTACAAGCAAAACATAAATTTTAGGGCTCTGCAGAGCTTCTGATGGATTTTTTTTAGTTTGATGAAGCTTTGATTGAATTGTTGGAAGCAGACACATTCTTTCTCTCTGTGTGAACATTTCTGAGAATGTGAACAATGATTAATAAAGCCAATTTTATTACTATAATCGGATATTTATTTAAAAGATTGCCTACTTCTACAGTATAGAAGACTAGAATCTAGCTAACTACATCCTACCAGGAATACAGTCAAACAGCATGGGCTTTATCTGGGCACCTTGTAACAAAGGCAGAAGGAAATGACCTGAAATATGCAATGTTTTAGACAAAAAAACAGGTAGAAGGGACATAGATTAAATCCTTAACTCTCTCTGCACCTCACTGCACCCTTGTGGCTTGTATTTCATGAAATGCTGAATAGTCAATGCCACTAAATTCACACCTCCAACAATTACCTCACTGAGGTAGATTTATACATCAAAACAGAGGCATGCCTTAAAACAATTGAACAGCTCCAAGCATTTCACATCCTTCCAAAGTATTTTGGTTTTGGAATACTTACAGATAGACATATTGCAACTTTGGTTCTTTATATGAAAATTTCTGAGGGTAGGTTGAGTGGCTTGATGTGTTTTCTGATATTGACTTCAGCCAAGTAGTCAATAAAAATTTTCACCTGAATAAACTCTGCTTATCCAAGCTTTTGGGAATTGGCAAGGCTAACATTGTTTGAGGATCCATTCATTTTTAGTTCTCAAATTAATTAATCTGCCCACTCATAAACCCCAATTTTGCTAACTCTCATGTTAGTATATATAATATTTATATGATGCTCCTGTTAACACAACTGGATTTCAATGCAACTCTCAATACTTTAAAATTCTGTAGGTTTGAGGCACAGTTAAGACTTTGGAAATGAGTGGAAGCCAGATACTGGCTCAAATTTTTACTACTTTAAAAATATGGGTAAAAGTTCTCTATAGATTTCCTATCTCCATGACATTGTATCTCACTGTGCCATTCTGCTTCTGGTCCCTCAATCAGTGCAAATTATAGCCTACAAGTCACATCGCTGATCTAGAAATCTCTTTAATCAGGGAGCAAAGTAGAGGTGTGAACAATTTGTCAATTCAGGAATAGAATATTTTGGAGGACTTCAAAAAGTTCCAGCTCCCACAATCTTTTTTCAGATCATGCTGTTCTAGGCATACCTTGGTTAAGGGAACTAAAGTATCTCAATCAGAAATAGTTTGCTATGGAAGACTAATTTCATAAATTCCAGAACATGGTATGTTCCAGAGAGGAGGGTGGTATACTGCATTTTTTGCAAGTTATTCCATTGTCAAATCAATGCATTTCAGCACATTGCTACCACTAAACCATGCCATCCCTCAAGGGATCATTCTTTCTACTCATGCTGAGAAAAGTCCAAGCTTAGCCAATGTGGTCCTCATAGTTTAGCATCTAAGATGAGAGTTTCCCAGAACAGCCGTACCTGCCAACCAGCAATATGACTTCAAGATACTCGTGATCAGAGACATCAAAGTCTACCATTTCATGAAGAGCAATCAAGGTTTAATCAATGGCCCTACTCAATTTTTCTTTCCAGATTGAATCTTGAAACTCAGAGGCCTGAATTGAATCAGGTTGCCATCAAATTTTGAATCATAAACTCTGATTTATTTGACTATGGAACTTCCAATTCAAATTGAATCAGGGTTGATTTTATAGCCATATACAGTTAATTAGATTTATGTTCAAGTAACTTGACTGCTGCTTGTAATTCAGAAAAGTATCTGTTCTTGACGGGCTAGTCATCAGCAGGTATTTGGATTGTGCACGCTCCTGATAAGGAAGAACACATGACCTAAGCAACATTGAGATTTTATTTTATTATTTTTTATTTTATTTTATTTTAAAATTTTATTTGCTGTCCTTCTTGTGGATCAGGTGATTCTGAATGGCATACATCAAGATAAAACAAACATTCAACACTTATAAATATACAAATAGATTCAAGTTACAAAAATTAAAACAAGCTAAAAGGGGGGGGGGATTTGGAGGGGAGAGATGGGGTGCCTTCTCTGTTAGTACCAACCACCTCCAGCCAGCAGCTTCTCTTTCAGAACCCCCATACAGTCAGCATAACCAGGTTTTAAGGTTTTTTCTGAAGGCTAAGAGAGAAGGCTGAACTTTTTTTCCTACCAGGTCGGATCACTGTTTGTAAGGACTCAGAGTTATGGCACATAAGAAGAATGGCTATATAAAAGTTTTAAATAAATAAATAAATCTTTATCTGGCATTGGGCTTTCTGTCTTGGAACAGTTGTCACATCTGTAGAGCTGGTTACTCTGTTCTGTCCGTCAGATCAGTAGCAAAGTGTTGCCAACATTGACATTGTTTATACACAAAAAAAAAAAGGAAGAAACGAGGGAAGGGAAATCAAATATTATCTTCCTACAAAAATGAAAGAGGGAGGGGGGATAAGACAGAGCCCAAGGTTTTAACTGCTTCATTCTGCTCTTCCAAGCTTGAAGATGGTGCCTTAATAGTTATTTCTTTTACACTCACTTTCTGTCTTGGAACAGTTGTCACATCTGTAGAGCTGGTTACTCTGTTCTGTCCGTCAGATCAGTAGCAAAGTGTTGCCAACATTGACATTGTTTATACACAAAAAAAAAAAGGCAGAAACGATGGAACTCAACTCAAATATTATCTTCCTACAAAAATGAAAGAGGGAGGGGGGATAAGACAGAGCCCAAGGTTTTAACTGCTTCATTCTGCTCTTCCAAGCTTGAAGATGGTGCCTTAATAGTTATTTCTATGACACTCAGCACAGTAGTAACTGAGCACCTACTGATTTTCAAAGCTTTTCTGGGTTTGCTTTCATTTCTAATCTGAGCTTTGGCACTATCTGCTCCCTCTCCTGTGCCTGATCAGCCTAAAAATAAAATACACAGGTTGGATTGGGAAAAAAATATTTCAGCTCTTTAGATTAATTTTATATATGTAGAAGCTTTTTCTACCTATCAATTGAATATTGTTCAACTCTCATTCTCCAAAAAAATCTGTCAAGAAAAATTCTTAGACCATTTTTAAAGTATTTTTCTTAATGTTGTATTTGACTCCTCACATTAAGGCATCAAAACACCATATCCTTACTTGAAGAGCCTTTAAAATGACTGTCTAGGAAAAGAAAAAAACATGATTTAGTTTGTTACATTGCAGGCAAAATTGCCAATTTTTACCCTTTTGAGAATCTTTGAATATGTCATTACTGAATCTGGATCTCAAAAAAAAAAAAAAAGAACACCACTTCTCTGATCCTTTGGTCACATCCTTAGTATTGACTGATGGATCAATTAGGTTATAAAGAATCTCTAAACAATTTCTAAATGAGAACGGCAAAGAAAGAGTAATTCTTTCAATGGAAGTTGTATAGAGCATTGACCATAAACAAAAGATAATGAAACTGACAGAATAAGTAATATTATAGTAAACAAGTATTTGTATTATCTAATTATCAGTTAAGTAACTTATCAATATGGTTATCATTGTCTTTTGCAGAAAAAGATGTCCTAATAATGAATTCTTGAAAATTCTTCTCATTGATTTTTTACATTCTTTTGAAGTTGTTGTATGCTTTGTCTCACTTGCCATAGAATCCATTTCTATTATTTATTTAACACCTGCCAGAAATTATGATTAAATATTACAAAGATGCCATGATTACACTTCTCACCTGCCTCAAAAATGTAATATAGTGGTTACAGAGCAAACCTAGGGAGATCTCAGATCAAATTCCCACTCAGCCATGAAATCCCTGGGATGATTTTGGACTAATTACTCTTAGCCTGGCCTATCTGTGGGTTGCTGTGAGAATAAAAATAACCTCTTAAAGAAATACAGATACAATCAATTTAGCCCAAGTCAATAAATATCCATTAAAAATTGGTTTTAAATGGTAGGTTGAGATAGTTGGAATGGAGGCAGGGAGGGGGTAGTACCGTCTGCAAAACAGAATTTCTGCTTTAAGTTTTTAGATTGTGCACCTATCAGTTTTCCAATGGTAATTTCATGTAGAAACAAACCAAAACTATATGAAATTATTATATGAATATTCTTGAAATATAATTGTGATGGATATTCATTTAATATCCAAAACAAATGTTAATTATATCAAAATATGAGGGGTTGAAATCTCTCTCACCCATGAAAAAGCATGTACATCACAGTAGTTAGTAGTACAGATTACTCCACCCATCACTATTTATTAAAGAGAATCTGAATCTGAATACTTGAAGCTAACAACTGCACTAATGCATTTTACATTAGTGGGCTGCATCAAGAAATCCTAACTTTTGGTGCCAAGGGGGTAATTAATATTAGAATATGTTTGCAAAATGATTATGTTTATGTAGGAGTGAAGACTAAGTACCAGCTTGTATGGATTAAAACAGGCACCTGTTGTGGAGGTAGAGACAAAGGAAATATAGAAAAAAATTGTAGATTATGGAAAGATTTTTTATTTCTTTCAAAAGGTAAAGAGTCACAGTATGCTCTGAAATTTGGACTTGCCTTTCATTAAAATGTATTTTACAGAATCCACTTCATAAGGTTTCAGCAGTACTTTTTTTTTCTCAAAAAAATCTGCAAAAAATGTCAATCTGCACGTTGAAAAGCTTTTAGATACGTTTTATTTTGTGGAGAAGAGATATAAGCATTCTCAGCATGTTTAGAGCTAGACACATGCGCCATAGAAAACTTTTTTAAAAAAAATTAAACTTATCAAAGTATAAAATACAAATAAAAATGAAAATAGTGGGAAAATGTAAAAGGAAAGTAGTTGAGGTTGCAATGTTATTTTATTTTAAAATAACTAAAAAAGTAAGAAGTCAGTGCTTTTCTTTCTTTTTTCCCTTTTGCTAAAAAAACTTTGTTTCATCAGAAGTGAATCTCATTAAAGAGAGCAATGTCACTATAGTAAGTCTGTGCGTACGCGCACACACGCACACACACAAATAAAGATTAAGGTAACAGTTTTGGAAAATACAAAATCCAGATGCCCCTTCCTTGCCCTCTATCATTTATCACTGTATCATGTATGTATAAGCATCTGGCATTACTGGATATACAGTAGATTTAAGTTACAGATAAATGTTTAAGTGTAGTGATCATACATCTAAGTTACAGTTTTGTTTTTTCAAGGCAAACCAGGAAAGCAGGATGCTTTAAATTATGATTTTGTGAATTACATCGATAGCCTTTGAAATGAGCATTAATTACCTACACTGTCCATATGTGATTTCTATATTTGGCCCTTTGTTATGCCTTCCCTGCCTTTCATTGTCTCACACCAGTTAAAATACAGGAAGCACGTGTTAGGGTTGTGGATCATTCTTGCTTAATACTTTGAAATATTAAGCAAACTGATAGTACAACATAAATAAAACAAAAAGAACTCCATAACCTAATAAAGCAGCTATTATTTACCATTATATATAATGCATAGAATTGTTTTGTATAGAATACCAAACCATTCTCATGTTAGGAAAGAGACACATCCTATCTGAAATTTAGATATTGTTACAAGTTTTCCAACCTCAAATATTCTGAAGCCTGCAAAATCTAAATTCTGCTGTGGCTTCAAGGAATCCTAACCCTAAAGGCTAAATTCTGACAAAGGTCAAGCTAAAATAACGTAAAATAATTTATGAGTTAAGATGTTGTATGTCAACTCAGGCATCAAGTTACTGCTTTCATGCTTGCACAGCATATTAAATCCTATTGGAACAATTTCTCAGAATCCTATTGAATCGGTGTACACCATACGTACTACTTTAAAAGCAAGGAAATTAATGTGACAATAAGCCCTTCTGACACCAAAACATTTATTCTGTTTTTTTCTTCATCTGTAAGAGCAGGGGTCCCCAAACTTGGCAACTTTAAGACTTGTGGACTTCAACTCCCAGAATTCTCCAGCCAGCTATGCTGGCTGGAGAATTCTGGGAATTGAAGTCCACAAGTCTTAAAGTTGCCAAGTTTGAAGACCTCTGTGTAAGAGACTTCCCCACTGTGGTGGCTAAATTCATTTTATTCTCCTTATTTTAGAAATAGCCCATTCATGATTGAAAGCAGAGCTGCAGTAAAATTGTTCATTGAAATAAAAGCTATCACTGTGATCCTGCATGGAGACAGATAATGGAAACCAGACAACTATCATTCTTTAGCATGTGAATGGAATGGTGTGAAAGGATTAAGTACTGTATGCAGATACAATAAGTCCTATTGTTTATAGAGCATACTTATAGTGGCAGGCTCAGTTGATCAGAATATAGAATACCAGTTGGAACAGATCTTGGAGACCAGCCTCTGCCCAAGTAGGAATCCCTACATCATTCCGGACAAAGACTGTCCAATCCCTTCTTAAAAACCTCAAATGTTGGAGCACCCACAACTTCCAAAGGCAAGCTCTTCCACTAATTATTTGTTCTGTCAAGAAATTTCTCAATTCTACGTTGGATCTCTTTGATAAGTTTCCATTTACTTATTTATGACCGCACCTGGAGTATTGCATCCAGTTTTGGTCACCACACTATAAAAAAGATATTGAGATTCTAGAAAAAGTGCAGAGAGCAACCAGGATGATCAGGGGACTGGAGACTAAAACATATGAAGAGCAATTGCAGGAACTGGGCATGGATAGTCTAGCGAAGGACCAGGGGAGACATGATAGCAGTGTTCCAATATTTGAGGGGCTGCCACAGAGAGGAAGGGGTCAAGCTATTCTCCAAAGCACCCGAAGGACAGACAAGGAATAATAGATGGAAACTGATCAAGGAGAGATTCAACCTAGAAATAAGGAACTTTCTGACAGTGAGAACAATCAACCAATGGAACAGCTTGCCTTCGGAAGTTGTGGGAGCTTCATCACTTGAGACTTTCAAGAAGATTGAACTGCCATTTGTCAGAAATGGTGTAGGGTCTCCTGCTTGAGCAGGGGGTTGGACTAGATGACCTACAAGGTCCCTTCCAACTCTGTTAATCCATTTGTTACTTGTTTTGCCCCTATGTGCTTTGGAGAATAGTTATCCCCCTCTTCTTAATGACAGCCTCTTAACTATTGGAAGACTGCTATCATGTCATCCCTAGTCCTTCTCATTAGACTAGATATATCCAGTTCCTGCAATCATTCATCAAGTTTCAACCTCCAGCCCCCTAATCATCTTTGTTGCTCTTCTCTCCACTCTTCCCAGTCTTTAATACTTAATCACTGTAGTTTGTGTGCTAATGAAAATGCATCTATCATATCTCCAGTTGCTTTGGCCCTTCATTTAAAATGGACAATTTCCCCATATTACCCCATACAAAAAAATAGCAATAGCATTTACTTATATACCGCTTCACAGTGCTTTACAGCACTCTCTTAAACAGTTTACAGAGTAAGCACATTGCCCCCAATAATCTGGTCCTCATTTTACCGACCTCAGAAGGATGGAAGTCTGAGTCAACCTTGAGCTGGTGCGACTCAAACTGCTGGCAGCCGGCAGTCAGCAGAAGTAGCCTGCAGTACTGCATTCTAATCACTGAGCCACCCCGGCTCAATGCTATTGGTACAAGTGCTTCTATTCATATTATGACTTTTGTTATGCAAAATACCAGGCTAAGAAATTGTAGAGTGTATCTAGGGAATGAGAAAACCCGACTGGATTAAACATTTGCTATACTGTCTGAGATAGACTGCTGGCCCAAAATGTAATGCACAAAAATGGACACTTCCAATATTCTTAAATGTATTTGGATCTCTGTTCATGAAAACAAATATCATTACATTGTAATTGGAAAAATAAAAAAGGCCAAGGGCCGTATCAGTTGCATAAATCTTTAGAAACAAATACATTTCCCTCCAATTATTTTTCTTTCCCATTAAATATTAAATGCCTTAATAAGCCCTTTCTTCCAATTTTCACCAAAATTAATAGTAAAAGGATGTTGTCAGAATATCTTTTCTGAACCCAGAACAAAGGAATAAGTCAAATGCTCTATATTATAGACTAAAGAATGTGAATTGGATCTATATCATGAATATGCTGAATTCATAAATGAATTTGTGCTTAACATTAAAATGTCCAAAGCCTAATAATCAAGAAAATGCTGAAAATTGTTTAAAAGAATTTACCAGGAAGTTAGCACAGCAAATTATTAGCACAGCAAAGTATTTTGAAGGATCTCTCATTATTGGTTACTGAACATATTAATTTTATTCAAGACAGTTTAGATGCTACTTATATTAGCCTTTTGTATGGTTAATAAATCATGTCTATTTTTTAAAATCAGATTTGTTATTTTCTTGGTACCAAAACCTGAATTTGTTTGAAATGAACATTATTTATTAATATAGTAATATAGTAATTTCTGGATTAATTCCAAGAATTAGTTTTATAATAATTATCAAGTGATTTAAATCTTCAAGAGTATTTGTTTTCTCCAAGAACATTCATATGTGCATACATGCATACATACATGGCATTAATTGCTATAATGCCCTGAATCCTAAGCATACATTTTCCTTTTTTATTCTTAACAAATAAGAACATTTCTTTTTAGCTGGGAAAACAATTAGTTTCTTTCATTTTTTTTCTTTTGCATTGTTTCCTATTTCTGATTGCATCTAACTAGAATGACTTAATTTAGGTAAGATTTTGATGCTGAATTTCCATTTATAGGGGGGATAGCCACTTGCATCACACATACTTTATATTACACTTTGTTTAGGTTTCAAATTAAATTAAAACAGAAAATAAAATGGAGCTATGTCTTAAGTTATTTTAACCTAACAGAATAAGGTAATGTTTGTCACCAATTAAACACTTTTATGAAAACAGGACTGTTATAAAACAATTAAATCTTGAAAATGCATTATTCCCTAGGAGAGAAAACCCAGAGGAAATTCTGCTTATTAAAACTGCAATTTTAAGACAACAAAAGATGGTCTAGAAAGACAAATTATTTCCTAATGTCAGTTAAGCATATTCTAAACAAGAAGCCATATCTATAACAGATTGAATTCAACACATTTTTTCTCAACTCATTTATCGAATTCAGTCACCTTAATTATAGCTTCAAAGATCATGATTCTCAGAGACAATTGTGATAAAACTTCTAAAATAAAAATATAATTTAGTTATCCTATACAAAACTAAAAATAAAATAGAAATCCATTATAAATTTAAATAGTAAATTTAAAAGAGCAATTAGGATATTAAATCACAAATAATTTATTCTTCTGTTAAGAGTTGATGCAATACAATTTTAAATAGCAATGAAGTACACAGTGGTGGAAAATTGGCACTGAATCTATAAGCATCTATAAGTTATTCATATCAATGATCTCATTTTCAGTTCAAAACTTGATTTTAATTAACTGACATAAAAATATTCTCTATTTAGGATTATGTAGGAATGTATTTTTATGTCTTAATTCAGGTACTTCCTGCTATTTTCCTATCAAAATATACCAATACACGACTGATTTTATTAGCAAATTTTCAAATATCTGTCTGAATGTATGTATGCTTCTGCAACACAAAATTCAGTAATGCGCCTCAAATATGAGGGTCCCTGCTGAATCTGTGTTTGCTCTGGATAGCAAATTTCTCTAATGTGGGATTGGTCAGAATTTATAGTTTATAAGGAAACTGACATTTAAAAAAACACATTAAAATTTACTTTTGGTCTCATAATAACCAATACAAACATGGACATATACACAATTGTATTCTCTCTTAAAGATATTCACTCTTGAATGAGAAAGTTTAGACAAGTTTTACAAAAGCTGCTATACTATCTTTGTTACATAGTAATTATTGTACTACAAGTTAAATACACTTGTGAAATAAAATACATGTCAACCTATCTATAATTTGTTTATAAATACTTTGTAAATTTAAGTCAGGCTAAATGAACACTTTTTCAAAGTCATTGCTACTGCAATCAAAAAAAGATCACAGCTCTTATTTATTTGAAACCATTACAAGGCCATTAAAAATTCATATTATTTTGTGTTACTGGAAGAAAAGGTAAAATGAACTGCCACTAGTACAACCATTTTACAGGTTTCCACCAAGTATTTTAAAATTACTTTATAGAGACGTGTTATATGTTCCATGATAATTCCATCATTTCAGTAGTTGGGATACACAGTCTTCATATCAGGATCTGTCAAATACATGGTTGGCTTCTCATCCAACACTGAGGCCAGCATACACACCCACAAATTCCTCATATCGCAGTTTGTATTTCTCCTCTACTTGGATTTCTGACCTTGCCAGTTTGTAGTGTACTACCTTGTATATTCCACATGAAAAAAAACATAATATATAAAATATTGCTGCTGTAAAAATTTTCCCCTTACTCTTACAAAAAAATCTCTGGAAAAATACTAAATTCCCTTAACCTTCATAAACATACAGTACTGCTCACATACTTCAGTCTGTAACTGTTTGATATACAGTTCTAAGCTCATTGCAAATTGTTTGTGAGTGTATTTTCTGTCCAATATTGCCATCTAGAGTACAGATGTATTTTTTTCCGTAAGGACAATTACATTTGTTTATAATTAGCTGAGAAAAGCTAACCTAGATAGGCAATATACTCCAATACAGCCATTTATTAACAAGGCAAGGTTGTCATTTTCTTTCTAAAATTAGAAGCAATTGAAGATTTTCTTCAAAAGATGTTGACAATGCCGAAAAGACGATGAGGCTGCTAACAGGTATTGCTTATTAAAATTATGTTTTCACTGCTGGTAATTTCCATACTGCCCCTATAAATAAATTGAAAAAGGATAGTTAAGTAAAGGACAAAAAACTAAAAGTAAAACACATACATTCTTAGCACTGATTTCTTTTAAAGTAGGGTTATTTCTTATTTCAAGTGTGAAGAAAGACATTGGAATTATACTTTCAGCAATATATTGGTATTTGATTTCAGTGGCAACTATTCAAAAACAATTCCATAATTCCATTGTTTAGTTTTTTGGATCCCGGAAATGTTTCTTAAAACATATCTTGCCTTGAATATAAAAAAATGAATATTAAAAATTACCAAAGAAAAAAAGCAAAATATAGTTTCCAAACAGTTTTTTTAGAAATCATTTTAAATACAAAATACATTTTATTCTTTGTGTCTGCTTTTTAATTTTAGTATGTAAGTATAACTTTGTTCAAAGATAGATTTTTATCTCTGCCAAATCACATATTTACAAATGTTATGGTAATTTAAAAATACAAGAAGTTGGAACTGTCCTCAGGTAAAATAAATAGCATAAACAATATTAGATTATGCAACCATTATATACAGCCCATTATTACCAACATAGTATTCTCCTGGTACAGGAATATTTTTAGCAGCAATCTATATACTAGTAATATTCTTACTGTCTGTTTGTAACCTTAAATTGGGCAAAATTGGAAGGTACAGGGCAGTAACTATTGAACCAAGGTAATCCAAATGGACCAATTTACAGAATGCTGGGATCCATGATCCTCCTGTAAGAATGAAATTTCGAGAAGTTGTGGACACTTCAACACTACTGTGCTTTCCAACTACACTTCTCAGAAAACTGCAGGTTGCATGGTGTAGGGGAAGATGGGAGGAGCTTTCTTTCCTGCCTTCTGCAATAAGCTGGCAGCATGGCCAACAGGTGAGCCGTGCTTGGTTGCTTTGGAACTCAGATGCTGGCTTGCGAGGTAGACTGGCTGCGGGTGACAGTTGATGGCTGAGCCCTTTTTCTCTCTGGAAGGAGGGGGCCCTTTGGGGACATGTCAGGATGGGGAGCAGGATTGCAGTTTTCCTTGCAGTCCAGACCCTTTTTGTTCCTCCTCCCCTCAGCAAAGTGGCAGGCAGTTCCACGTCAGTCAAGGAGGAGTGATTTCTGATGCTCCCTACCAAATTTCCGTAAGTAACATTAACAGGCAGGAAGTTGGAAATCGCTCGTGCTCCCACTGGTTTTTTGCCCATTCATGGTAATTTTCTGTTTCTCTGTTTAGATAAGGAATTATCTCTGAAAGGATAACCCACTGGGCCAGGGGTACAATTATCTAGAAATGATATGCAGAAAAATAAAACAGGTGAAATCCACCTCTTGTATCTTTTTTGCATTCTGATCTGAAAAGACTGAAAGACAAAAGATAATTTTTGGACACAACAAACATTGGTATGTATTTTATTATTTTGTTTTTGTATTACTCTGGTCCTTCAGGAGCCAAGAAGAATGATAAAAAGTATATATGTGTCAGAAATATTCAATATAAACTATTAGATAAAATATTTTTAAAGAAACAATACCAAACAGGGAAAGTACAAAACATTTTTTTTTAATATTGTGGTGAGTTATAAATATAATTTGATTGTGCCAGTTGGTGTCTCCCTGTCACCCATGCATTTCTCTGTGCTTGTTTGTTTAAAGCTTACTGTATTTTTCGGAGTATAAGACGCACCAGAGTATAAGACACACCTTAGTTTTTGGGGAGGAAAATGGGGGGGGAAATCTGCCTACCAGGTATTCATCTGGCTAGCATCCTTAGTCTGATCAGCTTCAGCTCATTATTTTATCCCCTGGTTAGGGCTTAAAAAAACCTTCATCGGAAGGAGTAGCAATGAAAAAAGCCTGCAAAGACTTAGGGCTGGAAAGCACATTCGTTCGCTCGCTGGTTTTGAGGTTGGGGATGGTTGAGGCTATGCTTCTAAAGCACAGCTGATTGTCGGAGGGAGCAGCAATTAGAAAAGCAGGCAAAGCACAGAAGATCACTTAGCTTGTGTTCGGGCTGAAAAACAGCTTCAAAAGCACAGCTGATCCTTGGAGGGAGCTCCAGTGACTAAAGCAGGCAAAGAGGGGAAGGGGTAAGAGAAGGCAGCAGCTGTTCCGGGTAGCCATTTTTGGCACCGCGTGAGCATTTGGAGGCTGAAAATGCAACGCGCGGAGCCCAAAAACACAAGCCATTGTCAGTGGCAATCTCTGCAGCTAGGAAGAGGACACGCGGAGGCCAAAGGGTAGGGGCCGGCGAGTGGGCGGGGCTACATTCGGAGTATAAGACGCACCCAAATTTTCAGCCTCTTTTAGGAGGGAAAAAAGTATCCCGTATTTTTCGGGATACTCCGAAAAATACGGTACTTTACTCCTGCATAAGGGCGGTGTAGTGGCTCAGTGGTTAAGATGCTGGACTTGTTGGCTGGAAAGATTTGAGACCCGAGATCCAGATGATGGGATGAGCTCCTGTCCTCACCCAGGCACCTGCCAACTTAGCAGTTCGAAAGCATGCAAATGCGAGTAGATAAATAGGTACCACTTCAGTGGGAAGTGATGGCCACATGGACCGCAGAAATGTCTTCGGACAGTGCTAGCTCAATGGCCTTGAAATGGAGATGAACACCACCCCTATAATCAGCAACAACTAGCAGAGTAAAATCCGCAGAGATCCTTTACTCCTGCATGCAGCTTTTGCCCGCAGCTAACAATGAAATAAACCAAAAGTAAATTATGAATCATATAAGCCAGGGCTGTCAAACTCGTGGCCTATGGGCCGGATGCGTCACACACTGGCCACGGCCATGTCCGGTTTAGCAAAGGGGAAAAAAGTCCCGATATGTCACGTGACACTGCTGTGACGCCGCGAGTTTGACACCCTTGATATAAGCAGTTATGGAACCAGATGGCACTATCAACAATCTTCTCTACTACTCAAGAATCTTTGCTTTAGGCCCATTACAATTCATCAACCTATGCAGATAATAGTAATGCCTATTAGCTCTGAAGACTGATTCTAGTGTTCAGCTACTTACCTGAAAAGTAAAGAGAACTTGCACAAAGCTATATGTGTAATGCTTGATTTTACCTTTTATTTAAAATGGTTTCAGATGAAATGCTTAAATATTCATATAGGGTAGAATTTGAATTTGAATTGTAAAACTTTAAACACACATTCAAAAATATGTAACTTCAAAAACTGTACCTGGTCATATCCATAAGGCCTTTGTTGTGGAGGCTGGGGAGGGCCAGGCTGCGTAGGTCTATATCCTCCATATTGTTGACCTTGTCCTTGAGGATAATTGGAATACTGAGGTCCTGGAGCACTTTGGGAAGGACCTACAATATTTTGTACAGAAATTCTAGCAATTCAGTCATTAAAAACACAACTTTTTATATTTTTATTTCTCTAGATAAGGACCTTCAATCAAAATTTTAATACATTTATATTTTCCTGCTTGAAGTCCAAAGTACTCATCTCTCTTGATAAATTTACAAATATGATCAATAGGCTTGGCTTAATGAGGCCAAATTATACACAAATAGGTTTACAGCAAAGTTATCAATACCTTTAAACTATCAGAACAAAGAAAATTGTTTTGTTTTAAGAACCTTATTTTTGCTTTTTTGAAAGAATAGGGATTTAAATGTGTGGAATCATGTAAAAACATTATTTTCAAAATTATGAAACATTTTTTCTAAAATTGATGGAAAGAAATTAAACATTTTGATGTCTCCCCTAAGACTCTGTGGGATCCAACTTAATTAAAAAGCCTATGAATTATCTAAAAACCATTAAGAAAACTGTCTTATCTAATCAATATTATTTATGTAGATGCAACCTTACCTCAATTTAATCCAAGGGGGGTGTACTTATATAACACTATTGTCACAGAATATTCTACTTGTACTATACTTGCAAAAATATTATATATTACTCACGTATTCAATATTTTAAGTCAAATATAGCTGTATTGATCTTCCACAGCAGAAAGGGAAACAATAGAGCTAGGGAAGAATGGGAATGGAATTGCCAAGGCTACTAGCACTTGCCCAGAATACTTGCATACTGCCAAGTACAAAAATCTGGAGACAGAACGATAAGTGGAAAACTTGGGCAGAAATAACTAAGAGTTTGATTTACACAAATTTCTTCTGCTTGATTATTCCATACTTAATTTCTCCATATTGCATACACCTTTCCTATATCGATAATCCTGGACTTACAACCATTTCTTTAATGACCAAAGTTACAATGGCACTGAAAAAAGTTGAGTTATAACCGTTTTTCACATTTACAACTGTTGCAGTATCCCTGTGTTCATGCAATCAAAGTTTGGGCATTTGGCAACTGACATATATTTATGATGGCTGCAGTGTCCTGGGGTCATGTGATCATCTTTTGGCAAACAAAATCAATGGGGAAACCAGATACACTTAACAACCGTATTAGGAACTTGATGAATTCAGTAATTCACTAAATAACTGTGGCAAGAAAGGTCGTAAAATGGGGAAGAGGCACTTAACTTTCTTGCTTAGCAAAGGCAATTTTGGGCTCAATTGTGGTTGCAAGTCAAGGACTACCTGTATTCCAGAAAAGCATTTCAAGGTTTTAAAAGTTGTACCAAGAAAAAGCACAATCATTAAGATTTGCACTTTGTATGTTATTGGAATTCATTTTGACAAATTAGGAGGCAGTAGTGATAGCAATGTGCCAGAATTGGATGATGAAACACTAACTTGGGCTCCCATGTTTTCCCCCCCTCCCCTTCAACAAAAACAAAGAAATCGGAAATATTGAAATTATTTTGAAATTATTCAGAATTCTCTCTTATATGTGCATTCCAGGACAATGCTTAGTTTAATCTATGGTTAGTGAATGTGCCACGAATTTCCCTTTGATACAAACTTGACACAGTAATTATTTAGCTAATAGTCTCAAGTACAGATTTAACAGATTTCCTGAAGCTTTAAAATAAATATTTTCCATGTAGCCACCATGGGGAAAAAGAGTGAAGGGAGACATATCTTTATTTAAAACTGAAACAACCATACTGCTTGTTGAGGGCAATCCCAGTTGTTGTCTTAAGCCCAATGCACACCCAATTCATTAAGTGAGAAGTGGAGGGTGCCCCAAGTAAGAAATGTGAGATGCTGCTGAGGGCAGAAGGCATGGGAGGAACTGGGAGAGCTAAGGCAAGTCATGTGTGAATTGTGGGAAAATAGGGAAAGTTTTGGAAGTCCCAGAGCAGACCATGAATGCAGGAAGGCTAGGTATATAGATCAGCGGTGGGTTGCTCCGGGTTCTGCAAACTGGTAGCAGCGGCGGCGGGAGGCTCCACCCACCCGGGACGCTTCTGCGCATGTGCAGAAGCATCACGCACACGCGCGAACCGGTAGCAACGGTTTTAGAACCCACTACTGGTATAGATGGCACAGTGTAAGTAAAGGAAGGTCACAGATGGTGCAAGCGCAGGAAGGTTGGGGGGGGGGGTTGGCACAAGCACAGAAGGCCAGGGGTGAATTGTGTGAATGAAGGAAGGCTATGAGGTGAACAGTGTGAATGCAGAAGACTGGGATGTGTATGTATGTGAAGGGTGTGACTTAGCACTTACCACCTTCCCTGTCAGCTTCCCCATTGACTTTTCTCGTGGGAAGCCAACAGGAAAGGTTGCAAATGGTGATCACATGACATTGCAACCAACCTAAAGTGCAAGCTGGTTGCCAAGTGCCTGAATCATGGTCACATGACCACAGGGAACTGTGAGCATGATTCAGGCCCTTCAGCAGTTCAAGAAACAATCGTAAGGCCACTTGTTCAGAGCCTTCACAACTTTGAATGGTCACTGAAAGAGTGGTCGGTAAGTATGACTACTTGTGTTTAGCTTGGTTTATTATTCTTACAATATATTTCTTTGGTATTTGTTAAAAATAAGAATACAATCTAGTTAGAAAATAATTACATGTACTCTTTGAATTTACTTTAAATTGGATTTTAAATTTTGTTCTGGTGAGTGTTTGTTCTACTTCTGTCCTTTGCACTAAATCCTTCCTCCCTTCTATCTTGGTAGTGACCACCCCTGGGTAAAGAATGAATCTTGTTCTTCCATTTTAGAATTGTCGTGCACTGCTTCTCTTCCATGTAGAGAAACTGTACTGCTCTGATATGCTATAAAAATCTATTGCAGTTTATTATAAAACATTTGAGGAAATTAAGATAGTTATTCAGTGTTTCTTTGGTACTCATCATTAACTGGTTCCAGGTGGCATGATGAGTACCAAAAACGATGAGTACTAAACAAAATTTTCCCATAAGGAATAATGTAGTGAGTCACAAGACAGCCAACATTGACACATTCTAGCTTATGCATTGAGTAAACAAATTTATGAGTATCAATAAATTTGTTTACCAAACAAATGATGAGTATCTGGACAAAATTTTCGCATCAAAATGCACTGAGTACCAAATTTGATGAGTTTCAAAGCAGTTGAGTACCAAGGTACCACTGTATAAGGATATCTCATATTGTTGCATTTATTGTTCTAAAAGAAAAGATTTCAGAAAGCTTTTAATTCTTTTCAAATTTTTAAATTCCTCTTCATAAAAATATGAAAAAGGTAGGAGAGAATAGGGGGTGGGGGGGGAATCCAATCTCCCCATTTTCTCCTCTGGAGTTTCACATTTCTACCCACAACTCAAGGAAACCCTTTGTTATATTTTTCAAATTCCTCTTTAGAACTCTATTTTGCATACACGCAGAAATGTTTTACTATTTTACAAATATATAGGTTATTGGTAAATTAAAATTTAAAGGACCAAAACAAAACTATGGAATCTAACTAACTTTCTGCGCCAACTCAGGAAGCTCAAACTGCCCAAGGAGCTGCTGTTACAGTTCTACAGAGGAATTATTGAGTCTGTCATCTGCACCTCTATTAACTGTCTGGTTTGGTTCTGCAACCCAACAAGACAGACACAGACTTCAGAGGATAATTAGAACTGCAGAAAAAACAATTACTACCAACCTGCCTTCCATTGAGGACCTGTATACTGCACGAGTCAAAAAGAGGGCTGTGAAAATATTTACAGACCCCTCGCATCCTGGACATAAATTGTTTCAACTCCTACCCTCAAAACGATGCCATAGAGCACTGCACACCAGAACAACTAGACATAAGAACAGTTTTTCCCCGAACGCCATCACTATGCTAAACAAATAATTTCCTCAACACTGACAAACTATTCACTAAGTCTGCATTACTATTAATCTTCTCATCGTTCCCATCACCCATCTCTTCCTACTTATGACTGTATGACTGTCACTGTATCCTTACGATTTATATTGTTTCCTAGTATGATTTGATTGCTTATTTGTATCCTATGACTATCATTAAGTGTTGCACCTTATGATTCTTGACGAATGTATCTTTTCTTTTTATGTACACTGAGAGCATATGCACCAAAGACAAATTCCTTGTGTGTCCAATCACACTTGGCCAATAAAGAATTCTATTCTATTCTATTCTATTCTATTCTATTCTATTCTATTCTATTCTATTCTATTCTATTCTATTCTATTTTATTCTAAAACAATGATTACCAACCACTGCTACTACTGCATGTGTTTGTGTATGTCTTTCATTAACACAGGGAACTAAGAGTATAAACAAAGGTTGACAAAGCTGTGCTTGATACTCAAGATTCCCTACACAAGTGTATCCTCTTGCTTACCATAACCTTGCTGTTGTCCAGGATAACCCTGCTGACCTGGATATTGTTGCTGTTGATAGCCTGGTTGTTGAGGTGGGGCTTGGTATGCATCTTGCTGTTGGCCATACTGAGCATTACCTGAAATAGGAAATGAAGCAAAAACAGTTAAATGCTATTTCTTCTGCATGCGTGGTTTTTTTTTTTAAGATGCACAGCAAACACCACAAAAAACAAAATGAAAATGCAGATTTATATCAAAAACTAAGAAAACAAAGAAAACAAACCAAAACAGAAGATATTCAGCCAAGCTGCAGTTAAAGCCAAATTTGCAAGGCTAAACTGCAGTATTTTCACATCTCTGCCAAACGAGTATTACTTTTACTGGAACGTGATGTCATGACTTGATAAGGCCATGACTATGCTAAACAAACAAACAAAAAAAAAAGACAAAATTAAAGACAGCTACAGAGCACAAACTAGCTACACAAATCAGCAAGCTGTTTCCTAGTGGAACTATATTTGTATGTGTACATACACACAAAATATAAACTGGACCAATGAGTTTATGTTCAAATAAAAATATTATTGGGAAAAAAAACTAATAGTGTTATAATAATTTTACTGCTGTTAGAATGACAAACTTAAAATTGTAAGTTTAGATGTTTGCAAGAAACTAGTTCCCTGCAATTCTTAACAGGCAGCAACTAAAACACTACAAGAGCTTTGCATGGGCAGGAAACAAGTTAATGTTGTGCAAGAAATGTTTGCTCTTTTGTGGAAGGGGAGAGGAAAAGGAATGTATGTGCGCATGTGTGTGTGAAGGTATATAGATACCTCCTTCGTAGTAATGTTGTGAGGAATCCTCATAAGGCCTATCGTAGCCTTGTTCAGGATACGACGGTTGCTGATAACCGTAATCACTATGACCTACATCAATTCGACAAGAGACAGGAAGAAACGTTAATGGCCTCTGAGTGAAAACCCTATGAATATTTCATTTTACTGAAAAATCAGTGTCAGCTGGAAATACATGAAAAAAAACCTTCAAATTAAATTAGAAGGATTCACCAATAGGACAGGATTTCCTTTCTTACTGAATGAACATGTGACAGGAAGAAAAAAAATCAGCTAATGAAGTAGTTTTAGTAACATCACAGCAAGGAATGGTCTTACAGCTTCTGGTAAAAGGGTAAAAAAATTGTTTTTTTATGAGATCATTTATGCTTTACACATGTAAAAAATTATTTAATTACAATGAACAAAGAATTCAATTACCATACTTTGCTGAACACCTGTTCTACTTAGCTTCAATTAAAAAATGTATGCTATTAAAAGCAATGTGAACTATAATATATAATGTTCAATAAACTTTTCAATAACCTTTATATGATTTTACATGACATATTTGTTAAAATACTAATAAATTATCTAAAATCTAATTAAAAAAGAAAAAAGAGGCTATCCTATACATACATACAAACATAACCAGTAAATGCTACAATCTACCAATAGGATCTGCTTGACATTTTCATTCACATCAGATATCTGCCTGTAAGAATCTAGTTCATATGCACTATTGAAAACAATAATGGCTTTGAAAAAAAGACATTTCTTTAAAGCCTATGTTAAAGTATTTTGGTTTTTATTTTTTTGTGATGGGCATCCACAAATTTAATTCAGCTATACAGCCATTTGTTTTTGTTTTGTTTTGTTTTGCAATTATCTTCTCTACAGCTTCTCAAAGAAAGGGCTATTTATAAACATTTTATACTCATACATTATGTGTTGTACCTATTTCAAATATAATAGAGTTCGCAAGTGCAAAAAGTATGCCCCAGAGAGTACCTAGGGCTTGCCAACATTCCTTTTATAGTCCCCAAACTCTCCCAGACTGAGTGGCACTGTAAACTTGGAACTTAATTTACATTTCAAGGGCTTTGAGAGTAAAAATGGCTGCCTTAACTGATGCAGATCCTTAAAGTAGCCATTTTATCTCTTAAAATCCCCAACCCTCCCTTCAACAGCCGAGTTCCTTCTTACTTTTTTAATTAGACCTTGACAAAGTTTGTTGCAACCTCTGAGATGACACAAGTTGTGTAACCTTGCCTCAACTTACCTAGCTCAAATAAAGCTTAGGATACTTTTTACAATTATTTAAGCAACATCTTAAGATGATTAAACTTACGTTGTTACATTTTACTGTGTACATAAAACAGTCAGACAGAATCCACTATGACTTTTAAAAATAATTTAACAAGAATTTAAAGATATTTTCTATGCAACTTATCTTACCGTAATCTTACATAGCACAAAATAGATTCTAGGTTGGTCCAGCAAAGGTGTTTGAAACTGATTTCATGATATACAAATTAAGCATGGGGATCACCAGTGGAAGTAGGTTGTTTAAAACTTAGCAAAAACAATTCGGGAATATTTATTTTTTTCAGAAAGTAAAATTAATTTGAAACAAATTTTGCAATAAATAAGAATTACATTGAAAAAATAGTCTACTATCCACCATGAATTTTAATACATAAAAAGTGTCATTCTATCTCTTACAACTGCAACCCATATCTATTCAGTTTGTAATTAATCATACTATTTAAATATATAAATTAAAAATCTGAATTCTTAAGCAAAAAGTCTCATCATACATATATTTTCAGGATATACAAAGAATCAGCTTTCTAACTGTGTTGTAATGCTTTTCAGGTAATACATTTCAAAAACTCTATGTAATTTCCAGAATCTTTGAGGGGGAAAAACTATTATATATTTTTCAGAAACAATGTGGTTTACTGGATTAAAATATTGAATTTGGATTGGGAAATCTAGATAATGAACGAGACTTAGCTACATAAATTTATTATGTAATTTAGGGCCAATCATTCTGTCTCAGTCCTATCTACAGGTTTACAAAACAGGAGGAAGTGCTTTGTATGCTACTTCAAGCCTCAGAATGAAAAGTGGGGTTAAACATCTTATAAATAAATAAATTTGGTGTAAACAATTGTGCCACTTTTTAAAAAAATATGCACAAAAAATATACTTTTGAAAGACCATTTCTGCTTTAAGGATTTTAGGATGAAATCTATTTTAGCAGACAAGTTTCTGTTAAATCTTACTTTAAAACAACTTTCTATAAGTGAAGTACTATTCTAAACAGACATATTACATAACCACTATCTGTGTGGGGGAAAAACTTGAATAGCAAAATGAGGGACTTATTATAAAAATTGTATTGTGGTACTTGAGTTAAACTACAAATATTTTGAGAACTTGAAAAAGTTGATAAATAAAATTATTCTAGTGATTAACAACTAAAACTTTGCTCAACCAGTGGTTTTATGTATGTATCACTAATAATGGGCAGGTATATAAAATGGGAAAGTTAACATTATGAGAAATTACCATCAGGGTAATATTGCTGGTTCATGCCTTCTGGAGGACCCTGTCCACCATGACTGTATTGGTCCCCATAATAGTCTTCCTGGCCTGAGTACTGCTGTGGTGGGCCTGAAAAACCACAACCAGTCAATATGTAAATAATTTATTTTTTCTGTTAACACGCTCACTAATTTTGCAGTGTAATTTGAGAAACCCTCCCACCCATAGCATTGTGTTTCAGAAAGTTTACTTAATGCTTTGTGTTTAATACATGTACGTATTGTAGAGAGCACCTTGACTGTATGATATACTAAATGTGAATTTACATTTCACAAAGCATATAGACAATATATATTTAAGCTGCCCTCTGAGACAGAAATACAGATTTCAACATTTATTGGCAAGGTGGTGATTAGTTTAGCCTCAATTTATTTGGAGGGAAATGTAATATGACACATTTAACAATGGCTAGATGTCAGGATGCTTATAGCAAGCAAAATTTGCCTCAAACACTGAGACAAAGGGGGCTTCTATGCCTTCAACAACTAAGAGAAACTGGATGGATAGAGTAAAAAAAATGTTCAACTTTTAAACCTTACCTTGCTGTGGAGGTCTATATGGAGGAATCTGCCTCTGTCCCATCATATGGTTTCCTTGATTAACTTGGCTTATCATTCCCATTGGTGGCTGTTGTCCCTGATAATGTTGTGCCCCTCCCTGGGGTATATTATACTGTTGAGATGGCGGTTGCTGGTGCATCATTGGACCTACAATGAGAAGAAATACAGCAATGTTTAAGGGTTTTTTTTCAATTCTGTAATATTAATTTCTCTCAATAGTACCCAATTTATTATGTTTTAATCAGTCCTGAAAATATGCCATAGGATTCTCTGCATGAAAAATGCACATAATCTACCAATCTATAATCACGGGTATCTTTTCTCTTAGTAATAAACAAGCAGCCATTTTTATGTATCCCAAGCTACCCTCATAGACATAAATACATACACACAGGTATGTATCTATTTACAAAATCCATGTTGTTTTTGTTGTGTGCTGTGAAGCATGGGTTACTTGTTTTTATAACCTCTTATTTAATAAATGCATTTTTGTAGGCACATTCAAGATGTATGACATGAATTTTTTTTTTACTCTGTATAGATCAAGTAAACATCCTGAAATTTTTGTTCTTATTTTATGACAAAGAGAAATATTATGATAGAACAGGGGTATCAAACTGGAAGCCCACAGGCCGGATGTGTCACGTGCAGGCTATGCCCACCCTAACTCCGCAAAGGCAAAAAACATCACAATATGTCATGTGATGCGAGCAAGTTTGACACTCGTGGCATATAATATTCATAGAATCACTGTATTTTGATCTCAGTGCTTGAGTGCTTTGTATATTCTATACCCCAGTTGTTCACTCTGCTTTTCACAACTTTTTACTTACCTAAACTGATCACTGTTTCAGTGTTTTTTGGACCAAATGTAAGTATTATCCCATTAAGCATAATTGTTTTGGAAGAAACCTTTTGAAAATCCGTTGTGTCCAACATAACATCCAATTTATGTTGTGTAATAGCTGTGTCACTCTATGCCTTAATTCAAAGCATTCATAATTTTTATAATTATAATCGTATTTCATAAAAAATTCAGAGTGCAAAAAAAATGGACATCAGCCTTCAATCAAGTTCTCTCATTTCCTTACTTGCCATATTTATAATTGTTTGCAGAATTATTGGGGGGGGGAGGGAGAATAAAAGTGAGAAAAAAACTTTTAAAACTTTGTAGTATAACATGTACAAGGGACTGTTCTCAAAAATTAAATTGTATATAATGTATATCTTTTAATAGCATTTATATCTCAGAAGCTTACAATCATCACAGTGAAAACCACCATCATCAAAATAAAACCCCAGGGAGCCAGAAGAGAGATCATAGAAGGAATGATTGCTCAGATACGAAGTAACCAGAGAGAAGGCCCTCTTTGTCATAACCACCAGTAAAGCTTCTAACAAGAACAGATGTAGACTTTTTCTGAGCATTCAGGAACTCTTGCAAAGGATATGCTAGCCTTTTAGGGCACTAGTAAGTAAAACTTATTGATAAATTTTATAACAGAAACCATTGAAAAAGATTAAGAATCACCTTTTTTCCCCTTGACTATAAAAGCTAACTTATTAACAGTGAGTGAGTAAAATCAGTGCAAATAAACACCCTTTTAAGAAATAATTTTAATAATTTAAGAATTTTAAAGCATTGCCTCTTGTGATAATTCTACTTTTAGCGGAAGGCCAACAATCTATTTCTTTACCTTGATTTGGCGGCATATTTATATTTGGTCTGGGACCATAGCTGGCCATAGGTTGTCCTTGGCTTATTGTCATCTGACTCTGTCCAGGTATACTTTGGGAAGATGGCACTGAATGATTATAGGCTCCCATTGACCCATGATTATTTGAAGGTATACTCATGGAGTTGTTTGTCATGCTAAGTTGGCTTGGTCCAGGTCCCTGTATGGGCATATGGTTAGGTCCTTTGAAAAAACAAAAAAAATGAAAAGTATCTTTAAAATAAATAATAAAAACTAAAAAATATTTCATACTTCAAAAATGTCATGAATAATCATAATACATTTTCAATCCAACACCTGTTAGCTACAATAGTAATATAGTAATATAATAGCAATAGGTTCTCCTTTCACAATAGGTCCCTTCTAAAAAGTAGTAAATTTATACAAATGGATAGTATATCTATTTTGTTTTAAAACTGCTCAGAAAACGGCAGAAAAAGTGTACTACACTGCAGCTGCAATAATAGATACAGATAATTTATGACTACGGGTCATAAATATACATCTAACAATTTTTATATTGAATGTTATCATTTTCACTCTCTTTGCATTATACTATTAGCCTGGGACAATGGGAACATCTCAATCTCCCTAATCAGGTTAGGAAACAAAAAAATAGTCTTTAGTTAATAGTTCGGTATTTTAACAGCAATGTTAAACATTGCTGAACAAAACTATAAACCATGACTCATATCCTATTATCTTCCAAGGTTTGGAACTTGTGGTCTACCAACACCATATAGCAGAAGTCTTCAAACTTGGCAACTTTAAACTTGTGGACTTCAACTCCCAGAATTCTCCAGCCAGCATAGCTGGCTGGAGAATTCTGGGAGTTGAAGTCCACAAGTCTTAAAGTTGCCAAGTTTGAAGACCTCTGCCATATAGCATGACAACCGGCAAAGAATTATGACAAAATACCTAAAGAATATTTAGTTGCTTACCCTGAAACTTTAACGTCCAATACTATGTTCTCATATATGCACTGCATATATCTCAAACATGATCTGAGTTCAAACGTTCTATGTTAAATTTGAAATGGGTTACTTTAACCATTTTGGAAGCATTTCAAGCTCAAAACGACCCCATTTTGAGATAAAACTCAAAAGAGAGCTGTTTATGTCAGAGAGCTAACTTAACAACAAAAGTTTGTTTTTGGAAGAAATATAAATTGGATTATGCTAGCGAGGCTGTTACTTTGAAGTGCAATTTAGTGATATAGATGGTCTCCACCTAACCTTTTGTTCAGCGACCATTGGAAGTTCCAATGGCATTGAACAATGACAGTGTTCTTCACTTTGAAGACACTGTTCTTCAAAGTTAGACCATTGCAGTGCCCCCATGGTCATGTGATCAAAGTTTTGGTGAGTGGAAGCCTGCTTGCATTTATTTTCACAGTGTGTGCCTCAATTACACTCACTAGTCTATCTCCCTGCCCCTGCCAACATCTCTGTCTGTTTGGCTGCTCTCAATTCCATCGCTGTCTCCAGCTGCTGAGAAGGTGCATACAGCCAAAGTAGCTCCTGGCCGTTTGTGAGGTCCTCTGCCAGGCACACGTCAGCAGCAGCCGAAGAAAGAAGACAGAGAAGGTCAGCTGGGGTACCAGGGGTATCAGCGAAGTGCAGGGCAGTCAAAAGGATAGAATGGGAGGAGACAGGCAGGTGGGGGATTGAAGGAGAGGCGGAAGGTCCTCAGCTAACGATAGCATGGTTGTGGCCTAACAAATGCAACCAGGACTACCAAAACTACTTTCACTAAGTGATGCAGTCATGTCATGTTTCACCTAATGAACATTTAGCTTAGTGATGAAAATTCTGGTCTCAATTAGGATTGTTAAATGAGGTCTACCTTTATTTCTATACTAAATTTGTAAGAGCTAACTTGAATGAAATCAAAGTATGGTTCAGAGAATATGGCAAATCAGAATTAATTTAAGTCAGAAAAATAAAAAAACAAACCATGGTTTCTATCCCTAATGTGTTCTGAGAACACACCAGAAACAGAAACCACTATCATGATTAAGCTTGTAGGCTTATACCCGTGATGGCAAACCTATGGCACGCGGAGCCCTCTCTGTGAGCACGTGCGCCGTCGCCAGCTGCTCTTCTGGGTTCCATGTGCACTCTGGAACCCAGAACAGAGCAGCTGGCCAGTGCGCATGTGTGCCGGAACCTGGAAGAGCAGCTGGCCGCCATGCGCATGCGCACCGGCCAGCTGCTTTCTTCCGGGTTCCAGCCAGTGGTGGGTTTCTCTTACCCTCCCTACCGGTTTGGAAGTGCGCACGTCGCATCGGAAGTGCGTACTTCACGCTTACTGACCCTCTGTGCATGCGCAGAAGCCTTTGCACATGCACAGAGGGTTCGTTGCCAGCCGCTTTCAAGCAGCAGCAACCAGGGAACCGGTTCGGGGGCGTGGCAAGCCAGCCATCACTACTGGTTCGGCGAATGAGGCCAAATTTCCGCCACCAGCTCACGTGAACCGGTAGCAATCCACCACTGGTTCCGGCACTCCAGGGTGCCGAAAAGGTTAACTATCACTGGCTTATACCCTACCAAGTAATGTTTTAAACATTGATTTGGATGACATAGCTCCTCTTGTTAATCTTAATACAGTGATAGGAAGAACGAGAGGGAATAATCAGCATATTGTTCAATAATATGTTGCTTATTTCATAGAGAGTTCCAAATTAGAATACTGCCTGAACACATTTTTTGGTATTTCTTTTTTTATAATCTATTCAATCATGCATAAATAGTATGTTACATATATTGTCTCATTAGAAGAAAAACTAGGTTAAAACTATACTTAACTACTACAAGTAGTCCTCATTTAGCAATCGCAATTGGGACTGACAACTTGGTTAAGCAAAACTGTCACTAAGTTCTATTTATGATTTTACTTCAGTTTTCCTTTGCTTTACAGACCTGTACATTCGTGCTGTTATTTTTTCATCACTATCATTAACTGCAATGTTGCTAAATGAGGCAATTGCTAAATGAAGACTACCTGTCTTTCTGCCTGACAGTTTAAACCTAGGACTAGAAAGTTAATGAAAAAATAAATATGATAATCAGTAATTTGCTAGTTTTTTCTTGGATTGCATCCCTTTACAAAGTGATAATATTCCAAACAAGAATAACAGAAAGCAGTGCAAAAGTATTTTAAAGTTTCAGAGGTATGATTTCAGCTACTTGTCTTATACTATACATGTCATCTTATAATTGGTAAAACATATAATTGGTAAATTATAATATTTATAACTATATAAATGACTATACAGAATAACTTAAATTAGCTGCTTGGTTGACATGACAAGCATAGCCTTTCTTGCTTCTACATGTGTTTCTTGGCTGCACAAAGATTAAAATTACATGAATTCTATTTTTCTTTGCATGTGTTCTAAACTGGATGTACATATATTTTAAAATGCTCCCTATGTTGAGACTAAAATATTCATTTTGGGTTTGAAAAGAATGATAACCGATAGAAATCTGGGGCTCATTAGCTGGACATGAATATGAATTAGTCTTTCCCCATTACAAGAAACGTTAAATCAATTTACTAAGACGACTCACTATGATTGAGAATTTATTCTAAAACTATGCTTAGATTTGCAGCCTAGCTATTTGATTTGCGGTTGGAATTTTATAGGAATTCTGATGACAGCTTTTCCCGCTTAAGGAAATAAAACAGAGTTAAGAGCATGGTGATATGAAATAACTTGCACAAATATGATAAAAGAACAATTTTAGAAGAAACAAAAAAAAAGAACCCAAATCCAATACCAGAGCATTTTAATAAACATTCTGAGAAACTGTCTTTCAACAAGAAAAGATTCTACCTTGTCTGAAAAATTTATGCTTAAAAAGCAATTTTCTCTATAGATATAGTAAAATATAGACCACTATGAAAAAACACCAATAGCTTATACCTCTCTTTATTCTCTTAAAAAAGCTGTTTTAAGGTCTGAAATAATTCTTCTAAGATATTTTTAACATGAACTCCCCAAAGAATAGCTTGTCATTTCCATCTGTTTTGTCATGCAGAAGATTAGTAGAAAAATAACTTAGAAAGATAATCAAAATTTTACTAAGTTCATTTCCTCTTTATCAAACTAATTTAACAGTAATTATTTTAAATAATTTATTCCAATGAGAATGCATTCATCCATAAGTCAGTATCTTTCTTTGGCAAGCCTTCTAATGACTTTATACTGTATGGTTTCAGGCACACTAAATTTAGCTGGTTCTGTTCAAAGGAATGCCCAGGGGCAGTCTGATAAACATAGAATACAGGTCACGTAACTCTGTAACTAACAAACTCTAAGAGAACTTGTACTCAAGAGCATTCAAAGTAGTTTTGTCATCAACAATCTTCAATCCCTTGAGCACACATGTTGTTTCAGTTGCTGAGCAACCTGGTGTTAATATCTCTAGAAGAAAAACTTACCAGGCATCTGGCCGTTCATCTGGTTCTGCATGTGTGGAGCAGGAGGGCCCCCACCTACCATACCATCTGAACTCATATTGTGAGTACGTGGAGGTGGGGGAGGGCCACTCTGATTCATTCCTCCAGGACCCATTGGCATATTCTGTGTGGGTGGCTGAAAAGTAAATTTAGTAAAAAAGCAGGTTATAATCCAACAAATATACAGCGTGTCTTCACATACGTATCTACAACTATATCATGGTCCTTGTTTTTTTTTAACCTACTTCTATTCTGTTCGGCTTTGAAGAACAGTGCTGTTTCTGAATGACTGTGCCCTCACAATTCACTCAATGATTATTTAACTGATAGCTTCAATCATTGTGTCTCCTTTTTATTAAATATGCTGCAAGGGATGAAAGACTGATCTTTTTATTTATTTATCAAATTTATAGAGCCACCTGACTCCATAAATGACTCTGGTTGCATACAATAAAGAAGAATGAACGACACCATCTGGACAGAATAATAAGCATATTACTTAGCATACACATTCACCTACCCTAAGCCCAAGACCTAAAGAAAACACCATGATCTTAAAGACTGAATAAGGGCAGGTTAGGGGATATACAAATCTTGGGGGGTGGGAGCTGTTCCAGAAGGCAGGTGCTGTGACAAAGAAGAC
The DNA here is from genome assembly GCA_003457575.1 of Thermophis baileyi. Lineage (NCBI taxonomy): Eukaryota > Metazoa > Chordata > Lepidosauria > Squamata > Dipsadidae > Thermophis > Thermophis baileyi. Next base: position 2,665,287 of record QLTV01004454.1, read on the forward strand.
TCACTTCCTGGTTCCTGTCAGATGTTACTATTGCATGCCAACTCTGTCTATTTGTGCAGGACAGGCAAAAACTACTAGAGACAGATGGTCTGTTGGATAGCCTGGCACTATGCCATTAAATCACACATATAAAAGAACACAGGTAGTCCTCAACTTACGACCACAATTGAGCCCAAAATTTATGTTGCTAAGTGAGAAATTAGTTAGGTGACTTTTGCCCCATGTTATGACTTTTCTTGCCACATTTGTTAACTGAATCACTGCGGTTGTTAAATTAGTAACACAGTTGTTAAGTGAATCTGGTTTCCCCATTGACTTTGATTGTCAGAAGTTTGCAAAAGGTGGGACGCTGCAACGTCATAAATGTGAGTTAGTTATCAAGCATCCACATATAAATCACGTGACCATGGGGATGCTGCAAAGGTCATAAGTTGTAACTTATGTTATTAAATGGACTGGTGTAAGTTGAGGACTACCTGTACTTATCCCTGGCAACAGCTTTCTTTAGTATAACATTAAAGAAGTAACAAGAGAAAAATTGAGTAAGTCCAAAATCTTATAGTATCAAACAAAACCATCAGATATGGTAAATTGTATTCTAGGAGAGTTTAATATACAGAGATAAATTTTAGGGATTAAAGATTTTGTTAAGAACTTCATTAGCTGATAAACTTCCAAAGCCCATCCAATTTTCTATAAATATCTCTCCCATTTGAGAGGAAAGACTCTTAAGAAGCATAAATGAAGTTGTTAAATAAAAGAGGATGATTTCTGAGGTGATATATTTGTAAATGATAAAATATGTCACCTTCATATTACCCTACAGGTTCTCAATAGCCAATATAGTACTACCTTTTTAGTATTAAAATTGAGAAGTTACCATATTAATTAACTGTTATAATTAAAAGTACACCACTAGAGATAGAAGACTGATATCATTACAAAATTTACTGCTACAGCACAGTAAACAATTAGAACAATTACAATTACAGTAAATACAAAACAATTACAACAAGAAGCCTAAACCTTTTCTTCTTCTTCTTCTTCCTATTATACTCATATATTACTGTTTAATCAAAATTCATCTTGATTTATTTAATATGAAAGTACTGCAAAAGATTCAAGGTTTCTTCATAAAAAATCAAATGCTTTTGAGTTGAAATACAAAAAAATTCTTTTACAAAAAGAATTAACTCAGAATTGTGGCTTCAGAAGTATAAGGCATTAAATTTGATCTTATAGGAAAAAGTTGTAGTGAAACTTATCCTAAATACTGGGTAGAATAGCAATAGCACTAAAATTTATATACCGCTTCACAGTGCTTTACTGTCCTCTCTAAGCGGTAAGAAGCAATTACCATTTTTAATGTTAAAAATACTATGTTTGCACTTGAATATTATATAGTATAATAGCTTTCAAAGTTTCGTTGGCAAACCTTTTTAATGCTTAAGTTCAATTCATCACTCTTTCAAGAATGCAGGTCCTACTCTTGCACAGCAAACATCCCTACATTGATTTTGATTACCGCTTACCATGAGGTACCATTCTGGTCATTGGAAAATGGATCTGAAGGGAGGGGCTAATTTCTCTTCTTTTAGTAAGAATGTAAGGTTTAGACTTTTACATCTGGAGGAAAAAAATTCCTCCAGTTCCCTGTATTTTATTCAGCTAAGAACTACCGTACTTTTCGGAGTGTAAGATGCATTTTTTTCCCTCCTACAAGAGGGTGAAAATTTGGGTGCGTCTTATACACCAAATGTTGCATCAGCCATACCTGGGGGGAGAGGGGAGAGAGTTGGTGCGGTGGCTGCAACGGCAACAGGCAGCTGATTGGTGGTATTCTGGGAGGCTGATCCAACCAATCCAGCCTATCGGAGAGGTGGGATTCAAACAGTTCGGCCAAACCGTTTGTTAAAGTGAGGAGAATCGGCTGATTCCACCACTGCCTGCCCTGTTCGAACAGTTTGCCGAGGACGGCCTGCCGCCGCCTGCTGCACCGCCGGCGGGCCTGCCGCCCCACCACCGCCTGCCACCGGGCTTGCCGTCCTGTCACACCACCTGGACTGTGAGCCCATAGACAGAGAGAGAGGTATGGCTTGGCTTCCAGCGCCAGAGAGGGCGGGCAAGGGTTAGGGTGTCATTGGGGCATGCATGGCGAGATGGGGCTCCTCTTACCATCCATTTCCCCCCATCGCTGGGCATCACATGGCTTCCTGCCCCACCGCAGCCATCGATGCAATTTGGCGGTGGCAGACTAGTTTATTAGCATGGGCAGGCATGCTAGAGCCTGCCTGTTTGTCTTTCTAAAGGTAACATGGCTAGATTTTTTGAAAAGAATCACCAATGTCCTAACATTCTCAGCTTGCTATTGTTACTGTAGTTTAGGGCAGGGGTGTAATGAGCTAGTGTGGCATGTACTGTATACAGTATACTTGTGTATGAATGTATGAACATAGCAATAGCAATAGCACTTAGACTTATATACCGCTTTACAGTGCTTTACAGCCCTCTCTAAGCGGTTCACAGAGTCAGCATATTGCCCCCAACAATCTGGGTCCTCATTTTACCCACCTCGGAAGGATGGAAGGCTGAGTCAACCTTGAGCCGGTGAGATTTGAATCGCCGAACTGCAGCTAGCAGTCAGCTGAAGTAGCCTGCAGTACTGCACTCTAACCACTGCGCCACCTCGGCTCTTATAACATGGTTTCAGCTACAGTGCTCTGTATTGTTATAAAGGACACATTACTGTTCTTTCTTGCAGAAAAATACTACGGTACCCCCTGACGCTACATACCGGTACAAGGATGTCAAATCAGAAAAGGCAAGCATATAAAATTTCTTTTAAACTGGAAGTAGTGAAATATGCTGAGGAACATGGAAACAGAGCAGCGGAGAAACATTTTGGACCACTTCCAACTGAAAAAATGATAGAGAGAGTAGAGGAAACAGGTGGATCAGCTGCAAAAATTAAAAGATAAAAGCAAGCACAACTTTCGTGGGCTTCCTGCAAAGTGGCCACAGTTAGAGGTGGACATGAAAGACTGGATCACACGTCACCGAAATAATGGCTTCGCAATTTCCACAAAAATGGTAATATATGAAGCCAAACACATTGCTGTACAGAAAGGCGTTCAGGATTTTATTGGATCACCATCGTGGTGCTTCAGATTTATGAGGCGATATGGCCTTGCTATGCACACCAAAACTAGAATTGCGCAAAAAATGCCAAAAGAGTATGAGTCTAAGATTCTGTCTTTTCCTATATTTGTGATAGACGCTAGGAAGAAAAATAATTTTGAAATTGGCCAGATTGGGAATATGGATGAAGTCCCGCTAACCTTTGATGTGCCATCTAATAAGACTGTTGACCTGAAAGGTGCCAAAAGCATAACCGTGAAAACCTCAGGACATGAGAAAACACATTACACGGTTGTGTTGTCCTGCTGTGCAGACAGCACCAAATTGTCACCGATGTTAATATTCAAAAGGAAAACCTTCCCAAAAGAAGTGATTCCAAAAGGTGTTGTTGTGCATGTCCATGAGAAAGGATGGATGGACGAAAATGGAATGAGAGTATGGGTTGAAAACG
>QLTV01004454.1:2669232-2680627 GCA_003457575.1 Thermophis baileyi
TCAAGTTTGTGAATGTGTGAAAACATCATGGCACTCAGTGAAGGATGAAATCGTTGCACAGTCATTCAAAAAATGTGGCATTAGCAATGTCTTAGATGGAACTGAAGATGATATCATATATGAAGGTAGCGAAGAAAGTGGTATCAGTGATTGTGAGCAACTGAGCTTCCTAAATTCTGACACTAGCGATGATGAGTTCTTGGGGTTCCAGAAAATTAGAAGAGTGCTTGAACCTTAAAGTCTCTCCTCATTTGTTAATGACAGTGATGATGGTTCTTACTACCGCTGTTGACTTTACATGGTTGAAATATTATTCTGCTATATTTTATTAAATATATTACTACACCATTTGGTTCAGAATATTTTTTTTCTTGTTTTCCTCCTCTAAAAACTAGGTGCGCCTTATAGTCAAGTGCGTCTTATAGTCCGAAAAATACGGTAACTTATCAAGATCTTAATTCTTTGCCAAAAAGAGAGTACTTTACAAAGAAGCATTTTAAAGTAATTACTGAGACCACATGGCCCAATAAGAACCACCAGGGGAAAAAAACCCCATGGAATTCTTATTGTTATTACTATTATTATAGTTCTTTGATGGTGGAGTCCATCTTCTATTGACCAAAATGTATGATTGCTGATATCACTGCTGGTTGCTGAAGATGAAATTGACAAGAAAGGAGTATACAATAGCAATATCCTGGCATTAGACTGGGGGAAGTATTCTGTACCATACAGACTTTAACAGCAACACTCTCTGAGGTCAAGATGTATCATCTGCATATTGCTGATATCTGACCTCACCAGATACAAACTCTGAAACTCAAATGGGGCAGGCCTTTTTTTTCCATTAGGTGGGGTAACACCAGCCAGTCAAATAGCAACCTGAGAGTCATCAGACCATGGCAATGAATTTTGAAGAACCAATGACAATGTACTTCAAAACCACAGCACTTTGCAACTGCCCCAAAACAAAAATGGGAAAACCCTGTAATACAGATGAATTCATTCTACTTAGCTCTAAAGCAGCCTTAATGGTAAAACAGATATTTAAACTGCAAATCCCTGATTGTTGTTTGAAATGACCTCACAGAAAGGACTTTATATTCCACAGGGATCACTGCCCAGAAATGTGGATAGTAGAAATCTATCTGGATGCAATGTTATTAAAAAAAAGATATCTTTCCTATAAATTGGGTTCAAACACTGCATTACAATACAAGTTATATAATTCCTTGAATAAGCAGTGTGACACTTTCTACAATTCTGCTTTTCTAACACAAAATTAACAATTTCTCTACACTGAACTGGTTTTATATACCTTTGGAAATAGTACATTTTATTAAAATAATGTTCACAGACTTCCACATAAATTGTTTCTCATAGAAAGTAATAATGAAATCATCCCAAACATTCAACATGTTTGAATTTAGGAACACTTGCTAATGAACTAAGTATTTTAATATATGACCATTAAATATTTAAATAAAAACAAAAGATCTGATTGAATTCATAAAACAATTGGATAAGATGTACTTGAATGTTCAAGAGGTAACCTGGAATTTAAAAATTCCAAATGAAAAAAAAATATAAGGACCTAATACAAAGACGGATATAATACTCAAATATATATCTAAATATGCATGAGGTTTAATAATATAATTCTACATTATAAAAAGTTATAGTTGTAATATACAATACTCAAGAGTTATTAAACCATAACCATATGCATTATAGCACTTTTCTGTGCAATATATCTTTGTTTCTCAGAGAATGCAATTGTTTTTTGCATGGTACTTACTGGTGGCAATATAGATTGCATGTTTTGATTGGAGTCTGCTATTGTGGCTAAGTAGACCAGATTTGTATGCAACAACTGCTGGTACCTAATTTTAAACAAACAAAATTAAGTTTAAAAAATTCCCATATGATCATTTTCTACTAACATATAGGTTATAATATTCATATATGTCTATAATTTTCAACTGTATAATTGGAGAAAAGTACAGCAATGATAAAATGATATTTCAAGAATTACTATCAATAAGGTAAATTGCAGGATAACAGACTATTTTTGCTATTATTACTGGTAAAGCTTATTTCAAAATATGATCTTTTATATTTAAATGACTCACTACCAGCCTTGAGGTAAATTATTCTATATAAATATCTTCCGTATTTTTGTTCAAAAGACTGAGAAGCATGGTTGACATACATACCTAAACCATAACTGTTGGAGGGAATAAACTGAATATACAGTATGTGCGTATATCATAGTGGCTTGATTCATACATAAAGTCATGGCTTGGAAACCACACTGTTTGGGTTTTCCCATCCAAGCCAGAAACAAAGGACATTTTGGCTTAGTACCCTGTTTCCCCCAAAATAAGACAGCCCTTGATAATAAGCCCAATCAGGCTTTTGAGTGCATGGCAATAAGGCCAAGTGTTTATTTCAGGGTTCAAAAAAATATAAGACAGGGTCTTATTTTCGGGGAAACACGGTATAATGTTGATTTTGAACAGTGAGATCCTATCAGGTAGCTTTTTCCCAGTGAGCTCCTTCCCAATGAGATCCTCCTAACTTTAATCCCAGAAATCCCAAACATATGGACATTGATGAGACTTTCTGAGAGTTGGAATTCACAACATTTGGAAGTGGGCTACATTATGAAAAACCAGACTTGAGAAGGAATATGATGAAGCCTTTTCATACTTACCCCGAGGCCTGTTCTGCTTTCCTCTAAGCTTATAGAGGAATACTTTTATTCTGATTTGTCTACTGAACCATTCTTCTTCATACCTCCATGTTACAAAACCAATTCAGTGACAAACAAGTTGCCATAAATATATTATTGCCGACAGCTTGATACAATGACTGTGTACAGGTAGTTCTCGACTTAACAACCATTAATTTAGCGACTATTTGAAGCTACGATGGCACTGAAAAAGTGACTTATGACCGTTTTCACACTTACATCCCAGTGGTCACATGGTCAAAATTCAAACACTTGGCAATGGGCATGTATTTATGACAGTTGCACTATCCCAGGGTCAATGTGATCGTGATTTGTAATCTTCCTAGCCGGCTTCCAACAAGCAAAGTCAATGGGAGAAACCCAGATTCATTTAATGACTGAATGATTCACATGACAGCTTCAGTGATTCACTTAACAACTGTGACAAGAAAGGTAGTAAAATGCAGCAAAGCTCACTTAACTGTCTTACTTAGCAGTAGAAAGTTTGGGCTTAATTTTGGTTGTAAGTTGAGGACTACCTATAATTAGAAACAGATTCATATTTTTCCAAATACCTGTTATGCACTATAGGTAGTACTTGTACTACTACTAGTACCATTAGAAGTTATGATGGCTTCAGAAAGAAGTGTAAAAAGCACTTTTGACCATTACAAAATGTAGCATACAGACCTCCATGGTCAAGCTCAGTGCATGCCTGGACCTCAGCTGCCCAAAGCCAAGCAGGGACAGAGCTTAAAGTCCTTTTCTCCCTGCGTCCATTGAGCTCTCCGCAGAGGCAGGCAGAGAGGGATTTTGAGTTTTGTGCCTGCTTGAAGTTCATCAGCTGAGATCCAGGCATACATGGAACTTGGGGTCCTTTTCTTCCCACCTCTGTGGAGAGCTTTGTGGAGGCAGAGGGAGAGAGATCTGAGGCTCTGTGCATGCTTGGATTTCAGCAGTCGAGGTCCCGGCATGAACAGAGCTTAGTGTCCTTCTTCTCTTGCCCTTGTGAAGCTCTCCGCAGAGTTGGGGAGAGGAGGACCCCAAGCTCCATGCTACTTGTAGCTCTGCAGCAGAAATCCAAGCATGAACAGAGCCCCCAAATCCCTCCCTCCCTATAACTTTGCAGGCATGGAGAGAGACTCTCTTTGCTTAACCACCTGTGATATCACATAACAACTGCAACAGGGAGTGTTGGAATCATAGTCAATGAGCAAAATGTCACAGGGATGTCTTGCTTCATTGAACAACCAAGACTCCAGTTCAAACTGTGGTCATTAAGCAAGAACTACCCATAGCTTAGTCAACCATTCTTATACAGCAGGAAAAAAACACTCTCCCAAGCTTTCTAAAACTTGGAGGAGATTGCTGTGATATATAGTAAACCAGAAAATTTTATAAAAAAAGATATTCAAGGAAAATAATGGCAAACTACTTCTGTGCTGTTAACATGAAAAGTGTGTGGACATATTCATATAACCACTAGGAGTCCAGGCTGATATATTGAAGTTAACATTAACTTACTGAGAGCATTCCAAAGTTTTGCCTTTATTCTGGTAGTCCATTATACACTGAATCAGATGATTATTTTCATCCAACATCTGAAATAACAGAACAGATTTTTAGAATGAGATAAACTAGTACTGACTGAGCTCTAACCGGTCTTACTGTTTTACCTTAAATACAGATGTCAAGGCAAAGCTGAAAAAAGCTGAACTTTGTCAACATGTGTTGCTTAACAACTGTATTTAAACACCATTTCTGAAAGTTTGGCAAAAGACTGATTACTTCCCTACAGTTACTTGTGACAAGATTATAGCTAAACTGAAGTTATAACTTGTCATTTTTCCCATTCTTATAAGATCATACAGTTCAGCTTTGCAGTATTACCGTACTTTTTACCATAAAACTCAAGTGATCAGAATGGCAAGAGAAAAATAACAGAGATGAACTCTTGCTCTGTTCCTTTGTTCTTCCGCCACACCTCTAAATATCTGCATGATCTTCTGTGACACAAAAATATAAAATCAGACCCTCAGTTGCATAAGAGTGCACCCAGAGTCAATGGGGGTTGGGTGGCGTACAAATGTAATCAACAATAATTGTAACACCACAGATTTAACAATTGTTGATAATAAAGCCAAAAGAGTTTGGACAGTAGACACTGCAGAGCAGAAAAGAAGAAACTAGAGAAAGTCACACAGTACAAAAAGTTGCAAATAGAACTGTGGCAAAAGAAAGCATTGGCATTGACAAAATCACCATCAGTCAATTGCAAGAGGTAGTTTTATTTGGAAGAGTTTACAAACCTTTAATACCATCAAACAACACATGTGCCTATCCCAGGTCCTTGGAAAGGACTCGATAGGTCTCACTAAAAATGCCAAATTCAGACTAAATATCTGGCTGATTATGCAACTATTTATTTATTTGTCATGTTTATGTAGTGTATATTGGAGGTAGTGACACTTTGAGAGCTGTATGCAACGAAATTTCATTTTAATGTATGCCGATTAGTGTACATTTAAAGTGACAATAAAGTTATTCTAAGTCTAACAATAATAAAACTACATCAAAAAAGACTCCCTTAGTTACAAGTTATCCCTCCCATTGTTATAGAGCTATAGTTTTACTTCTAGTTAAAAGATACAAAAATTAAACAATAGCCTTTCTATATTTTTTTTAACAACAAAAACTTTTTCATCATACCATAGTGTCTCACACATCTATCAATCATTTTGTATGAAAAACAACAAAGTCTCTTTCAAAGTAGATATTTAGCTTTGGGAAGAAAAATTAAGACTATCAGAATAGGATGAGTAAGTCATACAAAATTAGAATTCAAAAAACTTCACTTAAATATGGTAAATGTTTGACAATAATCATTTTATACTACCTTCCTTGGCTACTCTTAAATAAATGACTTGTCTGTCATTTGGTCAATCACATTTCATGGCTAGGTTTCAAGAAGAAAAATCCAAAATTCTTCTAAGGGGTATCAGTTGTAACAGACAAAACAGATTGATTTTAATAGATCTACTAAATTATATTACTTTAGTTATTTAAAGCATCTTTTTATTTTCATTGGAAGTAGCTACAAGACTTCACAAGTAAATTAAAATTGCTTGGTTCATACAAGCTACTTTTTTAATGGAAATCAAATCAATTACATGGCATCAATATTTCTTTTTTGAACACTCAATGTTTCACATTGATTTTAACTAAAAGTTAACCAACTTTTAGATTAAAATTATAGTATATTATACCGTTTCCCCCAAAATAAGACATCCCCTGATAATAAGCCCAATCGGCTTATTAAGGCCAAGCACTTATTTCAGGGTTCAAAAAAATATAAGACAGGGTCTTATTTTCGGGAAAACACGGTAGGTAGGGAAGTAGTATATGGTATCCTTCTTCTGAATCAGCTTAGAAGATGGGGTAGGCAGCATGGTGTTGTGCTGGTTCACCTCTTTTCTTTAGGGTTGGTTTCACTCTGGTGACTGGGAAGGTGAGGTCTGCCCTCCTCCCCTATTATGTGGGGTGCCAGAGGGTTTGGTATTTTCTCCCTGCTGTTCAGCATCTACACAAGGCTACTGGGTGAGCCCATCTGTCATCAAGTGTTCATGACAGCATGCTGATGATACCCAATTATATATTTCTACTCCTAATAAATTAAGTGATACTGTGAATGTTTTATCCTGGTGTTTGGAGTCTGTGAAGAGTCTAGATGAGGTACAACATGCTTCAGTTGAATCCTGACAAGACTGAGTGGCTCCAGATTTTGGGCCTGACTGGTTCCAGGACTATGCCATCTTTGGTGCTGGATTGGATTGCACTGTCCCACATAGACGCAGTACACAATCTGGGAGTAGACACAAAATTCACAAGCAATCAACAGGTGGAAGTCATGGCTAGGTAAGCTTTGGATATCTTTGTATCTTGCACCACTTGTGCCCATTTCCTGGATTGACAAGCCCTGTTTAGAATCACTCCAAACTGAACCAATGTGCTCAACCTGAGGTTGTCCTTGAAGAGTATTCAGAAGTTTCAGCTGGTACAGAATGCAACAGCAGGGCAGTTATAACTGCTCCTAGAATAGTGCATGTTACAGCTCTGCGAGCTGCACTGGATGCCAGTTTACTTTCAGGTCCAATTCAAGATGCTGGTTTTAACCTTTAAAGCCCTTCATGCCATGGGACTGGACTGAGACATCGCCTCTCCCCAGTTATATCAGCCTTCCTTTTAGATCTGGTAGAGAAAGCATGCGGTGTATACCATCAGCTAGGGATCTTTTGGTGGGTTCCAGGAAACAGGCCCTCTCTGCCATGGCACCCATCTAATGAACATTCTTCCCACCTCCCCCAAGACTAGTTTAGCTCTATCCCTTTGATATTCCAGAAGTCCCTCAAGACCTGGTTATGTTATCAGGCCCAGCTCCCAGGGAACTGGAGCCATTCTTCAATGGCTTCATTGCTGAGCTGGCCATTCTTATCCTCTCTTTGCCTAGATTTTGTAAATTTGTTTTTATGATATTTATCTTTTAGTGTGGATTTTTATATTTTATTTTTTATATTTGTTTTGTTGATTGATGTGTGCCACCCAGAATAACTTTCTCTCAGACAGGTGGCTATATGAATGTGATTAATGAATAAATAAACAAAAGTAGTAGTTTGAGCAGAGATCAATGACTGGTCCAAGACTTCATATTTTTTAGCTTTTTATTAAGCTGCTATAGTTTGTGAACAATATCAGTGATCTAAGCCTTCCTTTATATTGTAACATGCACCAACAAGAATTTCACATTTTTCTTTAAGGCTACATACAGTATGAGCAGCTGTAATAATCAGATCCCCAGAGCAGTTTTTCTAGTCCTACAACTACAGAAACATTTTTCCAACAGCAGTTTTAAATCACAGAACTGGGTAAACTCTATTAACATTTTTCACAGGACTTAGCACAAATCATATGCTCACTTTTTAATTACATCTTTTTTTAACTACATCTATTGAAAGAGAAACAAAAATACATTGTCTGTTCTCTATCTTCCATCCTTTTTATATATAGTGTATTGATCTTATGTTATGGTGACTAAGCTGCTTAACTTGCAACAAAAATACTTAAATATATCTTCAGATGAAAGTAGTGTAGCTCTTTAACCTTAAAGGTTTTAAACTAATCTTACCTTACCTATTTAATTAAACTTTATTAATGTGTGTCAGCAGGTGTAGCACTGATCTTGGTTGGCCTTAAAATCCTGTTCTTCCAAGCACTAGCTCCCTCTCAGGTTCTTTGGAGTCCAAAGATATACGAATTAGTAGGATGCTGGCTCTTATTCTCATTACTTGTTTCACTAATAATTGGCAAGTTAACAATAACATGCTGTCATATATGTCAGGAATGCCCCCATCAACAGCCCAAAACATTACCTGAGTTTCTTTTCTACTACATTTGATCTCTTTTAATTTACTTCTACTTTTTGTTTTAGGTATGTGGCTATGTTTACAAAGTACGCTAGTTATGGCTTGCTCAACCTTGGTTTACCCAGTAACCAACTAGCTAATTCCCAACAACTACAACACGCAATATGGTTTAGCATTCTGTGAAACCACAGCCTGTCTCACTAAAATCTTTTTCTACACTTCAGGTCAGCCTTCCACCAACATGGTATCCAAGGTTGTATGCAAACTTCCAAAATCCACCCAGCCATTAAAAACAACTGAACAACTAGAAGACGCTAAAAATATTGACTTTATGCCTGGTTTCTTCAACTAAGGTGCAGAGTTATATGGACTATTCCTATTGGTAAGATCACCAAAACAAGCTATATTATTACTGCAACATTAACAAGAGCTCCAGTCCCAAAGGTGCTTTTTCAAGAGGCAACTGGACTTTCTGGTTTTCCTTTGAAGATGTTTTGCTTCTCATCCCTCTTGGATGAGCAACGAAATGTCTTCAAAGAAAAACCAGAAAGTCCAGTTGCCTCTTGAAAAAGCACCTTTGGGACAATCATGATTCTGGATGACTGAGAATCTCCATAGACAAGAGCTCCAGTCATCTCACTATCCTCCAGAGGTCCCTTTGCATATGCACCAAAGACAAATTCCTTGTGTGTCCAATCACACTTGGCCAATAAAGAATTCTATTCTATTCTATTCTATTCCAGGAGTCACAGTCACTCTCTTGATTTGGAGTTGGTCTAGGTCACCTGAATTTACAACTGAATTCCCTTCCCATCTATTTGCTGTACTCGCAGGCCATATTTTCCCTCGGTTTATTAAACCATGGTTTACCCAATCTCCTTTATAGAGTTTGAACTGCAAAGCTTGCTACACACAAGCCGGGATCGCGCAAGAGGTTAGACCACAACGGAGACGACCTCTCGTGTCATGCAAACACAGGCCCAAATTCTTATGTTTTAGAGCACCCTTCGTCCCAGAGTCGTGACCCAAAAGCCTTGAAACGCCCAGGAAGGCGACAGTGAGGGGAGAGAAAGAAGCAGCAGCTCGGCATCAAAATGAAGACTTGCATCTGACATCATTGCCAGGTCACGAGCGCCGGCCTCGGCCCATCTCCAGCTCAGCCCACGCGCAGGGAAGGACGGGGCAGAATCCCGACTCTCTCGCTCCCCACCCCGCTTCTACACGGGGCGAAGCACCCGATTTTCCCCGGGCTAGGCCCGACACCTCACCTTCTGGATGGCAGCCGGCGTTATCTCGCCTTTGCCCCGCTGCCGGGGGGCCGCAAACGCCACCGACATCTTGGGTCCCCGCCTGAAGACGCCTCAGCGCGCACGGTGGCTCCCTCCTCGACGCCTCTCGCGCAGTGGCCGCCAAGAAAATCTCCAGAAAAGACGGGCCACTTGAAGGAGGAAGCAGTTACCCGTTGGGCCGAGCCATTTCCTGCCTTAAAAATCGGGGGTGGGGTGGAGGTGGGAGGGCCTGCTATGTTCACCAAATGGAACCGGGCAACGTACTGTTTTATTCAACGCTTTGACAAATCGTTGTGGGTTGTTGTTGTTTTTTGCAACGATTTTTTTTTATGAGCCAAGGCATTTCTAAGAACGTTACAATGAGCGCGCTACCCCCTACGATAATAGTACATTCCTACTACCCGACTTTCTCCGAGCTCTAGAGCTACGACAAATGTTACAGCTTGGCAGAAAAAGGGGGGTGGGGGGGAGAGATGTTCATCGTAGACTCCTGTTTGTTCCCCGCTCTTCTCAGCGTTGGTTCAGTCCATTCTGTGCTGGGAGAGTGAGTCACTCTTACCCTTTTAGATCACGAGGGGCAGAATGAAAAAATAAAGTTTCGTACTCAAGTACTAATGCAATTTTTTAAAGTTGAAATCTTGGCTAAATCATATTTTTGCTACATACTTTGGCAGTTCGAGATTTAATCTTGTCTTTAAAAAGTTGGAAGAAATCCTTAACTATGACTGATTTACCCAAAAAAAAAAGTGCCTGTAAATACATCATAACTAGTTAAGGTAGTTGGTAAAATCCTAGTTTTATAACAACTTGCCAAAAAAATAAATAAAGCTTTTCTGTCGTGCTGTTATCAGTCAGTATGGACCAAAAATAGTTAACCCTGCATTTGAACAGCAAGAATTATCAAATTGGTCTGGTATATTAGTACCATAATATAAAATAAAAATAAAAATAATGGGGAAACAGAAGGGAAAGGGGTGTTGGAAGAAATATCCATCTGTTCAGTTCCAAGCTGGGAGAAAGACACTGGAAACATGGAGGCTGATTGGAAAGATGGTTTATTGGTTTAACAGTAACAGAGTTGGAAGGTCATCTAGTCCAACCAAGGGGTGAAATTCAAAATTTTTCCCTACCCATTCTGTGGGCGTGGCTTGGTGGGCATGGCAGGGGAAGGATACTGTAAAATCTCCATTCCCACCCCACTCTGGGGCCAGCCAGAGGTGGTATTTGCCTGTTCTCCGAACTACTCAAAATTTCCACTACCGGTTCTCCAGAACCTGCTGAATTTCACCCCTGGTCCAACCCCCTGCTCACGCAGGAGACCTATACTAGGGATTTGAACCGCTGAACTTTCTGATCGACAAGCTCAGTGTCTTAGCCACTGAGCCACCTAGTGGATGAACAGAACCACCAAGGTTTGTGGTTCTGGTTCAGCTGACTAACTGGTTCGAAGAGTACATGGATTTTTATAAGTTTCAGAGATGCTGCCAGGGGGGTTGTGCAATGTCTGAAATGTCCTTAGGAGATTGTATAATGTAGTGAGCTCTGTGTCTTCTGCTAAATGGTAATGGGTTAATCCTATTATGTCCTGAAGGGTCATGTCCAATGTTCCCTCTAAGCTGCGCGGCTGCGCAGCCGCGCAGGTGAAAAGAAAGCTCCGCGCAGCAGTTTCCAACTGCGCGCAGTGATTTGAAATGGTATGCAAAGTATCCTCCTCCAGGAAGGCAGCGCTCGCTCTCTGGCTGAAGCTCAGCCCTTCTGGGCTCCCGGTTCACTTTATAGCCCGGCGGTTCAGTGGCTCAGCATCAACACCACATGGGGAACAGCCGCCCAGCGCTCTTCCCTGCCTCTGTCTCTCAGCCGCTCCTCCGGCAGAGAGGAGCTCTTTTCAGCCGGTCACCTGAGGCTCTGGTTTCCCCCCCCCCAAGCCACCCTCCCCCCACCCACCCCCCCCC
>QLTV01004454.1:2681431-2695954 GCA_003457575.1 Thermophis baileyi
AACAAGAAGAAGAAACCAGAACATCCTCTCCAGAAACCAACACCCAGATAAACAGGGATTAACACCAGACAAACAACCAAGCAGAAGACAATATTAAGTAGTTCCTAATCAAATTAACTACCAAGGAGAAAACTACACTGGCAGGGCAAGCTATTATATGTAAACAAGGAGCAAATCTCACACTCAATAACCTTCACCGATAACTCTAACGCAAATATCTGCTGGATATTTGCGCAACATTCCAAGCATCAAGCGCCGATTGCTAGCGAGGTTTCAGACGTGAGAAACTGTAAGATGAGACAGACTTTCAGTGACTAATAGTGTACATTACCGTAAACACTATACAAGTATTTTAATATTGCAGACTTGCAGTATTATAAGTAATACTGATATATAACACTTTTAATTAAGTGGGTACATTGAATAAACATAACTTTTGAGTTTCAAATAACACTGATTTCGTTGTTGTCTTGGGTGACATCTGTGAAAAAAATTCAGGTGCTCAGGCATGAAAATGTGCCGCTCAAACACTATACTTTCCCGCACACAGTGAAAAAAAATTAGAGGGAACATTGGTCATGTCCTGTTCTTAATCCCATCACCCTGAAGCTGAAGGCTTTTGTTTTGTAGATAGGCTGGCCCAATCTTTCTTAATGGGCACAAAATATCTGCTGGGGTGGGGGGGAGGCTATTAAGAAAGACTGAGCATGTTTCTCCATTTCTCCCTCTGGGGAAATATAATATTCTGCCTTTTTAATATTTCTCAAAATATTTCAATCTTCTAGGAGGGGTGGGGCTTCCCACGGGATTGAGAGAAGTGTAGGATAAATGGGAAAAATGCATTCTTCCAACTCTTCAGCCCCATAGAATAAAATAATATTACAGCCTCAACTTTTTACTTTTACATGCTTAATATGTACTAGCCATTTCTATAACAACAAACAACTAATCAGCAAAACCAAAACTTCATTTTCCCCCCTATCTCAAGCACAAAATCCAGAGTACAGACAAAGTTGGATATATATTTTTTTTCTTTGATTAGAGGAGTTAATTTGGCCATCTCTGCTACTTCTATCAGTTTTTCCATTCTTCTAATTCCATTGTGGGAATTAGAATATTTTTCCATTTTTTGTGCAGCATTCTTGCTGCTTGTCAACATGTATAACAACAAAGTTTCAGATTTTTTTTTCCAAGTTCTTTGACCATAAAATCTTTTAAAAGTTTCTGGTTTGATTTCTGTATTCATTTCGAGAAACTTTAGTGACTATTCAAAGTTACAATGGCACTGAAAAAAGTGACTTAAGACCATTTTTCACACATGACCATTGCAGCATCCTCGTTGTCATGTGATTTACATTTGGATGCTTGACAACTGGTTCATATTTATGACGGTTGCAGTGTCCTGGGGTCATGTGATCATCTTTTGTGACCTTCTGACAGGCAAAGTCAATGAGGAAGCCAGATTCACTTAACAACCGTGTTACTAACTTAACAACTGCAGTGATTTACTTAAATGTGGCAAGAAAAGTCATAAAATGGGGGAAAACTCACAACAAATTTCTTACTTAGCAACATAAATTTTGGGCTCAATTATGGTCGTAAGTAGACCTGTATTGTTTTTACTTTATCGCAAATCCACCAAAAAATGGTTAAAAGTTTCTTTTTTGCATTTATATTTCCAACATACATTTGAAATTCCTTTATATATCTTTGACAATTTAACGGTTGTTAAATATCAATGCTACATCATTTTATAATTTTTTTTAAAATATAATTCAATTTCAATTTTAAACCCTTCGTCCATATATTTTCCCATTGTTCCAACATTATATTATACCCCAAATTTTTGTCCATTGACTCATACAATCCTTCATGTATTCATTCTCCAAATGTAAGAATTTATAAACCTTAGCAATAACATGTTTATCATTACCACACCATACAATATATACAAAACAGTATGGTGTTTCTTTTAATTACTTACAAACTAAACAAATGATACAATGAATATAGAAACTAAATGCACCAAATTACAGCAGAGTATCAATTTGCTTAAGTATTATGGGATCCCAGAAAGTTGGGTTGAGAAAGACATGATATAATTAATAATGGGCAAATATATCAAATACAAGCATTGTACTGTTACTATTTTGATAATGGTCCTCTGTATTAAAGGTAGACTACCAGTAAAGGTTCAGAAATGGGTAAATCTAATAACTCAGTTATAATAATCTGCCTAATAGAGAATGTCTGTGTTTGAACTGACCTATGATTAAATGAATTTGCCAAATTAAACTGGTTGCCTGGTTTATACAAAAATCAGACATCATTTGAAGAAGATTCTGTGAACCTAACTAATCAGTTCTGTTTTCAAAACTCATACTTCATTTACATAACGCAATGTGTTATCATCTGCTTGCCTGTGTTTGTAGGAAATAAACCTTAGTTGGCTCAGTATCCAACATGGTAAACTGTGGCTTATAAACCTTACAGGTACAACCCCAAGCCAGAAACAAACTACATTATGGCTTAGCATAACTTGGATTATGATTGTGCTATGCCATGATTGGTTGAATGCTTTGTTAAAATCGCAATTGCCTTTGTTCAAAGTCTCAACTGTTACAATTCACAAGCCGCAGTTGACTTCGTTTAATACACTACGGCACCAACCTTTGAATGTAGTGCAATAAGTGAAGCTTTCTGGGATGGGAAAATTTGCCAATCGGTATAGATATGGCTCACTGGTTCCTTCAGCTTCTCCATTGGCTGTTATATTTGTAAGCTTACAAATCTTATTTTTTGTAGGATTTCTTCTATTTGCAATCTCTATTTCTTATGCTCAAGCAAGTATATTTGCAGGAGGCAGCTCTTAAACTTCTATTCTATGCACCTTTAAGTCAACATCAAACAATCTTGGACAAACCTTTTCTCCAATTCATGGAGAAAATCTATGTGGTTGGTAAGAGTTCACAGTGACTTGACGACACACATCACTCACTCACTCACTCACTCACTCACTCACTCACTCACTCACTCACTCATCTATTCAATCCATCACACAATCCTGGCATAAAATGTATTGACCCATTGCTAGTCCCTATTCTGCCTCTATGTCTAGTTCCTTCAAAATGAAGTTTTGCAAGTTGTAAGTGTGCTCTGGGAAATGTCATGGTTTTCTCTTCTGGCTTTGCTGTTGCCTCCTTTCAGCATATCTCCAGCCATTAGGAAGCATTTCCATCCCAGAGTCCTGGAATAGGAAAGGGGAGAATCTGATTTCAGGACTCTTTCCAATTACTTTCAGCTATCACTGTTTGGGCATCTCTCAAATTAGAACATTGGTAAACAAAAATATGGGAAGACATCAGAGCAGACATAGCTCTGAGGAGGAAGGTATAGACCAGGGGTCCCCAAACTTGGCAACTTTAAGACTTGTGGAATTCAACTCCCAGAATTCTCCAGCCAGCTATAGACCCTGACATGATAGGGCAACATGCTAGGTCCTGCAGAAAGGGAGAAAAGAATATCTTTTCCCAGTAAAATCTTTTTTCATCTATAGATTCATTGGTTTCAAAATGTATCTTCTCATCAAAGCCACACACTTTGTTCTCTATTTCCAGCCTTTGGGTAGAAAGATATGAAACACCCCCTCTTTTAATTTTGCTACAGCAGAATTACAACCAGTCCTGACACTTGCAACTGTCTCAGCATCCCCACAGTACCATGATCACAATTCAGGTGCTTGGCAACTGGCTTGTATTTATGATGATTGCTGTATCTGGGGTTGCCTGATCTGTGTGTACTGACCGTGTGTACTGAGTAGTACTTGGCACCACATTTGAAGGCTTCATAGTAACTTGTAATAGATTAGGAGAAAGACAAAGCAAATGGTCAGAAGACTAGAAACTAAATTGTATATAAAGAGAACAAAGGCACAGAGTATTTGAGAAAAAAATAACTGAACAAAGATAAAAAACACTCTCTAAAAATCTGGAAGGTTGTTGCATATAAAAAGGTCAACACCTGTTTCTTCATTCTACAATGCAGGATGCAGGGAAATGAATATCAATTACAGCAAGCAGATTCTGAAACTTCCTAACGTAAGAACTCTGATCAGAAAGGGAGTAGACTTCCCTTTGTTGCATGTCTTTAAATGAAGGATATAACCATCTGCCTGGGATGCTTTAATTTGGATTCCTGCACTGAGCAGGGAATTGGGCTCAATGGCCTAAAAGGCCCCTTTCAACTTTATGATTCCAAGCCACAAAAATCCTCATTATTTTCTGGACATTGCAATGAGGAAAAGAGAGGCAGCTGCATCTTAAGATAAAGATACCCGCTGATACCAATTCAGAATATTATTAAAGCAGAGTTGTGCTAAAGCAGCCCTTTTTATTCTCTATATGCACTAAGAGATGACTAGCCTGGTCATTTCACAACACTGTTACAGCAGAATTGTATGAGCATGCTCCCCTTCTTTCTAAATTAATTAGCAGAGGTCTCCTCTCCTCAATGGGGTGGGCAGGCTGGAGTTATAAGGGAGGGGGGAGATGTTGAATATGAAAGAAATTCAGAAAAATAGAGAGGCAATAAAACGGAGAAGCAAATGCTGGAAGAGTAATGGCTGCAGCTGATGGTGACAAACAGGAAGTGTGCCTCCACAAATTCCTCTGATCAGATCTATCATAAGTTTTATGTGGGTGTTGCTGCTGCTGCTTTGGATGCCTTTGAATTGGTGTCGATTCTTGATGACCGCCTTGACTAGTCCCTGCAGTTTTCTTGGCAAGATTTCATAAATGGTTTGCCTTTGCCTCCTTCCTATAGTTTAGAGAGAGTGACTGTCAGGACTAGAACTCACAATCAGTTTCCAGTCTGGTGTCTTAACCACTATACTGTACCAAACTGGCTGACTTTAAGTGGGATAGTGTTGGCTTAATAAGGAAAATGTTCTTTTAATATTGGGAGCTTAGTAGCAATTTAAAGCTGGTTTACATGAGCCACAATAAACTAAGTAGAGAAATGGTTTATCAGGTTAGGAAAACATCATTTTATAAAAGTTGTATACCCTGCCTATTAGATAGAAAGGTAGTCCCCCACCCCCCAAATAAATAATTACCTACAAAATAGGACTGGGGCAGTGGGGGCAGGATATTGCATTTATTGAGAGCAAAAAAAAACCCCAACTCTTGATATGTAAACGGTTATAGATATCTATGCTGAGAATGCCTTTCAAGATTAGCTTTGCCAGACAGAGATTTGGGAGGGATAAAGATCTGTACTACAAGAAGTATTAACCCTTTCATGACCAAATAGAGCTTAGCTTTCTCTTATTTCCTGGACAGTTGGAGTTTTATTTCTCCCTTTTCTTGCTTTCTTTTTTTCATTCCAGTAGAATTACCCCTTCCACTCACCCTAACTCCATCCTCTTTTTTTGCTATCTCGCAGGAGATGGTAATTTGTGTCTGCTTCTGTGTGCTTATTTGTATGAGAGAGAAAATGGTTGATGAATGCAGATTAGGATCAATTTTAGAAGTGGGGTATTTATATAATCATTAATCTTAATTAGGGGTGCATGCATTCCATTGTATGAACCATTCTGGGCACAGAATAGTTATTTTCTGGGTCTGTGCCCAAACCAAAGCACCTATTTTGCGTGTTATGATTTACACAGTGGGGTTGTTTTGCTTCATGCATGGAATAAAACGGGACCTTTTTTTTTTTATCCAAGCAAAGTTAGTGGTCGTGGCATGTGAAATGGAGGAAAAAGGCCAAAGACAGAAGCGACCAAGAGAAGATAGGGAAGAAGGAAGATATTGGGAGGATTAGTGGGTGGCTAGCCAGTGTGTTAATGCATCTTGGGAATTATAACAGAGAGAGGGTGATCTGCACCAGCGTTGCCCTACTTGCCCATTGATATTAACTATGTTATTCCAGAAAACCAGAGTGTTCTGTGCTTTAATTAACCATGCCTAACTGGAAACAATTTGGCAGAAACTCTGCAATGCAATGGTTTGTTTCAGGTTTGATTTTTCTCTCTCCATATCTCTAATTATAATTAATGGTATAGTCATTCAATAAATAATTTATTTCTTTGTTCTGAGCCTGAACTTGCCACCAATCCATGTTTGCAAAGAGATATTATCATGTAGACACAACTCTTGCAATGGAGATGGAATCTTGGTTTGAGGTGGAACTGCCATCCTAAACTGACAACATGGAGAAGGATTTTACCCATATCCATGATTAAGTCATGGGTCTTGGGGAAAAAATGGTAATTAAGTGGGTCTTGGGGAAAAATGGTAATGGAAGAAAAGGAAAGAAGTTAAAGGAATTTGAGGAAGAGAAAGTACAAGTCCTGTATAAAAAGTATTTTGAAGATAATCTCCCAGTCGGGTTAACGGAAGTTAGACATAAAAAAGAGAATATAGAAACTCCTTCAAACAAGTGTGAAAAGAATACAGACTGCAGCAGTTATGCTAACACGAGGTATGAAAAAGGCTGATTGGTAGTATGGTAGAGTGGAAAGGCTGTGGAAGAAAATCTATGCATAGAAAAGAAATTATACTGCAAATAGAAGGAAAATAGAAAGATTTATTGTACGTATAAAGAAAAAAAGATAGATGTAAAGAATGGAATCAATGAAAACAAGTAACAGTTAAGATTAAAACATACTGAAAAAAATACACTGAAAAAAATAGTGTCATTTTAATAGAAATAAATAGTTTTAGAAGGGTGACAAAGACTAAAGAAGAAACTCCCAGCAGAGTGAGTGGAATTAAAACTGATGAAATGATTTGTATGGAAACTGAAGCAAAAAATTCCTAGAAGGAATATTTTAGAGACTGTGATACGTTGAAGAGTAGAAATGACACAAATACTACAAATGTTAGTACACAAAAAGTGGGGGGGGGGAACAGAATGAAAAGGAAGTCATAAATGCTATGCAAATCGCAAGGCCTGGATCCGAGAAGGTGCAAAATAAGGATCCTGGAGATTGGATCGTTTTGTGGATATAGGCCAAGCACAAACAACTGAATGATATAAAAAATCGATTAAAGCCAATCTATTACAAAAATGGACAGGAACACGCAATTCATTATTGAAATATTAGGACGGCCATATGGAGAATCAGATATTATCCCTCCTTCAATTTCCCACCCCCTCCATGAAAGGGGGTGGAAGTGATATAACACTTTGTTCATGGGGACATGATGTGTCACATCTGTCTAAGAATGAAGGTGGAGTGAATATACTATGTCGATAGCCTCTGTTAAAAACTGGATTTTGTTTATATGTTTCAAGTGAGAAAATGCCAGTTTTAAAGGCTCCGGTGTTCCTAGAGTCTGATCCTAAGCCACCACCTGGCCTCTCAGCTGTGAGGATTGCCTTTAGCAGGCAGCTTTGCCATGTGTGTGCAGAGTAGCCTCATGGCCCTGGCCACTGAGAGTTGCCTTTGATTGCTGTCATGACAAACAAATGCCTCAGTCTGCACTGCCTCTAGCCCTCAGCTGCAGCTTGAGCCCTGTTTTTGGACTCAGCAAATTCTATCTGTCATTAACAGGCATTTGGCTTTAACGAACACCTCCAACACACATATTAAATGTTAAATTAAGTGCTGACTATACTTATTATTTCTATTTCAGCACTGTCTCAAAAGTCCAAGCACAGCGGTTCTCAACCTGTGGGTCGCGACCCCTTTGGGGGTCGACCGACCCTTTCACAGGGGTCGCCACATGCGTTAGCCCGCCATCTTGGTGCCTCCGTCACTGCAGGGGTGAAAAGGCCCCGGTTCGGCCGTGCCTGCGGGTCGCCGGACAGCTGATAGCCCGGACGCCGCCATTTGGGTTCTTCCCACTGCGCATGCGCAGAATGCTTCGCGCATGCGCAGAGGGTAAAAGAACCCAAATGGCGGTGTCCGGCCAGAGCATTTCGCCCCTGGTGCCACGCCTCCTTTGTCACCTCATCCCGCGCGGGAGGGGGTCGCGGTGGCGGGGGGGTCGCGGCGGCGGGGGGGGTCGCGGCATTAGAAAGGTTGAGAACCACTGTCCAAGCAGGAACTTGCAATTTGAAATGAACACAATTCCACCCTCCACACACACACCCATACCATCTCTAAAAAAAAAAAAAACTGAACTATTTTTAATAATTACACAAATTGGGAGTCTTCCAAAGAAAGAAAACTTAAAATCAGTTTCAATCCCTGAGGGGTACATGCCCTAAACATTGCAATTTTCCTTTATTTCTAATGAAGTATAAGATTTGGATTTTATGTACAATACAAAGGATTTTAATGTGATCAAACCTACCCAACTTTCCTTAGATTGTATTGTCGCTGGCATAAGAGGTTATGAATGTTGTCTTATTCAGGAAACAGTTGCGCGCGGGGGGGGGGACACGACACATGCACTACAGCTTTCCTTTTTACTATATTTTATTGCATATAAGGGATATCAACAAGGAAAGTTGCCATGACTTTATTCCATTTATGGGTTTGTTTTGTCATGGCTGGATTTTTCAGATTTGATATTTATGATTTGCACTGGATATTGGGTGGAATATTTAAAGAGCAGCTCTTGAAATATGAGCCTCAATATCCTAATATAAAAAATAAACTACCAAGCAACAGTGCACATTTGCAAAGATATTCATGCCTCAGAGATTTTCTGAGAAGGTAATAATGAAGCAAAAGGCAGTCACAGCAATATTAAATTTTGATTCTGCTCTGTGTCATGTTAGTTTACAAATAGATATTTTTGGAATAAAAAATACATGTCATGTTAAGCAGCCCACACTAATGGGAGCAAGTGGCACAACCCTAGTCAAGAATCTGACTTTATTTTTTGAAAGGAATCTCATATGAACAAATGCACTGATAAATAAAATTATCTTTCTTTCCTAACCCCTCAAGACTGAAAGACTACTAAGACTAGCTTGCCTTTTTCTAAACAGTCTTATTTATTAATCACATTTGCATTCCTCGGTGAGTATCATGCTGATATATATTGTTCTTTCTTACATTTTTGCTATCAGTATACTGTCAGGATAAGACTTCCACAGTTCAAATTCACAGAATAAAGAGGAAGGATCAAAATACAACAGGACTGAGTGACCACTTCATTCATTTATTTATTTAACTATTTCTATTGGTGCCCACCTCACAGAAATTCAACTCTGGATCAGTAGTGGGTCCACTTACCTTTGCTACTGGTTTGGGAACGGGAATGCTTCTGCGCATGTGCAGAGCGTTTTTGATGACGTCCGGGTGGGTGGCCGGAGCCTCCCGCCGCCACCACCAGTTCACCGAACCGGTGCGAACTGGTAGCAACCCACCACTGCTCTGGATGGCATACAACAATACAAACAAAGTCACAATATCCCAGTAATAAATGTCAATGGTGCCAATTTTTAGTGGCTGCCTGCGCTTGTGCAACTCTGGGTAGTTAATAAAGGTTAAAAGCAATATAAGTTTTGTAAGTTGGAATAGGGTGGCCATATCAAGGAAGAAAATCATCACAATTTACAACCCAGCTCAGCCTTACTGATAGGTATATATGTCCTTCTAGTCTAGTGACTTTGGAAAGAGTCAGGTCTTCAGAGCAAACTTGACAGGCAGGTTGAGGGGATATGGATCACAGAGATGGGACAAAAGTGGATTACTGTTTCAGAAAGAAAGGACAGGAATGTCTCACAAGATTATATTATTTAATAAATAAGCCATCCTTGTTACCAAAATTATTTCAGGACCACAAATAGAGCAGAGGCTATAGTTTCTTACAGTGGTGAAATCTAAAAAATTTTCCCTACCAGTTCTGTGGGCGTGGCTTGGTGGACGTGGCTTGCTGAGCATGTGACCGGGTGGGCATGGCCAACTCAATGTCACTCACGTCAAGGGGTGCCTTGCCTGGCCCCTCCCCTCCCAGCCATTCCTTGTCACACCCAGCCTCAACATATCTATAGTTCTGTAAAAATGTTGTTCACCTTTTTTCGACTTTATTATCTACATACTATAGATGTACTTTCATGGACCTCTGAAAGGAGGAAATGGCTCACATGCTTTGCCCAAGAGAGTGATAGGCAACAGGCTTTTAAAGGGCTGCCACAAAGAAGGGGGGGCAATGTATTTTCCAAAGAAGCAGAAGGCAAAACAAGAAGCAATGGATGGAAACTGAACGAAGAAAGAAGCAACCTAAAACTATGGAGCAACTTCCTGACAGTGAGAACAATTAACCAGTGGAACTGCTTGTCTCCAGAAGTTCTGGGTGCTTGATCACTGGAGGTTTTTAAGAAAAGACTGGACAGCCATTTCTCTGAAATGGTATAGGGTCCCCTCCAAAGTCCCTTCTAAGTGTTATTCTGTTATTCTGACACCTTTCCCAGGCCCTCCACTCAGATCCAAAATGTGGCTGTGATAGTTGATCAGAGCTCCTCTGTTTTTTATGTGTAACAGTTTAGGATCAGAGCTAAGTTAGTTGCTTTTCTATTAATACATAATCCTTAAAAGGGGTCTCCTGTAGGGACCCTGCATGGTCTAATTCAGAGGTCCCCAACCTTTCTGGCACCAGGGACTGGTTTCATGGCAGACAATTTTACCATGGACCTGTGTGTGAGAGAGAGGGAGAGAGGGAGAGAGGGAGGGGGGGAAGACAAGTATACAGTTTGGGAAAGAGGCACAGACAAAAGTGGTAAATTAAATAGTGGGTGGGCCTTGGTAAGCCCACACACAACGCCTTGGTAAGGCCACACTTGGAATACTGCATTCAGTTTTGGTCGCCACGATGTAAAAGGGATGTTGAGACTCTAGAAAGAGTGCAGAGAAGAGCAACAAAGATGATTAGGGGACTGGAGGCTAAAACATATGAAGAACAGTTGCAGGAACTGGGTATATCTAGTTTAATGAAAAGAAGGACTAGGGGAGACATGATAGCAGTGTTCCAATATCTCAGGGGCTGCCACAAAGAAGAGGGAGTCAAACTATTCTCCAAAGCACAAGAACAAGAAGCAATGGGTGGAAACTAATCAAGGAGAAAAGCAACTTAGAACTAAGGAGAAATTTCCTGACAGAACAATTAATCAGTGGAACAGCTTGCCTCCAGAAGTTGTGAATGCTCCAACACTGGAAGTTTTTAAGAAGATGTTGGATAACCATTTATCTGAAGTGGTGTAGAGTTTCCTGCCTAAGCAGGGGGTTGGACTAGAAGACCTCCAAGGTCCCTTCCAACTCTGTTATTCTATTCTATTTCTATTTCTATGCATGGAGATTTGTAGCCTCCTATTTTCACATCCATTTGCACTCTTAACATTTGCACAAACCATGTACACTTTTTTCTTTTCACATAACATAACATTTGCATTATGTGCAACTTTCCTTAATTTACACATTCATCTCATTACAGCTAGTCTTCCTTTCCCTGCTTGGTGGGGTGGGGGGGAGGAAAAAAGCAGCAAAAAGTGTCAGTTTATTATTCTATCTCATTTGCTGTTTCTTAGCTCAGCTGAAGCTCCGCTCTGCCGCGAATTAGCTGAGCTAATAAACAACAGAATATAGGAGATGTGAGAGGAGGGGGAGGGAAGGTGGGCAGGGCCAATCAAAATTTACCCTACCGGTTCTCCAAACCAATCAAAATTTTCCCTGCCCGGACGCCAGAACTGGTCCGAACCGGTAGCATTTCACCCCTGGTTTCTTATATTAATAGCTGACTTGGTTTCAAGTTATAAAGAAGAAGAAGAAGAAATGTAGTGTTAAAAAGAAAGTACATTTGCATAGAACCTGATGGCATCCAGTATTCTTAACATGCTTCAAGTGAAGGAATGGCTCTCCCCCTCCCTCTAAAAATGCATGTATGGGCCATATTTTTCTATTTAATTTTTTAATGCCATGAATACATCTTTCCCACTGTGGCAGATGCACAGAAGCAATCATGATAGCTGTGGTATGTTTTCCCTGAAATATTAATTGTAAAATCTATTCTGCAGAATTGTATGTTAACAAAACTGATTGCCACACTGTGGAAATTATAATGGTAATTTCTCCCTAAATAATGCACAAAATTATGTTTTCATATGCTTTCCCAGAACTCTTTCATACCCGTAATGTTCTCAATATGGGGCTTCTTACAGTATATTATAAATTAGCATCAATTACTATAGCTCACAGCATTGTCAGTCTAGAGACAATGATAACAGAAGTCACATAATGTTGTACCACCAGATGCTAGGGGACACCTTGTGCACTTCATGAATTTTCAGTTGAAAAGCACTGTTGCTAGTTAGAATAATTTATATCAATTCCATACAGGTGATGTTTGTTTATTTCTATTCCTATTTAATGATTTACTTTTGATGGCTGGTTTCCTATTGCTATTATTTAAGATATTTAAAACATTTATGTCATCCTTCTGAACCAATAATTCCAAAGGTAACTTAAAATGTTTTTTCACTGCACATTCAAATCAGCCAATAACCAATAGTCCTCTGCCCAATTAATGAAGCCAGAGTTTTAATATTTAACCATGGTCTATTGATGTAACTATGCTGTAAACAAACAATATGAAAAGATTCTGGCTCATTAGTGTTGGTTCTGCTTAGCTTCTCTATTACATTCTTTTTTTTTTTTTACTTGTATGTATGACACAGTCTGGAAGAACAGTCTTTTCAGATATCGGTAATGGAACTGAAACCAGAATTTAAATTTCTATTGGATTTAACTGGAAATGAGAACTGCTCTGGTATGAGACAACATATAACATTGCAAAAATATCAACTGTATTTAAAGAGCAATGCCTGATAGGATAGAAATATGGAGTATATGCATTCACAGGAAGCAAACACACACACACACACACACACACACACACACACACACACCAGATTTGGTATCTGAAATATGGTCTCACAATATTTTGCCAAATGGAAATGAAGCAAGTCATATGATGGTTTAGTGCAATGTATAATCTCAGTAACAGAGATTTTCAGTATCACAAGATTTTGGCTCATATTTCCATTTAGTGAATTTAAGAAAGCGTTTGTTTCCCATTATTTTAATACTATACTAAGGAAAGAGGGAAACCTTTTGGCAATTTTTCATAAACCAGATATGCCACCTCTAAATGTTTTGTTTCATTGGTTGGGTTTTCCACAAATTGTCTTTCTTTTTCTTATTTTGGATCTATGTATCTTTACAAGGAATACATACATTTAAAAAAAAGAGAGAGGATCCAACCCACTATTTTTCCATCAATCCACTATATTATTCTATGAGAAATCCAGGACAGACCCATAGAAATATATTCAAAGGTATTCATGCTTCAGAATCAGTTAATTAATTGGCTTTATGTAATTTTCATACAATCTAATGCTAAACTAGAACTTTAGTATATTGAATTTGTAAAGATAAAGCATCACAGACGACTTCACATCACAATAATACATTGTTGAGCGCTCTGCCTTCAGCTCTTTATTGTGCTATATTATTTCTCTCACAGTCTGGTAGAAACTGTAAAAGTTCTATGTCTAGGTTATAAGATTTTTTCCCCTTTTTAGGAGTATCTTGTGAGTTTCTAATAAATATATGCCACTGAGAATTTAAGGTCATGTTTTTCCTATATTTTGTCTTCTTGAAACAAACAAACAAAATCTTTAATTTTTTTTGTTTGTCATCAAGTTGTTGGAAATATACAAAAGACCCTTGTCAGAGAGACCCTGTCAGTTTATGATTGATAATTACAGCTACTTGCTTGCTGGCTTTAGTACACTGTACTAAAACCATAATGTTGTTTGGTATATGTTGTTTGACAATATAATGGTATTATATTGCATATAATACCATTATATGCAATCCTACCTGATGATGATTATTCAATAATCTTTAACAACCCATGGTTTAGTATGGCATATGATATATACCGTAAGTATAGCCTATTCTGATTCATATTTTCTGGCTAAAACTAAACAAAACTCATTAAGTTTGGTCACAATGTGTTAATGTGGCATCTGACCTTAAGATATGAGGATTAACAACACAAGTACTATATTTCTATCATAACTTACAAATGAAATAATAATAATAGTAATAGTAATAATAATAATAATAATAATAATAATAATAATAATAATAATAATAATAATAATAATAATAATAATAATAATAATAATAATAATAATAATAATATATAATAATAATATGTACCACGCTTTACATCCACGAAGTGACATCGACAGGTTATACCTGCCAAGAAAAATAGGAGGCAGAGGGCTATTGCAAATCCATCAAACTGTAGAAGAAGAAAAACGAAGTTTGAATGATTATGTGAACCAAAGTACAGAAAAATTGCTGCAGGCTGTGAAAACGGAGAACATTATAAAAACAACAGAAACAAAGGCAAAATATAAGGAAAAAGAGCTGGATGACAGATTAAATAGATGGAAAACCAAAGCTTTGCATGGACAACACTTGAAAAACATTGAAGGAAAATGTGATGACAACCTTACGTGGACATGGCTTAAAATGGGAACCATCAAGAAAGAAAC
>QLTV01004454.1:2696327-2709968 GCA_003457575.1 Thermophis baileyi
CGGGGGGTGGGAGGGAACAGGAAGGCCTGGAGGAACGTTGTCCATGGGGTCGCGGTGGGTCGGTAACAACAACAACAACAACAACAACAACAACAACAACAATGTAACAGTGATACCCATTGCCATCGGGGCACTTGGTACCATGTCCAAGAATTTCACAAAACACATCAAGAAATTGCAGCTTCCTGCAATAACACCAGCGGAACTGCAAAAGACTGCGCTACTCCGAACATCATATATTTTAAGAAGATACTTGGTTGATACCTAGGATGCTGGCAGCAACCCGTATCAACCATTAGCACCAGTCAGTGGTATTTGTGACACTTTTAAATGTTCAGTTGACTGAGTTTCATGTTTAATGAATAAAAGAGATAATAATAATAATGATGATGATGATGATGATGATGATGATGATGTATTAAATGTACTTGCTGCCTGATTCCTAGAGATTTTGGGCAATTTACATATTGTTAAAACCATTTCAAAGCAAGGAAACACCAAAAAAAAAAAAAGAATAAAAATGGCAGAAATAACAAAACTGGATGGGAACAAAGAAAAAGGAGTTCAATCGTCCTTCCCAAAGGTGAACAGCCACATCTTCAAGGCCCTTTAAAACACCAGTGGGGGTTATTTGAATCTTGGGGGAACCTTATTCCAAAATGTAGGTACCGCTAAATGGTGTACTTCAAGAGTCCTGATAGGTGCGTGCATAAGCGCACCAGCGTGCCTACCGTCCCTGTCCAAAAGTTCCCTTTTATTTGTGCCCATCTTATGTATATAAATAATGTTATACCTATGTATATTATCAAATACGTATTTGACTAAATAAATAAATAAATAAATAAATAAATAAATAAATAAATAAATGTGTTGTTGTTTAATTGATGGACCCTGGAGTGTGCCTACCCTGCTAGATCAGATCAGCCAGGCAGATTCTACGGGAGATAGGTGGTCCCTCAAGTAACCAGCCCCTAAGCTATGTAAGATCGTATTTGTATTATAACTTACGAATAAATCAGAGGTGGGTTCCTACCGGTTCGGACCGATTCTATAGAACTGTTAGTAACTTGGCGGCCTGGGACGCTGGAACCAGCAGCGACCCAGGCCTGCCATGCCCCCGAGCCGGTTTTCTCGGCGGCGGCATAGGTGCCGCCATCTTGTTTTTTGCTTCTGTGCATGCACATGTTGTGGCCCGCCAGCGTCCCCTGCTGGTGCTCATGGATCCCAAGGACGATGAGGCGGTTGTGGCACGGTACCCTCGGCCCGTGCACCTGGCGCCCGAGTCAGAGAGCGAGGAGGACGAAGAGGCGGTTGTGGCGAGGTACCATCGGCCCATGTACCTGGCACCCGAGTCAGAGAGTGAGGAGGCTGAGAGCCAAGCAGGGCCTTCTGTACCTCCTGAGGAGCCCATCAGGGCCAAAGAAGAAGAGGAGGAGCCTCTTCTTCTCAATGCTCGGGCACGCAGGTCTGCTAGAAGACAAGAGTGGCTACTCAGGAGGATGTCTCCTCGAGAGTAGAGTTGCAGGCTAAGTGGCCACACCCTTAGACTATTTAAGCCCTGACCATGCTGAGCCTTGTTGCAGGAAACAACGTTTAATATTACTCTTGATCTTTGTGACTCCAGTCTGCTCGGTTCTTGTTCCAGTACGGGTCTTGTTTCCTGCATTCCAAGTTCTGGGAGTTTTGCCAGATACAGTAAGAGCTGCTCCTTTATCTCTTGGACTCTGGCCAGCTGTTAAGATTACATATTAACAAGCTGGAGTTTTGTAAAAAAAACTATTCTGCCTTTCTTTTTGTTTTCCACAACTCCTAAGAAGTTATTAGGAGATCTTTCTTATTAGTAAACGAACAGTGTTTTGCAGTTTGTGTGTGCGTATTATTGGTGGCTTGTCACTGGGGCAGAACAGCGCAGAAGCTTTTTTTTAGTACTGTGCATGCGTGCGCGCCCGCACGGCGCGTCCCTGAGCAAACCAGTAGTAGCAGAATCTGGAACCCACCCCTGGAATAAATGAAACTTAACTCTGGACAAGGCACTCACCTTCGTCCAACAAATGTACGCCACATGAATGAGCAAAGCATTCTTATTGTGTTGCCTGAACCCAGCTAATTTTGTTTTGTTACCCAGTCACCCAATTATCCCTTCTCTCATTTTGAGATTCATAGGCAGCAAATTCCTTGGCTGCTTTATGCTGAAGACAGAAAGCCAGAGCAAAAAAATTTGGGTCCAAGGTCAGGTCTGGCTAACCAGCAGCAGGACAATAGCTGACGAAACTTCTACATTTTCAGAGTTGAATGGATATCATAAATCTTCAGTCTTTCCAGAAGAAATTGAACAGGATTAATAACAGAAAAAAATGACTATATGTGATTTGCATATTCATGTGCAAGTTTTCTATGTGTGTTTTCAAAAGAGCAGTCATTTATTATCATTCTTGCATTTATATTCAATAAAAATCATAAACTTAACTACAAATAGCTTATTTCTTACACAAGCTCAGAAAGCAACTCTTATATTTCTAATATGGTTTATTTACACTTCTGCGAACCCACTATTTGAATCCAATTTCACTTCCAGCAATCAGGTAGCAATTGTGACATGCTTATTGTGTCCCAGAGCTACAAAAAATATGTACATCTTATTTTTTTCTCATTATGAAAGATTTTGATGTACCGTACCAGTGGAGAAGAGAAATATAAACAATTACATTGTAATTGATTTTCTTCAGTAGCTCAGATAAAGGGATTTATATTACTGCAAGTGAATTTGTAGTTCTTGAGCACTGCAGATAGAAAGCAAATTGCTACTAAATTTCAGATCAGTGGGACTAACAGGTTAAACATCACCTGGACACAATAACTGAGCAGTTATTTTATAGGATATCTAAAGTTGGTGGAAAAAAATTGCATTTACCGGTATATATAATTCAAAGAGGTTTCTGCTCATTCATTAGGAAGAAGATAGCAAATATTAAAATAATCCCTTGGCAACCAACTGTATTATATAGGAAACATTTTAGGACAAATTATGGCAAAGTCCTGCACAAAAACAACACTATGCTATTTACATGTAAACCCCCCCCCAAATATTATTTTCCAGATAAATGCATACAGTTGCATATAACAAAAATATACAATATAATCAAACAGAACTCTTCTAGCAAATCCACTACTGCTAGTATGTCTTCAGTTCTTGTGCTGTTTCTAATCCTGATTTCTTTCTAGTCACGGCCTTTACAAATTGCCTAGACCCGTGATGGCGAACCTATGGCATGCGTGCCAGAGGTGGCACGCAGAGCCCTCTCTGCTGGCATACACGCCGTCGCCCCAGGTCAGATCTCCATGGCGTTTCTTTTGTGAACTTCTGTTTCTCTGCAAACGACGAAACAAAAGCTCACGAAATAAAAAGATCTTACCTCTTGCCGCGCTGCTGGTGTTGGGATGCCCCGCCTCCTGCTGGCCAGCTGGTCTTCGGGTCTCTGCTGTGCATGCATGTATGTGTGCGCACCTTTCAGTTTGGGCATGCACGCGCGCACACAGTTGGGGCACTTGGTGTCTAAAAGGTTCGCCATCACTGGCCTAGACTCAATAGATTATCCAAGCTGTGCTTCAAAGAGCAGTTGCATAACATGCCTCCTCAGTGGTGGGTTTCAAAATATTTTACTACTGGTTCTGTGGGCATGGCTTGGTGGGCGTGGCAGGGGAAGGATACTGTAAAATCTCCATTTACACCCCACTCCAGGGGAAGGATACTGCAAAACCCCTATTCCCTCCCCACTCCAGGGGAAGGTTACTGCAAAATCTCCATTCCTTTCCCACTCCAGGGGAAAGTTACTGCAAAATCCCCATTTCCTCCCGATCAGCTGGGACTCGGAGGCAGAGAATAGATGGGGGTGGGGCCAGTCAGAGGTGGTATTTACCGGTTCTCCGAACTACTCAAAATTTCCACTACCGGTTCTCCGAACTACTCAAAATTTTCGCTACCGGTTCTCCAGAACTGGTCAGAACCTGCTGAAACCCACCTCTGTGCCTCCTTGCGTTTGGGCCACGCAACTTTCAAACACCATCTCACAATGTGGATTCTCCACATTTCTAAGGCAAATCCAGATCTGAATACCTAGAAAAGTCTTAAACAAAAAGTCATTGATGTGACTGTCCAAGATATTGCAGCACTTAAACCAGGGGTGGGTTCCAACTTACCTCGCTGCCGGTTCACTCCCTCCCGCGCCGCGTGGGCACGCCTCGTGGGTGTGCGCACGTGCGCATGCGCAGTAACAAAAAATCCAAAGAAAATAAATAATTTTTTTTTAAAAAGCCAAAAAAAAAGATGGTGACCGCATGCAGTGCCGGAAGTCAGCTTCTGTGCGTGCTCAGAAGGAAAAAAAATTCGAAAAAAAATAAAAAAAAAACAAAATAAATAAAATAAAAAAAAGATGGCGGCCCCCACGGACCGGCACCGACCGATCCGGTTTGGTGATGTCATCGTGATGTCACCAGTGGGCCGCTACTGGTTCGGGAGAACCGGTCCGAACCGGGAGGAACCCACCCCTGACTTAAACATGTTAAGTTCTTGAAGTGGCTGGCTGAACAGAGATTAGCCTCCCAGTTAGAAAAGTATTTAATTTATATGCCTCAACATCTTGGAAGAGTGTTTTCTAGAGCTCATTTTGAACAACTAGACTCCATGATAAGATGCAGGAAGTTTCATCGAGTGCCATTTGAAGAAAGATTGTGTATTTGTGGAGCACTAGCCTTTGAAGACATTGGGCATATTCTTTTTTGCCTTTACTCTGCAGAAAGGGGTGCATACTTACATTCTTATTTAAAAACTAAAACATACTTGCACACCCAGGAGAAACTGTCTTAATTTTTGCAGTGAATGAATCGGTATAATACTTGTAAGACCTCGCTCTTTATATTAAAGACCATTTTGAAGAGGACAATATAGATGATAGTTTACTATGAACATGCTCTTATCGTTTTCTTTGGATCTACTTATATATTTGTACTGCTTTTATACTTCTGATATGGTCAAATGACTAAATCAATAAAGTTTCTATTCTGTTCTAAATTACCTAGATGCAGTTGAATCTTGGACTACTCCTGCATGAAGGAGATGAAGCAAGACGTTCGGAACTGCTACTAAAAGGCTCGGTCAGTTATTTACAAAAATACTAGCTATAATGCAGACCTCTCAAATTCAAAGAATCAAGAGTGCCTCAGGAAGTCCAATTCATTACCTCATGGGCCATAAGACACAAAAGATTCTTTAATGTGAGATTACACCTATTCTGATAAGAGTCTGATCAAGAAGAATATATAAAGAAGGATCGTGTATTTCCATTGCATGCACCTTTACCAAAACCATAGTTTTCCTAAGATATCAAGTGTGATGCATGTTTAGTCAGATGCCTGGTTTAACTGCAAACCCTTGCAGAACTAGAGAAAAAGGCCTTAATCAAGAAAACAGCACTTTTTTTGAGATATAGTATGAATGGCAGTGACAACATTTTCAGTGAACAAACAAGGCTCCTAATATTCTCATTTGATATGTTAATTAACACATTGTCTAGGCATCAAGAGAGACATTAATTTCCTTACAGCTTTGAACTGCTGCACAGCTCTGCTTGCTTATTATGATAAGGTGCCACTTTAGTTGCTGTAGCAGCTAATGAAGAGGCAACTTATAGCTAGGCTGCCTGACAGTCTATTCACTCTGAAAACCAAATGACACGTATTTCTAAAGAGTAAAGCAGACAAATTAGGTCTGAACCAGTCATTCAGATATGTGTACATATGGAGCAAGCATATGTTCTTAGGAACATACTATGTAGCGTAAATAAATTTGGATATGGTGCATTTCCAAATAAATGTCTGCTTTTAGATGAGGTATGAAGAGGGAAAGGCAAATGTGATCCTCTTTTGACACCAATTGTTGCAGTGAAAACACAGTAATTCCTTTGCTTCTTTCACATGGCATGCATTTTCTCTGTTCTCCATAAATGATTCTCAGTCTGTGAGAATACAAGTGATCCCTTGGGGATACCATACCAACACAAAAATATATATTTCTAAATGGCCAAAAGCTCAGAAGATCATCAAATTGTGTGAGATTTTGGTGTTTGTGCCTGAAATCTAATGGCATTTCACTATTTTTATTCCAAACTTCAAAGCTTTACATAGAAATACCAACATCTTATAAAATTTAACAATCTTACAGGATTTTACCCATTTTTTAAAATTGTCTAAAAATTAATTTTAGGATCATGCAGAGATCAACGATACTGATCTCAGTATCCAAAGATACTGATACTTTTGTGATGGACTTCAAAAGTTTTCCGTGCTGATATAATAGACTTTGGAAAGAAATTGGATAGAAGGTGAGTATTTTTGTATTAGGTCATAAATGCAATTGCTAATTAAAACTGTAATCTTTTACACACTTAACTAGGAGTAAATCATTCTGAATCTACGGTAATAATACTAAATAATATAACAATAACACTAAGAGTTCTTGCTGATACTTATACCAGTCTGGTGCCTTCTAAACATATTAGAACTCCTATAATTCTTAGGAAACATATTTATTACAGTAAGTTATGGCAGCTATGTTTGGAGGCAGCAGGTTGGGAAAGATTGATACATAGACAATATGCTAAATGGTAACATGGTTTGATTGGCATTTGCTTAGGGTAGTAGGCAAATCAACTAGTTGTGGTTTCATCAATAAATAATAATGTTATAACATCTTCAATAAAGATGTTAAGGAGAAACTAAACAGACTGCATTCTGATTTAGCATATTGTGTAAACACAACCACATTATAATTATATCAGATCTTTTAAGTAGCATTTTTAAAAGAAATTAAAATATGAAAATGAATATTTTATTTAAAAACATATTGACGTGTGACATTAAAATGTTCGTAGGGCTGTTCTAGCACTTTGTCTCTCAGACAGAGAAAGAATGAATGCACAGACATCCACCTGGGCATCTGGTACAAATAGTGATGACACAAAAATGGAAAAACATGCATTGCAACATCATAACAGAAACACCATTCTTTTGTAATTGCTTCTTGATATCAGACACAAATATGTAAATCATGTGATTTGTATTCTGATGCAAACTTCATTGTTTATTTGTCTATCATACTTGTATAGCTGCCGATCTCACAAGAAAGTGACTCTGGGTGGCATACACCTTGCCCATCCTTGCCTTCTCTGTGGACATGTATGGGCATCTGCAGCAAACTGAGATTGCAGTTCATGCAGATACCACGTGTTTTGTATCATGATGCAAGTTTTCTCACTTGCTCATGCACCCTCCTCCATGTTCATGGATGAATGACTATCCTGGGAAGCAGCTGGAATGATATAACTGATTCAATGAGTTGGTTTCGTTACTACCTCAGGGTTAGCTGACTGGGTCATTTAGCTGATTTACAGTTTGCACAAAGCACTTATATTTCCAATGTTAGTGTATCAGGAAAACAAGGTTAATGAATGCATTGAAGAACCCTTACTAAACGTGTGTGACATTTCAGCTTAAAACAAATGTAGTACTATTCCTTGCATTATTTCTTCCCACTTATGACTATAACCATGTTGCTTGTATCTTTACAATTTATATTTTTATTTGTTTCCTAGTATGATTTGATTGCTTATTAGTAACCTATGACTATCACTAAATGTTGTACCTTATGATTCTTGATTAATGTATTTTATTTTTCTTTATGTACACTGAGAGCATATGCACCAAAGACAAATTCCTTGTGTGTCCAATCACACTTGGCCAATAAAGAATTCTATTCTATTCTATTCTATTCTATTCTATTCTATTCTATTCTATTCTATTCTATTCTATTCTGCCATAGTGGCTGTGAAAACCCAGTGCCTGTGCTTTGTTTTACACCTAACATGTTTCACAGACTGTGCCAATATTTATTCAATAAACCATGATTAAATCATGCTGCTACCTTTATGTTTACTGTAATAGCAAACAACAATATGTGAAGCTACTTCTATTTGTACATTAAAGCTGTACAAATAGGCAGCCTAAATCTTCTGCACAAACCACATTTTTAATTAATGTATATTTAAGCTACTAAGAAAACTATATATGGAAGTTTCAGGGTTCTTTTTAAACTCAAAATTCAGTTTTAAGGTGAAAACAATCAACAGCTCTCTCTTGGTGGCAAGGATAATACACCATTTTTAAAATAGTCCCTTCAACTTATTTTTCCTACAATTAAGTTGTTGAGAAATCTCAGATGTCAGGCGTCAGAACATGTTCTTCACATTTATTTGGAAGCTTCATATCGTAGTTTCTGTGGTATTGATATATATTTCTGTGGTGTTTAGCAGCAGGTTCCCATCTATATTGGCTAATACAAGGAAGGATAGTGCTGATCATGAAAGAACCCCACAAGGGAACAACACTGACTAATTACCAGTCAATAGCCTGCCTCCCCACAACATGGAAAGTCCTATCAGGCATCATAGTCACCAAACTGTATTACCATATGGGCCAGCACATGAGCATAGCTCAGAAGCCACTGGGAACAACACTAGAGGATCAAAACACCAGTTGCCAAGTATACCAAGGGAGATACAGCAGTTGCCCAAGACTCAAGGTCTAGACAGACCAATCTGAACATGCTGCATTTACTACAGGAAAGCCTACAATGCCATACACATGGATCTGTGAATGCATGGTGCTACACAAAGGCAACAGATGACTAAGAACTTTCCTCAAGAACTCAGTGGGACTTGAAAGACAACACTGGAAGTCAACTCATCAGTTGGAAAGAGGGCGGGTGGGGTTTGGTGAGTGTCTAACCACTGTCCTGTATGAAACCCAGAGCATCCAGGAGTACCTTAGTAAGATGGCACCCAAAGATGAGCTGCTGAGAGAATGCCTGAGGCAGCCGCAGCAGATATAGGAGGAAGATCAAGCAGAGAAAGTGTTATGGCAAGCAAGTTCCTGTATGAGATGTACCGTCAACAGATAGCTGAGGTGGCAAACACTGGGAAAACACTGGCTGAAAAGGGCTGGACAAAGACAGCACTAACGTACTGATCACAGCAGCACAAGAACAGGCCCTAATCACCAAATCCATTGAAGCAAGGGTCTACCATGCTAGACAGGATCCAAGGTGTAGATCATGGGTCCTCAAACTATGGCCCGTGGGCCGGATACGGCCCGCTGAAGCCATTAATCCGGCCCACGCAGGATCACGAGGCTGCCCCGTCCACTCTAAGTTCCATGCTCAATTGCTAGCTTTCTTTAGTTCAGAAGCAGCCACCTGGGGGAGGAGGAGGGGGTTTTTCCCTGTTTTTTTTAAATTGAAGTTTTTCTTCCTACTCTACTGCAAGTGCAACTTTGGGAGAGTTGTTTCTCTGCGTGTGTTTACTAAGGTTGGTGAACATTTTGCTAAGGATCTTTCCCACTGTGGCTTCCGTGCTCAATTGCTAGCTTTCTTTACTTCAGAAGCAGCCATGTGGGGGAGGAGGAGGCTGAGGGAGGGGTTTTTTGTTGTTGTTTCATTGCCTGTGTTCCGGGACCTAAATTGATTAGCTGGGTAATTACCAGAGTAAGCCTATTTAACTTAAAAGTTTTTCTTTTCTTTCTCTGTCACCCCTCCAATTCTAAATGAAACTTGAGGTGGACCTGTCCTTTCTGATCAGTCCTCCTGATTTGGCCTCTTTTAGATTTAATCAGCATTAAGGTATTGCCTGTAACATTTACTTTATATATATTTACCTTTTAAAGCAGATTGGTGTGTGTGTGAGAGAGAGCAAATCAGTGGGGGTTGTGTTTGGCTACAGACAATCTCAATGGGGTTTATATAATTTGAAATCTGTTCGTTTTAAATAAAGTAAGAAATGCAGATTAATATTGCTGGAAGTAGTAACAAAAGACAATTCCATAAGTTAAATGCATCAGAAATCAATTTACAATACTTAACATAAGGATATATGGTGCATTCAGAGAAATGCAATGCTAATGGATTTTAGAGTGATCCTCTTTCCCAAATCTTGGGGGTTTTAGTTGCAGTCTTAATTGGTGCAGTTCTCAGTCTGGTTTATCGTGTGGTCTTCTGAAACATATAATCAGGAGTTATTTTGAAGGAAATCCTGTTTGTTTTATTCTTTTTTTAATGGCCTATTTTAAGAAGCCTGAAGCTGCTGTTGTACTGAAATTAGGCAAGTGGCAAGAAAGTGTGTGCTCTTTTTCCCTTGGGGGGGGTGTCTTATTAAATAAATAGATGCACTTGGGTTCAGCAAGTACAGCTTAGGAAGGACAAAGGCAAAATGGACTGCTACATTGGCCACGCCCACCGTCACATGCCCTAACCACACCCACCCAGTCACATGCCCACCTAGCCACACCTACCTAGCCAGTCCAGCCCCCCAACAGTCTGAAGGACCGTGAATTGGCACCGTTTAAAAAGTTTGAGTACCCCAGTGTAGATTATACAGAGAGGCCCCAGAGACAGTCCAGCATATTTATTTATTTTATATCCCACCTTTATTATTTTTTAGAAATAATTCAAGGCGGCGAACATATCCAACATACCTTCCTCCTATTTTCCCCACAACTCTGTGAGGCGAGTTGGTCTGAGAGAGAATGATTGACCCAGTCACCCAGCTGGCTTTCATGTCCAAGGTAGGACTTGAACTCACAGCCTCTTGCTTTCTAGCCTGGTGCCTTAGACCAAACTGGCTTAGTGGCAGAGTGTAAGATGCAAGCAGGAACAGTACACACTGAATGGCTGTGAGAAAGCAGGCTGCATAGAAAATGGCCAGCACCTGTGCTACTGTTGTCCTGCCTCTTTAAGTCCTCAGCCCAGCCAGCACAGCAATGTTGGCTATAAAAGCTGTGCTGAGAGACAGCTGGGTTTGGTGGTGTCGGTGAGAGTTATGTGTATGTAAAGATATAGCAGCCTAAAGCACCTAAAGTGGCTAAAAAGAGATACTTTTCTCCAACAGTAGAACTTACAAGGAGTACTAATTGGAGGAGTTTTAGTAGGAGGTGTAGTAGCAGTGGGGAAGAGTGGAGTTCTGGTGAGTAATGAGTACTATGAAGGCTTGTGCATGTGTGTTGTCTAGGGACCTGTGTTATGGCTCTTGTTTTGGAGACCATTGACTTGGTATACTTTTAAAGAGCCTGTGACAAAGGCAAACCAAGTAGCTGGCATTGTGTATGAGCTAGCTCCTCCCAAATCCAGATGGAGATCCCACAGAAGGTTGTTAAGAATACCAGGGCTAAGAACCTGCGAGGCAGGTACTAGCCAATCTACCAGATATTGTGGGCCAGGTGACAGCAACATCAGGAAGGAGTATGAGAAGCTGGAGAAATACAAGGGTCTGAAGGAGGAACTAGAGAGGCTGTGGAAAGTAAAGGCCAAAGTGGTTCTGGTGATGGTAGGAGCACTCTCAGGGCCATAACTCATAAGCTGGGAGAATGGCTCCAACAGTTCCTAAGAACTACATCAGAACTAAGGGTACTACATCAGAACTAACAGCTATTTTAGGAACAGCTAAAATACTGCACAGAATCCTCTCCCAGGTCTGTAGTAGTGGAGCCAAGACTGAGGAAGACACATACTACTCATAGGGGTGAGAAGGAATTTTTTAAAAATAAATGTATATATGTAGTATATATAAATACAATATGGGACTACAACATTAATCAGACACAAACTTTTATTGTACAAATTACTTTGATGCAATTTGCAGATTTTTGTTACAATAAACTTTTGATAAAAAGTCAAATATTTTTATGCTTGTAATAAATTATGATAGAATATTTCTGTCTATTTCCAAAACTATAAATTATCTAAGAACGAAATGTCAATATTTTTCAATTAATGCTGTACAGATATTGTACTGAAACAATAAAATGTCAAGATTTACAACAATAAAAAAACTGAAAAAGTATTGTGTCTTTTGTTAAATGACATCAGCACTGTGAACCCAACACTTTCAGAAACACCTTTTTGGAATCAAGCCTGAAATGTTACACAGCTCTAAAGTCTGTATTTGTGTCTTATTTTCCTTTTCCCATATCCCACCCCCTCCCATACTCATTGTGGTTATCCATATAACGCACTGCTTTCTCAGATGTGGAAGCAAGAATGTACACTTTTGAGACTTGTTTTTTTATTTGATTTTGAAATGGGTATGATTGGAAATGTAATATTGGAAATGATAAAATCTGTGTCAAAATGATTTTACCATGCTCTCCCCTAAAAGACCAAATAAACATTTTTTTAAAATACTCCAATGCCTTGTTTGCAAAGGTTGCTTATGATCAAGACGAGGATTTACAAATTTTTAGAAAGTTGGGAAATGCACTCTACATCTAAATAACTTGCTTACCTCTTTATGATGTCACTTTTGGCCTATGTCTGTAGTAGGCAATATATTTTTCCAGAATTCTTTGATATATTAAACTTGATTTGCTGCCATTTTGAGGTCCCCCAAAGCTATAGTACGTTGTAAAATGCTCTCTGTACCATTAAAAACATAGTCTACTCAAAATCCCATTTGTGTCATCTTTGCATGGTCTACTCATTGCAAATTATCAGCCACTGCACATTATCAGTCTCTCCAAATGTTAAATACATGCATCAGCGATCAAAAAGCTGAGTCCCCTAGTTTTGCTGTGGCTATTACTTTTACTGTGCACATGTCCAGTTGTAACCTACAGTAGTAGATATATTAAATGATTTTTATGATGATTCAGAAAAACCTCTGAGGAGGAAATACACAATATGGACACAAATATCCGAACAAGAAAAAATTCACAGACATTTTTGAGAATTAAATGTATAATTATTTCATAAGCTGAATTGCTAATATGAGTACAAGGAATGCAATATAATTTAAAAAATTAGCAATTAGGTGTAGAAACAGATTTATACATTTTTGTGTGGGTCTCTGAAAGAGACAATTTTTCTATACTCTTCTAGCATGCAGAACATTTGCAAGTGTTACAGTAATAAAATGCAAAAAGTTGGGAAGAAAAGATTGATTTGAAATTTTATAGCAAGTAAAATTAATATAAAAGCCAGTTTAACCTAGCACTTGAAGCACTGAAGTAGAAGTGGAGAAATCTTAGTTTTAGTGTGGCAGTAGTAAGAAGTACATACCGTTTTTACTAGATGGTTTAGCCCCGCCCCTTTTGTGGCATCACTTCCGCTCCCCCTCCCTTGGAGGACTGTGCATGACGTCACTTCCGGCCCACCCCTCCCCCTTTGGAGGACTGTGCATGACGTCACTTCCGGCCCCACCCCTCCCTCCCTTGGAGGACTGAGTAACATCACTTCCAGCCCCACCCCTCTCTCCCTTGGAGGACTGAGCAACATAAGTAGTAAGAAGTACATACCGTTTTTACTAGATGGTTTAGCCCCGCCCCTTTTGTGACATCACTTCCGCTCCCCCTCCCTTGGAGGACTGTGCATGACGTCACTTCCGGCCCACCCCTCCCCCTTTGGAGGACTGTGCATGACGTCACTTCCGGCCCCACCCCTCCCTCCCTTGGAGGACTGAGTAACATCACTTCCGCCTCACCCCCCCCACTTGGAGGATTGTGACATCCTAATAAATCGCCCCCTTGAACCCCCTTCATACAGAC
>QLTV01004458.1:11785-59362 GCA_003457575.1 Thermophis baileyi
TGAGCTATTTAATAAAAAGGAAAAGGACCCTTAATAAACTAGAAAAATTAAAATTAGATATAATTTGTTTACAAGAAGTTCACATTAAAAAACAACATATGAAGGTATTGGAATATCCTAAAATTGGGAAGCTATACACTTCCCTACCACAACAAAAGAAGAGGGGAATAGCCCTTTATGTAAAAGAAACAATAAATGCTAAACAAATTTTTACAGATGAGGAAGGAAGAATTTTGATGGTGGAGATAACGATGAACAATAAACAGATACTTTTGGTAGCAATATATGCACCAAATACTAATCAAGAGGACTTTTATGGAAAACTTCATAAAAAATAGCAGAATTGGAGTATGAAAATATATGTATTTTATATATTTTATACAATAAGACACAATAAATGCTAAACAAATTTTTACGGAT
Source organism: Thermophis baileyi (assembly GCA_003457575.1). Classification (NCBI taxonomy): domain Eukaryota; kingdom Metazoa; phylum Chordata; class Lepidosauria; order Squamata; family Dipsadidae; genus Thermophis; species Thermophis baileyi. The sequence goes on from QLTV01004458.1 coordinate 12,206, forward strand.
GAGTAAGGAAGAATTTTGATGGTGGAGATAACGATGAACAATAAACAGATACTTTTGGTAGCAATATATGCACCAAATACTAATCAAGAGGACTTTTATGGAAAACTTCATAAAAAATAGCAGAATTGGAGTATGAAAATATATGTATTTTATATATTTTATACAATTTATACATTATCTTAAATATAAAAATCAATGTATATAATAGGTTGTAGATCTGCTTAAAGAATTATTGTGATTTGTAAAATGTGAAAAACCAATAAAGATATATTTTAAAAAAAGAAAAGAAAATATATCTATTTTGGGAGACTTTAATGCAATTGTGCATGCGGAAATGGACTATAAAACTAGAAGGACAAATAAAAAACAAGACAGACACTTCCTAAGGCTTTTTTCAAAATGGCAGAACTAGTCATTCAAGACGCATGGCGAGAGATACATCCCAAGGAAAATCAATACTCATTTTATTCAAATAGACACGTCTTGGTCAAGAATAGACATGATATGGATGACAGCGGAACTAAAAGCCAATATACAAGAAATAAGTATAGAAATGAGTAATTGGGCAGATCATAATCCGATAAAAGTTGTATGGAAGGGACAAAAAAGCAAACCAAGATGGACAATGAACCAAAAAATATTAAAAGAAAAGGAATTTATTCAATTTATGAACTAGACTTTTTCTTTAAAGAAAATAGAAAAGAAGAAACTTCATTACAAAATGTATGGGATGCAGCTAAGGCATATATTAGAGGATTAATTATAACATAGAGGAAAACAGAACAAAAAAAAGAGACAAAATCAAAGGACATTAGAAGAAGAATACAAGAGATTAGAGACAGAATTACAAAAAGATCCACACAAAAAAAAGAATATAAAGAACCAAATGGACTTAGCAAAGCATAAGTTGAACCTAATAGATAAAGAAGAACTAGCAAGGAAAATTAAGTGTGTCAAACAAAACTTCTTTGAAAATGCAAATAAACCAGGAAGATGGCTAGCGCACAAATTGAAAAAAGAAAAAGAAAAAGAAAAAGAAATTGATTTATAAACTAGTGGATAATGAAGGAAATATTCACCATCAAAATGAGGATAAAAAGAAAGTGATTCAAAACTATTATAAGAATTTATATGACCAAGAGTTAATTGCAGAAGAAAAAAATAAAACAATACCTAGAAAAAGCGGAACTACCTAAAATACCTGAAACAGTGAAAGCAATGCTTGACGAACGTGTATCAATGATGAAATTAATAGAAGCAATTAAGAGACAAAAGAACGGGAAGACACCAGGTCCGGATGGACTACCAGTAGAACTAAAGACTTGCAAGATACTTTAAGTATTCCAATGTTGGAAGTATTCAACGAACGTTTGTTAGAGGCAAAGGTACCAAACTCATGGATGGAAGCATACATTACTCTTTTACCGAAAGAAGATGCAGATCTACAACAGATAAAAAACTATAGACCGATATCTTTGCTGAATGCAGATTACAAAATATTTGCTTCAATAATTGCAGAAAGACAAACGATTCTTAAATCAATTTATACATCCAGACCAAAATGGTTTTTTACCTAAGAGGCAAATTAAAGACAATATGAGAACAATCTTAAATACATTGGAGTATTACGAAGCGCATCCAGAGAAACAAGTGGCGCTGATCTTCCTAAATGCACAGAAAGCGTTCGACAACGTGAACTGGCAATTTATGATAGCACAGCAAAAAGAGATGGATTTGGGGGAGAGATTTGTTAATATGATTAAGGTGATATATTACAAACAAACTGCAAAAGTGATGGTAAATGGAGACATGACTGAGAAGGTTAGCATTAAGAAAGGTACAAGACAAGGATGTCCCTTGTCACCATTATTATTTATATTGACCTTGGAAGTATTAAATAGAAATATTAGACAAGACATAGAGATAAAAGGTATGGAAATTAAAAAGGAACAGTATAAACTACAGGCGTTTGCAGATGACTTAGTTTTTATTTTGGAAGATCCACAAGAAACAGGGCCTAAATTAATAAAAAATAAATAAAAGAATATGGAGAAGTGGCAGGTCTGAAGATAAACAAAGAGAAAACTAAGATCCTAGTTAAAAATATTACAGATAAGCAGAAAAAAGAGTTAATGAAGAGAATAGATATTCAGATTGTAAAGAAAGTAAAATATCTAGGGATTCAGTTGACAGCAAGATGTATAACAATTAAGGAAGATAATTACCATAAACTACTGAAACAAATCCAAACGGATCTGGAAAAATGGAAAAGTCTGCAATTATCATTGGTAGGAAGAATAGCTACAATTAAAATGAATATATTGCCAAGATCACTGTATTTATTTCAAACAATTCCGATAAAATTGGAAAAAAAATACTTTGAGGAACTTAATAAAATAATAATATATTTGGCAAGGGAAAAAAGCAAGAATTAGTTTTAAAATGTTGCAAGATACAGTACAAGAAGTAGAGGAGGTTTTGGGTTACCAAACTGGGAATTGCAAATTGATCAGGCTGCTGTATTAACGTGGATGAAAGAATGGATTGTACTGAGGAATACAAGATTACTGACATTGGAAGGGCATGATTTACAATTGGGTTGGCATGCTTTCTTGTGGTATGGGAAAAATAAGATACACGGATACTTTCAAAGACATTACATAAGGAATGCATTACTAGTATGGGGAAAAATTAAAGAACAACATTATTTGAGGATACGTGTTTGGCTTTCAACAATGGAAACATTGATTCACCCAAACGTTATTAATATGGGAAATATTGTTAGATATAAAGATATTTTGAATAAAAAGGGGAACTCAAAACTAAACAAGAAATGAGTGAGCAAGGGATCGATATAACATGGTATTCACAAGTGCAGATACATTCTAGATATGAGAAAGATGCTAAATTACATGGTTTTTATAAAGAACTAACAGAATTACATAAAATACTAACAGGAACAGAAGAAAGATTGATAAAGAAATTGTATTGCTACTTATTGGGTATAAAGTTGGAAGAGGAACAAGTAAAGGAGACAATGATAGCATGGGCAAAAAAATTTGGCTACACGATAGAATTAGATAAGTGGCAGAAATTGTGGGATAGGAATTATAAATTAACAATGTCGACTGCATATAAAAAGAACTTGTATAAAATGTTTTATAGATGGCACCTTGCACCGGCGAGGTTTGCAAAGATGTTTAAAGATAAGTCAGCTAAATGTTGGAAGTGCCACCAGATACCTGGATCTTACTATCATATGTGGTGGACATGTGTAGAAGCAAAAAAATATTGGACAAAAATAAGGACATGGTTGGAAAAGATGACAAAACAACACATTGATCTAAAACCAGAAATATTTTTGCTGGGGATATTACCTGAAAGTTATAATAAAGAGAATACTTATTTAATTATCCATGTTTTAACTGCAGCTAGAATTGTATTTGCACAACATTGGAAAAGTGAAGAAATTCCTATTGACGAGGTGGTGATTAGGAAAATATTAGAATGTGCAAAAATGAACAGATTAACACTAGCAATTAAAGAGAAAGAACAAACTGAATATTATATGATATGGGACGTATTTTATCAATGGTTAGAGAGTAAAAAAGGGAACTGGAAATAAAATGAGAAGATTAAAGAAGAATAGAAAATATGTTAAGATAGAGGTATAAATAAGATGATAATTGTCAGTATTATAATGATGAGGATAATTAATATTATTATGGTATTCTTACTACGGTAGAAGACGTTAAGAGGAAAAATGAATAGGATTATAATGTTTAATTGTTTAACATACTATAATTTTAAGATTAGAGAATTATAGTAAAGTGAATGATGTTGTAAATGTAGAAGATTGGTGCACAGAGATATTTGAACCCAGACAACACACTGTTTAAGGAAAGATGGAATGTTTGTATTTTGAAAAAAAATAAAAAACTTTTTTTAAAAAAGGGCCAGAAGAAGCGCCAGCAAGAGATGAGGCGACGGAGAATCAGCTTCTCCATCCCCAGCCGTCGCCCTTACCTTCTCAGGGCAGGCGAGGAGTTACTGGGAGGGGAGGGCGAAGGGCGGGGCCAGCCAGTGGTGGGATCACCCGACAGGGAGCCACAGCAGAGGGCCCAAAGAGCCGCATGCAGCTCCGGAGCTGCGGGTTGCCGACACCCACCCTAGACGCTCTAAATAGGGAACAGAGGCAGGTCAGAGAAGCCACCCTCGAAAATCGAGCTGCCATTGATTATTTATTGCTACGACACAATCATGGCTGTGAAGAATTTCATGGAGTTTGTTGTTTCAATTTGACCAAAGACTCAGAGTTAATAGAGCAAGATATCCAACACCTAAAAAAGTGGCATGAAACATTGGATACAACAAATCCTCCTTGGATCTATCCTGGCTCTTCTCCTGGTTGCCAGACTTACATTGACTAAAGATCCTTATTTTAGGCATAGTCGCATCCATCATAGTGGGATTCCTCCTTTGCTGTCTTTGCCAGTGCATCCTCCCCATGTCTGAGTTGCCGAAAGACCTGTCTCACAACCCTCAAAACCTAACAATAGGGCGAACCAGGTCTCCCTGATGATAAGCCAGATTGACAGTCATTACCAAGTTTATACAGAACAAATCTGACTTGTGCAAAAATACTGAATCATCAGTATTAGCACAAAATGGGGGGGGGGGTGATAGAAAAAAGCAACTCACCCCCTCCCCCAAGCAAATAGGAAAACATAGCATAACAAAATAATAATCATTCACGCAGAAACTAAGCCCCTAGCGCAAAAGCTTCAGAATAAAAGTCCTGTTTAACACTCAGCTAAGCAGAATAGCCTCAGGCGAGCCAATAAGAGCTTAAGGAGCTGCTACAATGTAACAGCTTAAAGTAAACTGTGAAACCACAGGAATGCAGACCGAGATGGCTCTTTTGCTTTCAGCTAAAATAATAAGGACTGACAGGATTAAGACAATAGCACACAGAAACTCACCAGATTTACATCTCCACTCCCTCCCAGCTACTAGGATTAACCTCTTCCTTCCTGAATGACCAAGCCAGAAGAAATTATCCCATTAAAAGGCACACCATCAAAACCCCATTGTACTATCTGAATCTCAAAAGCTAGAAAGAGTATAAAACCTTCAGTACCTGGTTCTCTGGTCAGCTAGCTAGCCTGGAACTCATTGCTGACATCACTATCCTCTGGCTTCCGAAATAAACTTTCCAGCTTGCTTCCTTGTCCATTTGTCCTACAGCGCTAACAGCTTTATCCTGGCTGGAGGGATGAACCAAGGGAATTTTCTTCCCACAACTACATCCAGCTTTGGTTGCCACAATGTAAAAAAGATGTTGAAAGAGTGCAGAGAAGAGCAACAAAGATGATTAGGGGACTGGAGGCTAAAACATATAAATAAGTTGCTGGAATTGAGCATGTTGAGTTTAATGAAAAGAAGGACTAGGGGGTGACATGATAGCAGTGTTCCAATATCTAAGGCAGGGGTGTCAAACTCGCGTCATCACAGCGGCGTCACGTGACATATTGGGACTTTTTCCCCCTTTGCTAAACTGGGCGTGGGCGTGGCCAGTGCGTGACGTATCTGGCCTGCGAGTTTGACAGCCCTGATCTAAGGGGTTGCCACAAAGAAGCGGGAGTCAACCTATTCTCCAAAGCACCTGAAGGCAGGACAAGCAGCAATGGATGGAAACTAATCAAGGAGAGAAGCAACCTAGAACTAAGGAGAAATTTCCTGACAATAATTAATCACTGGAACAACTTGCCTCCAGAAGTTGTGAATGCTCCAACACTGGAAGTTTTTAAGAAGAGATTGGATAACCATTTGTCTGAAATGGTATAGGGTTTCCTGCCTGAGCAGGGGGTTGGACTAGTAGACCTCCAAGGTCCCTTCCAACTCTGTTATTCTGGTTTAGTTAGGAGTACAGTTCCATAAACTGTAGATATTTATTTGAACATAAATCTTAATCTCCTGGCTCACAAACACACTTATACAAATAAGTCCACCGATATATTTGAAGCAAGATTATATGAATTACATTAACCTTATCTATAAGCATAAATGCAAAATATGAAGCAGCACATAATCATAGAATACCTTTATTTTTAAAAATCAGTAGTTTCATATCCAGAATGAGAAGAAAAAGGAAGATAGTGTAAGGTCTGGCGATATGCTTAAGCCAACAATGAGCCAAAAGAAGAACTTATGCAGAGGCTTGAGAAAGAATCAGCGTTTAATCTGATCAAAGTAAAAAGCTGGGTAAACCATTCCAAACATATACAAGAGAGACATGTAAGGCCACCCCTCAGAGAAGGTATGGCCTCCTTTTTATACTGTTAGAAACATCAGCTTGGTCCCCAATTCCGGCCTCCTAATTTAGGTTTGCATATTCCTCATAGTCCTGCAAAAGATAGATGCCTCCCCATTGATCTTATCTCATCCTTGGGTATTCCTTTGTTCTCCCCATTTGCCACTAGGCCCCCTGGTGCTGCAAGGAACGGAACTGAGCACCTAACAACACAGATCAAAGGTGTAAGTTAGAGCTGAGGTGTAAACTGTCCGCTGTGTGAACCCTGATGCAGCTCCAACCCGAGATAAGTGCCAGGCTCCGAATGGTACAGGAAAACAAGAATAAGATTGATGGGGGATTCAGATTGATTACCAGGAGCATATGTTTGACAGATACCAGATACTTTACAGAGGCCTAATACAGAATGTGTGTGTTACAGGAAGTTTCAGGAAATACATTTTACAAAGGCGTAATACAGCATATATGTGTTACAGGAAACAAATGTTTACAGAATAACAAGTTTCTACTAATTCTAGTATTCCAGTACCGGTATATTATATTCTACTATTATTTATTATATCCTTATTACTATTTCCCTTCAATAGGAAATACAACACTACCGAAGAGCTTAATGGAAGCGGGTAGGTTTGATGGCAGGGAAAGGGTTTAGGGTTTAGTGTATGAATCCCAGAGCAAGAAAGCAGAGATGCAGCCACCCACCTGGAGGAACAGCAAACTGCGGCATGCGCACCCCAGCTTCTTCTGCAGACTCGGCTGAGCGCGGCTATCACGTGGGACACGTGTCAAAGGTCACAGCGCAGCTCACAATGGAGCTCTCTGATCCAGTGCAAAGCGGTTTACAGATCCTGGCTGAACCGAGCTGCTTCTCGCTCCGAGCTTTCCAGGCTCTGCTCCAGGCTGCCTTCCAGAGCTTGCTCAGCGGCCAGGCCGAGCAGGCCGCCTTCGGTGAGTGCTGGTTTCCGGCCGCGAGCCTCCGGCCGCCGGTGGGGAGAAGAGCTGCGCGCTGCGCTGGGAGTTGGGCACCGGCCGAGGGAAGCGTGCCGGCAGCACGGCGAATCGCTTGCCTTTGGCCACAGCTGATGCCTGGCTGCTTCGCGTCAGCGCCCACGGTCGTTTTCCATCAAGCACAGGGAATTTCCACCGCGCTGAGCCGCGCTCAAATGGTGCGCTGCGCCCTCTCCCTTTTTCTTTCGGGGTTTTTTTCTCGCTGCTGCTCTCCATTTCGCTGCGGTTGTCATTTCCTTACAGAAATTCAAGGGTGCCTCTCGCTTATTTGTGGCCTAAAAGCGAAGGTAAAGCCACTCTCTCCCGAAAGCAGAGCTAGAAAGAAAAGGTGCCGTTTAGAGGTGGTTTCCTCCGCCTCCCTGACGGTCGTAGCTGGTTGGTTTCCACCGTTTTGTTTTTAATCTTCCGGGGAGGCATTCCCAGTCCTCCGACAGTCGGAAGTGATTTTTGCAAAAGTCAGAGGTGCAAGAGGGTGAATGTAGTTGAATAAGGCACCGAGTTGGGTTTAGTACCTGGATCCTGCAGGCTTTATTGTGATCATGTGATAGTCGTCTTTTACTCAATGGTTGTAATACATTGATCTTAATCTTATGGCTCAAAAACGCCGCTCATTTGTTTTGATGGTTTGGGGTTGGGATTTTTTTGTTTTTTGGGGTTTTTTTTTTTTGCTTCAAATTGAATTTCTCGGACGATTGGCATTCGTCAGCTGTTTACCAAACTGCGAGGTTTCTTGAGGCCGGCCGTCTCTCGCAGGAGAAAAGGGGCTCGCGTTTACCGTTTGCCTGAAGGGCTCTGCGAGAGCTTGGGCTGAATACGCGCGGCCTCCGATAGGTGCTAGTTTGAACTGCAACCCTGGAAAACCAGTTCGGATTTTCTTAAAAGGAAGGCGGGGGAAAGAGAGCAAAAATCAGAAGAGTTGGGAAGTGGGGTAGAGGGGTGACACGGTATTCCGAGCACTATTGTTAGAAAAGCGAAATTACAGACTTATTTCACTATGGCACTGGGAAAAAATTTCACACGGTTATCTGAACTCCGAGAACGTCTGCCCCTTAATTGGCAAAAAGGGGATTTAACTCTTCTCCTCCTCCCGAATGAGAACACCGCAATTTTCTGAAAGTATGTCTACTGACACTCGTCAGCCTGATTACTTCCCAAACTGTGTTGGCCAGTAGTTCAAAGAATGGGTGGCCATGAGTGGGAAAGGGAAACTACAGGAGACTCTGTTGAGGTAATGGCTGAGCTCTTTTCCTTTCTTTGGTGCTTTCTGGCTGTTGGGGAGAAATCTAGATCAATTTTGGTGAGATGAAAGGTTGCTGAAATTTCCCCAACATTATTTTAATTCCTTATAAAGGGAGATCTATGAAAACAAGTCCTTCCCCCAATATTGTGTTTAGAACTGTAACTAAATGTTGTCAATATGATAGCCTTCTGCTTGCCCAGCTGCTATAATTGCATGGAGCTTAGTCTTCCTGCATGAGAAAACCACTGTATATACAGTGTGTGTATCCTCCTGAAATATGTCATCAAGCATTCATTTCTTTTTAGATTACCCAGATTTGGAACATATTGATCCAGCAATATTAAAATACTGCCACACAGCAGCTACCACTTATATAATTGAAGCTGGAAAGCAAAAAGCTGACAAATCTATTATAAGGTATTCTAAAACTCAACTTTAAAAAAAAATGTTTGACTTGTATTAGGTTTATTGGTAACACATCTTGCTTTTCCTTTTAGCACCTATCTAGAAGACTGTAAATTCAACAGAGAAAGAATTGAACATTTTTGCACTGAATATCAGGTTTCTAAACACATTTTATCTTTTTTCATTCCTTCCATTAATTTTAGTGTAATCTGTAGCTTACACACTTTTATCCTTCCCTTTTTGTAGATACATAAGGATACCTTGGAAATCATGTTGGGAAGGTATGTCCAGGGAAATTATATTAATCTTCCAACTTTCAAATGCATCTTGAAAATAATAAATATCTTCACAAGTTATCTAATTGAAGTAACGTGCTCCACAAAAGCACAATTAATACATTGCTGCTGCTTTTCTTTTTTACCTATATGATCTTGCAACAGTTATGCTGTTCAGCATATCTTAGCCTAATAGATATTTATGATGTTCGCAGTATAGGCAGATGTCCACTACATGTAACTGATGTTTGTTGGCGACTGGAATATCAAATCAAGGTAATTTAAATCAAATGGGTATTATTTCTTTTTCACTTTGATTTGCAAAACTTATTTTTTCCTTCTGTCTTATCTCTTTAGACTAATCAACTGCATAAAAATTATTGCCCTGCCTATTTGATGACCTTAAGAGTAGAGGTATAGCATCCATCCAGAAAATTCAAATATTAGATTATTATTGCTTTAGTTTTGTTACTTATTAATGACTAATGTTTGGGATTTTGTTATTTTAGAACATTGATTCAAGATCTCATGAGGACATTCATTTTAGTTGTTCTATGGATCAATTGCAGGTATTTTATCTTACCTTTTTGTGTACTGATAGAGTAGCACCAGAATTTACAAAAAGTCCATAAAAATATAAAATGCTTCACTTAAAATATAAGATGTTTCACATCTTTTAAAATACAAAATGCTACAGAATTGTAGCTTTTCTATTTTTCCAATATGAGTTTTCAAGTTGATTCACATAAGTGACTGCACTATGCAAAAATATTTTTGGCAGAATGGGTGGAAGCTGTTTCAAATGTGTTACATTAGATGAAACCCATTTTCTGTATTGTATACTGGAATGTATAATATGTACTGAACATGGAATTTGGCTTATTTGACTTTACATAAACTACTATGTATTGATAGCTTCATTAAACCTAATAAACTTACTAATGAGGGGAAAAGGAGTAAACTTACCAAAACTTGAAAAACTAAGAAATAAGCAACTGTCTACAATTTCATATTGTTTCAAGTTTCTATATGTACAAATCACATTTTTGTAAAAATCCCATGTTTCAATGGAATGCATTAGATAACTTTAGGATTGCCAGCTCAGAAAATTGTTTGGTTAGTTTACTTCTTTATATTCAATTAAGCTGTAACAAATTATATTGTTCTGTGTATTATTTGACAAATAAGAAAAAAATAAATTTATCAACCTATCTGTCCCAGTCCAAACTCATTAATTTTATATGTGATAATGTTACAACAATGTTCCCTTTAGGTACATTCATGATGTACGCTAATTAAAATAATGATGTTTCTATGTTTCCTAAATACATCAAATGGCAGAAAAATACATTAAGTCACTGGGACTTTTGGTACAAAGGGAATTTCTAATAATGCATAAAATTAGTTATAGCAAAATATTTCTTTTCTGAAGCTCTTATTTCATATTTTAGGATTTAGTTGGAAAGTTAAAAGATGCAGCTAAAAGTCTAGAAAGAAAAACTCAACTATAATTTACACACTTGGCAATCAAGTACATTGAAGAAAAGGAATTGCTTGCTTCTTTGACTATATCATCTTTTTCCTGTTTCTTATTCAATGGAACTTTGATATATGTTTGGTCAAACAGAAATGGAACTTTTACTTTCTAGATAACATTGCAAGATTTGTGTGCAATAAAAACTGTTGAGCTTGTTAAACAACTAATATCAACTAATATATCAACTAATAATAACAACTAATAACACTACATTTTTGAAATATCTGCTTGTCTTTCAGTTTTGCTCTTTTTTAAAATAAATCTTTGATTTCCCGATTATCTACTTTATCATCTAATAAACAAGTGAACATGAATCTAGTTTGTGTGTTTTATCTGACTATAATAATGGGTTGGGAGGGACTGGATTCTCAGCAGCTCCAACATTCCAAGATAATCCACCCAACAAAATCATGTTAAATAGCTGTGTAGAGCTTCGTATCTAAAGACCATTCTATTGTAATGAAGTCATCACCTTGCATGTGCTAAAAAGCACCTTTGGGATTTGCTTGCACTTCATTTTGGTGAAGGCGTGTTTCTGCTGTTTTTTAATGTTGAAGTGATTTGCAGGAAATGTTGAGAAGATTCCATTCATTCATCTCCTTCAACCTGGGTTTACTTATTAAATATTCGACCATTTCTGTAAACAGAAAATAGTTGGAGTGTCCTGAATTGTGGCAGTTGAGTGACTAGAGTATGACCAGCTTTCTATCCTTGGCTCAAAAACCAAAACAAAAAAACCTATCCTCAACCCCAGGTCGCAATGTGGGTTGAACTTAGTAATTACACACCTACTACTAGAGGGGCAGCAATGTCCGTCTGGTGTATTTGGAGGGTGGGGTGCACAAAGACTTGAGTTCTCATTTTCCTTTTATCTTTTAAGTGCTTTTTGCTATGTGGAGAGAATGGGAAATCTTGCTGTGGAGACAGGGTTGTGAAAATTATCCCTATGTCATCTGTAAGAATGCAGAAGCAAAGGAATTTATCCTTGTCCTGTAGTGCCATCAAAGTAGAAAGATTGTCATGCACTGGTCCTAACTCTACTGTAGTGCAAAATATGCTTTGAGGCAACTTACCTACATAAAAAATGGTTTTCAAGGAGGAAGAAGGAAACAACACCCTAGCTCTGATTCTGTTACTTTAAAACAAAAAGTTCTGCCATATTGAGGTTTAAATAGCCAGTGCTTGACTCTCATTCACAACCACCTTAATGAGCACAACAAACCCCTGCTTAATGATCTTGAATGACCTGCCATCCACTGCAGGGTTGTTCCACTACTTCATCATACACAGCTAGTAAAGTGATCATCCTCACAGCCTAGAGGGTGTGCAAACAGTGGTAGTGATACCTTCTAGATATCTTAGCCTAAACATTCCCAACTCAGGGCATTATCCACCATGGAAAGTTTAAAGTCCAGAACATCTGGAGGGAACCCAGTTTTCCACACCTGCACTAGAGTAGGAGAAAGGTCTTGTCTTTGTACTCCCTAGCATAGGATTTTTTCTAATTAATGGGAAGCACAGAGTGGGAAATGTAGTTTTTTTAAAAACTTGGGTCATTTGGAAGCAGTAAGATAGCCCGAGGATAATGGATTTCCTTTCACTAAATATCTTGCTCACTACCACCACTCCATTTTCTGGTTCATATTTTGCTAGGCAACTTTCCATAACTTGTTGCCTTCCAGCTGTATTTTATAACCAGCCTTCTACATGTTTGCTGGGAATGATGGAAGCTGAAATTCCAACACATTTGATGGAGAGTAACAGTCAGGAAAGACCGTTAAGGAGGGACTTTTCCTGCTATGGTTGTGGGGTCAGAGGGAGCCTATAGTGATTGCACCTAGATCCCATTGGGAGTGCTAAGCCATTCCCTCTCAATACATTTTTCCTCAAACCTAAACACAAGATGGGGCAGTTCTATAAATGTGGTGGGACCTACAGGTACTTCCCTAACTGCAGCGTTTGACACTAATGTGTTGCTCTGAAGTTGAAAGTTGGTCAACTCTTGGGTTAAAAGAGTATTGTACAGTGAAATCTGCAACAGTATCCTGATCTGGATTTCATTCCCTGGTGGAGGTTTGAAGCTATTGTGAAATAATGCTTTTCAGGAAAGCATTGTTTCCCCTTCCATCATTTTTCTGGAGAGAACTGTAAGGATATTTTTTAACCATTATCTTCAGTTTTCTGATCTCTGTGGGATCCTAGAATGACAATTTTGTATCAAAAAACATTCATATGGATGAAACTTGCAGAGGAGGGTGTAAAAAGCCCTCTTTCATTAGAGTTTATTTTGGGTGGGTGGGTGGAGAGGACACTTTTAATATCAATAAAAAGTTGATAGGATGGTGGTGTTTGCCATGCACAAGGAACAATGCGGGTGATTATCTTCAAAGTCAATGTGATAGCAAATCTCACAGAAAAGTATATTAAACCCAGGGTCTTTCTTTTTAAAGGGTCGTTTTCTGATGCCAGCTCCCTTCCTACAATAACATTCCACCCTCTGTCTGCCCAGGGACCAACATATAAACATCTCATGAACACCTGCCAAGATGGAAGAAAATGCTAAGTCAGTCTGACGCCCCAACCAGTTCCAATGGTGGCACCCTAGAATTGTCGAGGCAAAGGGTTGCCCGAAATGAAGGAAAGACTGTCTTCTTAGGAAAGGGAATGCCTAGCATAGGGTTGCCTGCTTCTCAAAAAGTGGTCGAGGAAAGACTCTGAGGACATTCTGAAACAAGCTAGCTTCAAGTTGGCTCTTGTGGACACAAAAGGGAAAAAAAAGAACAGGTAGACTATGCTGCCACTAAACACCCAGAAAACGGGTGCCTCTACTTGGGATTCTGCCATTGTGCAAAAAGAGAAAAGGAAATGTAAGAGCACGAAAAAACTGGGTGATAAATGCGTGTCAGACAGCGAGGGACCCCGGGGCTGGGGCTCTGTGAAGTGGGAGAATTATGTGAGATGAAATAGAGAAGATGTGTAATGAGTGGTGAGGAATCTGGAAGACCGCCCTCACTTAAGCCTACTAGAATCAGCTGTGGCGAGACGGGAGGTGGCAGAGCTCCTGTGGTGAACTGAATTTATACACCAAAGGCGGGAAGTGAGAGGGCGTGTCCAAATACAGGAAGAAATTGACCGAGAAAATTCGTGGCAGGGCACCTTCGGGGGGCCTGGAGGGGGCTTGGGGGAGAGGATATTTGGGTGTGTGTGAGGCGTTCTGTGCGAGGGGTATCAACACAACAAAGGCAACAAAATTAAAAAAAATTGAGGCGGTGAAATAAAACGCTGGACCTTATTGGGGTGAAAAACCTGGAATAGTCGTCGGGGCACTTTGAGAAAGGGCAAACAACGGGGGAGGGGAAGTAAAGTAGGTGATGTGCAGCATGCGAGGGAAGGTGAAAGAAAATTGGTACCTGAGGGAAAACGAGAATGGGCTCGGACTTTGGGGGTAGGTGAGGGGGGCAGCGCCAGAAGAAAGATAATTATATGGGGAAGGGAGAGTTTAGTTTTGCCAGAGCAGCGCGAATCCCCTTCACATGAGAGAACTGTGATTCAGTGGTGGTGGGAGGTCTGGGACACCTTGGCCTAAGTAAAGGACTTGGGGGGGAGGCTCGTGCTGAGCCGGGCCAGAAGGCAGTGGGATCTGCGCCGGGGCTGAAGAAGTCGCGCGCGCCTGGGAAGCAGCGGGTCAGATGCCAAGGCGGGAAAATCCGCTCTAACGGAAAGGAATGAATGTAGAAGTGCCGAGATGACGCTCGGGGCTGATGGTTTCAGCTGCCATTTCCAGCCTCAACTTTCATAGTACCATTTGGACCGCTTTTCTAAGATTTCTGAGGTATCCTATCACTGAGGTGCCCAGGAGGACGTGTAGGAAGAATGTTAGATCTGGGTCGGTGTTGTGGGAGAAGAATCCTAGAGTCCAGGCTAGGGCGGAAGCCAACCATAGGTCTGGGGGCAAAGGAGGTCTGGGGAGAGGTGCTGAGGTGGAAACTAGGGTGGCGCACAACACTGCTAAAATGGTGGGCAACCTTTCTGAGAGTGTGTGGCGCGCAGGGGAGGCAGGCAGTAAGAGAAAGGAGCAGAGCAGCTTCAGTACCAGAGGCTCGGGGTGGAGAGGCTAAAGCCAAAGGTCTGTCTGTGGTTGCCGTCAGTTTATTGCGCCTTGAAAAGGGGGGTGGGTAGCGTTTTTGTGAGGGTAGATTTTAGCCAATAAAAGGCAAGGAGCGGGGGCAGAGAGAGATCTCTGTGAGTCCTTGTTAAACGAAAAAGGGATTGCTCGCTTGAGGTGACGCGGCGTGTAAAATCGGGAGAGAGGAATGGGCGCCGTGTGCAAAGAGCGGGGTAGGTGTACAAGCTGGAAGGGACAAGGAAAGGAATACGGTATTGTACGCGCGTGAGAGTGCGCGAGCGGGGAAGAAGAGCGGGAGGAGGTAGCTAAGTGCCGCGGAGAAAAGAACTAGCGAAGTGTGAGCGCGCGCGCGCGCGTCTGAAGGGGAGAAGCGGAAGAGCAGGCGGAGGGAAGGGGACGGTGGCGCACGAGGACAGAGGGGGCGTCTGAGTCGCGGGATTAGGTCACAGGGAGGCTGACGGCTCTGACTACACGCACGCTAATTCCCAGGCCACCCTTAAGAAATGAGAAGTCCCACGTGATGCTGGCGGGGCGGGCGAACTCAGCCATTTGGGGGACGGCGTCAGTTTCCACTGTGCGCCTTCACTGCTGCGCTCCCTCCATCTCCAACACCACACGCCTCTCCACTACCTCCCTGCTTGCTCCTTCCACAACAGCAACTCTGATCTATTGCAAATATTTGCAGATTATTATTTTTACAGAGAGGAAATTGGGGGAAAAAAGAGCTCTCTCGAAGGCAGGAGAGGGAAAAAGCAAGACCGGGGCTGGGGGAACCGATAGACTGAGCCGGAAGGAGAGCTTGGGACACGGAGAGACAATGCGCTGGTGGTGGAAGAGGAAGAGTGGCATTCCAGACTGGCTGGGAAGATTTTAAGAGCCCAACACTGGAGCTACGTATTTTAAAGAGCGAGCGAGGTTGGGAAAAAAGGAGAGAGAAAAGGAGACACCGAAAGGAAGAGGAGGGGAAAGGCAATCAGACTCGGAGTGAGCCCGAAGGAGAGCCGGTCGGCTGTTTGGAGAACTAAAAGGAACTCGGCGCGGTGGCTGCAGCAATACGCTGATTGCAACTGACAGCCCCTATAGTTCGTTTCAAGATGGCCGCTTGCCTCACATTCATTTTCTGCTGAACGACATTTAACTTTCATTCTTTTTTCCCGGCAGTTTCGGTCGTCTCCCGGGAGCGTCTTTTCGCGGGTAGGTGTGCAGGGGCGCGCTGTCTAGCTGAGGCCGGAGAACGATGGGGATTTCGCGGAGGGTTGGAAGGCTGCGAGGGAAAGCTTCGGTGTCCCCGAACTGTCCATATGGGAAAAGCGCCGACAGTCTCGGCTTCAGCCACAAGCACATTTCGCTCCTAGTGCCCGCGCCCGCCCAGAGACCGGCGGCTACAACACTTGCTTTGCCTTAGTTCCGCAACCAACTTTTGCAAATTTTCGTTCCCTTTCCCCCTGCCCTCGGTCGTAGAGCCCCTCCTCGATGCACGGCCCCGGAGCAGGATATTTGTATTTTCGGCTGAGACTAGCCATTCGAATCTAGCCGTCTTTGTTTATAGGCAGATTTCGATTGAAGAGGGACACTTCGTGCAATCGTGAGCTGCCTGGGTCACGGGAAGGCGATCGCTTACGAAACAAACGGGTCGTCCGGGGGTTCAAAAGCCACCGAACGCTCCCATTTTATAGGAGTGAGTTCTGCGGGGGGTTGCGATCTTGTTAGAGGGTTCGCCGAGCCGATGGGGACCCACGGAGAAATGTTATTAACTTAAGTTCGGCCAACACTTGTGTGGTGTGAAATGGCTTGGTAAGATGGCAATGGCGGTTCTCTTTTAGCGTGTCCTTTCGCATTTGTGCTTAAAATGCTGAAGTTTCTCCCGGCTTTGGAGGATAGGAGAGCGGAGTTTGACGCTGGAAATGTACTTTTGAGGAGAGAAGTTACCGCGTGTCTGATTCTTAAATAAGTAAACATGGAGAATTGGAGGAGCTGCGTTGTAATAGGACATGCAGGCACTTCGACTGCAGCTTTCTATCATTTAGCCGGGATTTCGCCTCTTCCCCACACCGTTCCAAGTTGGATGAGGGAAGGTTAACTGAAGCATCTTGTTACTAGCCGAGATGTGATGGCTTTGCTCCT
Organism: Thermophis baileyi; assembly: GCA_003457575.1. Taxonomy (NCBI): domain Eukaryota; kingdom Metazoa; phylum Chordata; class Lepidosauria; order Squamata; family Dipsadidae; genus Thermophis; species Thermophis baileyi. The sequence continues at coordinate 29,234 of QLTV01004458.1, forward strand.
GACTCTTGGGGTGCTTGGGTAGGAAACTTGGTTCATGAAAAATCTCTCGGTCTTGACAGTGTAGACCCCACTACAGCTCAGCTTGTTTTGTTGTCTTAATGCCTGGTGGGAACTAAGTCAGGGCCATCTGACCCAATCTTCTCTCCCTGCAAGTAACCTTTCTCCCCAAATGGAAAGTTAGCCAGCTTCCTCTGCCCGCACCCCACTTGCGTTTTTGTTATTCTCCCACTACTTTAGGACTTCTCTGTTTCAACTGGTCCTTCTTGGCATTCCAAAAATATAACTTTGAAGTGTAAGACTGATTTGTGTAGTTGTGTATTTTTCTGCCCTGTTCGCTGTAAACTAGAACCCATTTGTTAGTACTATAGTTGGTTGGTGCGGAGCACCCCCACCCAATGTATTCAATATTTAATAGCTGGAAAGGAACGGACACCTGTCTTTGCAGGAGGCCACCTGTTGGTTGTTCCAGGAGGTCCATTCACTGGATGCAGGAGTTTAGCTGGAGAGAATGTGGGTTGATGATACAAAACATACCCATTTTTTTTGTTTAATGGGACTCTATCCACACTTTTTGAGGGAGTCTCATACTTTGGGGAGAAATTTAAAACTGGAGCATCTAATCAAGGCATATATGACCAGATTGCATATCTGCCCCTGCAAACCTAGTTATTTTAGGTACCCTTGCTGAAATGACACCTCAGGGGATCTAGTGCCTGTTAATTTCTAAAGCGTCCATCCACCCAACTACCCATAATTTTCTCCAAGTTGAGGTAACCCATGTTAGGCCTCCAAGTTTCAGCTGGCTGGCATAACAGCTTTTATCACTCCTTGTTTTCCCGGTGGAATACATGTCTGGGAGGGGGGCTGAAAATAAAATTCAATATCCGGTGTTAAAGGTCAGTGTGTCTTGGCTACAGGAAGGTACATTAGTATGGAGATGGGGGACTTTGGAGAGGGAATAACTCCCAACTTCATCCCAGGTCGAGTTAGCGCTTTGAGTAACGAGATTCCTTTTTCACTTGTGTTTATATGTGCATGGGAGTTGCTGTCACCCTTCCCTGGTGTGTAGCTTAAATTCAGGGTTGTTTAAGATGCAAGATTTCAGCGATATCTCAGACGGGATCCTGGAGGAGGGGGTAACCTGGGTAATAAGCTTCAACCAACCAAGCTTCACGCTTGATTTGAGCCACTTAGGCAGAGGCTGTGTTTCCGTGAAATGAAACGTGTTAGTAACACTTCTGAGTTGCTTCCTCTATGCCACACTGCTTGGCGAAGAATTTAAGTCCACCGAATTGCTCGACCCCTTATTCTACTTTTTGGCTAAGGCGTCCTGGATTGACTGCATCTTAGTTTGAACAAAATAGACGCGTTTTATCATGATGATGGTGGTGGTGATGATGAGAGGGATTCCAATTATCTACTAAAGGTTGGGAAGGAGAAGTATATCCTTTGTTCATATCCTGAACGCTCTGGAACCAGTGGGCGAGGCTAGGCGTGGGGGCTCCTGTTTTCCTTGCCAACACCCAGCTCTAAGGCCAAGGTTATCGAATCTCTCCTTCCCCTTCTGCTCCAGACTTGTATATCTTTTGCTTTTCCACCCAAAGGATGATAAAAATAGCAATTCCCTCCATGCAGCAGTGGCATCTTTCCTTCTGTTTTTTCTTTCCTTCTCTTTTTCCACCCGAGGAAGAGGCACGTCGTTGAACAAATGAAGTTTGGTAGTTGGCTTTGTTTTGAGGGATCCCATTTATACTCCCCGGCCGCGTCACCCACCCTTTGGGAATACTGGGCAGGAATTCAGGACTCTTTCGGAAGCGGCAGCGCATTTTGCCTCGACTGCGGTGTGTTCAGAATTAAACGGTGCTTCGCGACTGCGGCTGAGCGTAACCTCCCTCCCGCCGTAATTTTTTCCTTGCTGGGCGGGAGCGAGGTGCCTCGGGTGATGATTTCCTTGGATACTTGCTCTGCTCTCTTCTCTTCCCAGCTGTAGTCCGAGAGCCGCGGGTAGATTTGCAGCCCTCCCGGGACCTAAGTCCGGGCAACCTTGGGCTGCCAGAGCGGGATGCCCACGTGGGCCCGGAGGTGGGTGTGCTTAGGACACTGTTGGATCCGGGCTCGGTCTGTTGCAAAGGCTGCTGCCCCTCTAAAGTCTCCACGAGCCCGAGAGGGGTCCAACTTTTTTTAACACTGTGCTTTAGCGATCCAAGAGTCAAGTTCAGATCCCGCACGGCGACAGGAGCCGAGAAGGGAGAAGAAGCAGCGGCTACTTTCTTGCCCATGGCCGACGTGGACGGAGGCCCCGAGAGAAAACGAAAGGCCTGAGAAGAGCCTCTGGCTTTCGGCCTGGCGTCGACCCCAGTGCTGGCTCTGGTCGCCCTCTAGGCCTCCTACCGCAGCCCAGCTTTTGGAGTCCCCCTCCCCTCAAGTGCACTGCTCGGAAGGGAAACTTTGGCCTCACCAGCAGCACCCGACAGGGGTCCTTCTCCCGGGTCCCACCCCTGGCCATGCCCCCGCTTCTTTTCCACAGCAGCACCCTGAGCCCGACCTTCTCCTTTTCCCCCGCTTGCTGCTTACCCCGGGGGCACCAACCTCTGCCCCAGAAGGGATTCGGCTCTCTTCCGCGCCGAGTCTCCAAACCAGCGCGCCTATTCCTTGCGCTCCCCCCCCCCGCTTCCCAGCCTGGCCCCTCCCCCATGGTGCCTCCGAGTGGTGGCAGGATGCCAAGTAAAAGTGTAAGTTGCTATAGCAACCCCCCTCGGTAGAACGGTTCTGAAGACGTCTCGGTTTCGAGCCTTTTGTGTTGGCGGCAGCGGCGACGCGGTAGCAGCAGAGCCCAGTTCCGGGGCCCGGCCTCCTCTTCTCCCACCTGTTCTGACCACTCTCATCAATGCCTGCCAGCCCTTGTTCCGAGATGCGGGGCCCAACCTCGCCAGCAGCCAGCCAGCCAGCCAGCCCTCCCTTGCTTGCTTTTTCCTTCCTCTCCCTCGCCGCTTCAACCACGGCCACCGCACCCCTCTTCCTCTTCTCGCCGGAAATGCCCAGGGCAACGTCCGCGTCTGCACTGGGATCGCTTCCCCCCTCCCGCTTGCCCCGTTCTCCTCTCCGCAGCCCCGATCTGCGATTTTCCGGCAGTGCTATGGGGGAAGGGCGGCCTGTCCCGGGAGAGGTGCCCCGAGGAGCCTCCTCCGCCCGCCCCAGGCATCCCCTCTTCTGAGCACCTCTGCGCTGGGCTACGGGCAGGTGAGCACTGGGCAGAGCACCCGGGAAGGAGACCCCCTTTACTTCCTGCTTCTTTGCGCTAAGGCTCTTGGCTCTGCGGCTCTTCACCGCCTTTTTCTCGCCTGAACCGGATTGTTTCTTTTCTTTGACGGAGAGGCCACTTTTAGCCGCGGGGAAGTGAAGGGATCGCGTTGGACCGCACCTCCGCACTTTCCCCTGGGTGCTTAAAACGTTCCTCTTTGTCTTTTAGAGTTTCCTCGAATTGAGCCAAAATGCATCGCACCACCTGCATCAAAATTACCGAGCTCAACCCCCATCTCATGTGTGTGATCTGCGGAGGGTATTTCATTGATGCTACCACGATCATCGAGTGCCTGCACTCCTGTAAGTCCTGCTTGGTTGCTTCTCATCAGGGAAAGGGGCCGCCAGCCAGCCAGCCAGCCAGCCAGCCAGCCAGCCAGCCAGCCCTCCTTGTCCCTTGGTCCTGGTGGAGCAGGGTCTCTGGGTTTAGAAATAACAGCTGAAGACCTTGCCTTGATTCTGTTTTATAATCTTATTTCTGCACAATTCTATGTCTATGTTTTTTTCCCTTGTAGTCTGTAAGACTTGTATTGTGCACTACTTGGAGAGCAGCAAGTATTGTCCCATTTGTGATGTCCAAGTTCACAAAACTAGGCCTCTTTTGAACATAAGGTAGGAAAAAGACAACTAAATACTTTGTTATATTGTGACTTTTCACATTTAATATTTCTTTGGGTGCAACCTCATTGCCAACACAAATCTGAAAAAAGATGTTAGTTCAGGACACATAATTGTATTGCTTCCATAAGCATCTGTCTTACATTTCAGTCAGTCATTTTTCTTCTTTTTCTACATCAGAAGCCCATTTGTTCCTTTTATCTTCTTTTCTTTCTTACCCTGTCCAAATTGTAATTAAAATTGTTTTATTCTCATGTAAGTGTGCATATTAATTTCCTGTATTTTTTCAGTATTGCTATTTATAAATATATAAAGAAATGCAAAAGTTAAATGTTTTTCAGAAATCTTCCTTATTGAGTTGCATTTCATTGCCTCTAAGAGCCGAGGTGGCGCAGTGGTTAGAGTGCAGTACTGCAGGCTACTTCAGCTGACTGCTAGCTGCAGTTCGGCAGTTCAAATCTCACCGGCTCAAGGTTGACTCAGCCTTCCATCCTTCCGAGGTGGGTAAAATGAGGACCCAGATTGTTGGGGGCAATATGCTAACTCTGTGAACCGCTTAGAGAGGGCTGTAAAGCACTATGAAGCGGTATATAAGTCTAAGTGCTATTGCTATTGCTATTTTATGGTTACATCTCTTTATTAAGTACCTACATTAATACAATGGTGTCAGTCTAATCAGATATCTTTCTACCAAAGCAAAACAAAAATACAGATACCTTAATAGCATAGATCTAAAATTATATAAAACAATTTAAAGCTGGTTAAAGCTTTGGTTAAAAATTCTCAACCAAGCTACTTTTGGATCTGGAAAGTTGTGAATATTAACATCATTTTAAATTGAGTGTCTCGGATTTTATATTTCAGGTCTGATAAAACTCTCCAGGACATTGTGTACAAGTTAGTACCAGGTCTTTTCAAAAGTAAGTAAACATTTAGATTGAACAGCCAATACAGTAATAAAAAGTGTTGAATTTGAACTTTGAGTAACAAAAATATGCTTTCTCTTAGATGAAATGAAAAGAAGAAGAGATTTTTATGCTGCTCATCCATCTGCTGATGGTAAAAAAAAAAGCCTCTAAGTTTATGATTTTATAGAGTTGCTTTTTAATGCAGAAGCTGAGGTTGTAAAAATATTTTATATACTATTTCAGTGATCGTGCAAAACAAAAAAAAATAAAGTTTTTTTTACTCTCTGATTTGAATTTTAAAATATAACTTGCTGTGAAAATTTATGTGCAGCTGCCAATGGCTCTAATGAAGAAAGAGGAGAAGTTGCAGATGAAGACAAAAGGATTATAACAGATGATGAGTTAATAAGCTTGTCTATTGAGTTCTTTGACCAAAATAGGTAAGTTGTAAAAGTAGTATCTTTGTCAGTACATTCATTATAATAGTACATTATAATAGTATATGTCCTTTTTCTAGAGTTGAACAGAAAGGAAGCAATGAGAAAGAGAAAGCCAAAGAGGAGGTAAGTAGATTGTTAAATGTCTATGGAGATTCTCAGTCATCCAGGTCATGGTTGTCCCAAAGGTGCTTTTTCAAGAGGCAACTGGACTTTCTGGTTTTTCTTTGAAGATGTTTCGCGAAATGTCTTCAAAGAAAAACCAGAAAGTCCAGTTGCCTCTTGAAAAAGCACCTTTGGGATAAGTAGATTGTTGGTTCCTTGACACTTACATTCCTTATTCAGAAAATAAAATATATTAATATTTGTTTTTATTTCCTTAAGTATAGAAGTAGTTATTCTGCAGACAATGAATATGCCTTCTTAGTAATTAAAATAAGGTTGCTAAAAATAAGTTGGGGTTCTTTTTGTATTGGGGGACTTCCTCCTATTTTTCCCCTTCCTTAGTATATTTAATTTTTAAGAATAAAGTTTGTGTGAGTTAATTAAATCCTAAAAAAACCTAATAAGCATGTACTTTGCATCTTATCTCATTGATTTTGGATCACCAGTGAGCATTTAGATTTCATACAGCTAGTTTTAACCAAAGTTCCATGTATTTCTATCTAACTGTATTAAAATGAACTTTAGTAGCAGATTTTGAATGGTGTCTATTATTGTCTCAACCAAATGCCCCTCCCAGGCCAAAGATAAAAGATATTTACGCTGTCCTGCAGCAATGACTGTAATGCACTTGAGAAAGTTTCTCCGGAGCAAAATGGACATACCGAATGCTTTTCAGGTACTTCTGACCTATGGACATTGATAGGGAAGAAGGCGCACAAAAGAGTTAGCAAAAGAGTTATTTAAACTTCAATTCTTTGGAAAAGAATTGGTCATAGTGTTTTCTGCAACTTAATACTAAAGTCCACTCTCTAAGTGGAAAATGTGGATTCTAATTATTAAGGGAAAATATATATCTTAAGAAAAGGGGAGAATCAAAGCTCTATTTTTCATGGGCTGTCAAGATTTTCTGTTGCCCTATCCCTGAAAACTCTAATAAATGCTTGTTTTAGATGGGGCAAAATGTTTGAAGTCTTTTTTATGTTAAAGATTGCTCAATTGAATTGCCTTTGTTAATTGTTTTTGCTTCTGGAGTTAAGCTGCAGCATCTTTAGATAAAAGACCTACGGGACTGGATTTCAAAATGTCTTCTCCAATCATATTGTAAGCTCTTGGATGTAAAAGCAAAAGTCTTCTCAACTGAGTCAACATATTTTTGAATTTCAGCTAGAATGTGTGATGTTTGGATTAGGGTAGTATAGTAGATACCACACTGCAGTTGTGTAGTCTTTCCCACTTCCATGCCATGTTAAATGAAGTTTAATTTCATCTCTTTTATTAGGTTGATGTCATGTATGAAGAAGAGCCTTTGAAGGACTACTATACGCTAATGGACATAGCATACATTTACACTTGGAGAAGGGTAAATACATCGAGAGGCCTTCCAGGTTTTGGACAAGTTGGGCCAGAGGGGTGGGAAACAAAAATAAACCACCTGATGAGGGTTTCCCTTTTGGCTTTCTTTGGCAGAATGGCCCCCTCCCTTTAAAGTACCATGTGCATCCGACTTGCAAGAGAATGAAGATTGGTGGCCAGCAGCATGATGGCTTGCACAACAGTGGGGATCTGGAAAGTGACACTGGGAGTGAAAAAGCCAGCAGCCCTGAAGGAGGCACTCTTTCCACTTCCTCCTGTGTGCTCAATCCCAGCACTCCTGTGCAGTCTCCCCACCCCCAGTTCCCCCACATCTCTAGCACTATGAATGGAACCTGCGGCAGTCCCAGCAGTAACCACCATGCCTCCTTTACCAACAGAACCCAAAAAGTGTCAGTGAACAGTTGCTCTGTGACTTCTTCTGGCTGACCTGCATAAACTCTCCTTTCTGATTCTCAAGACTGGATGCCAAGGTTACAGGTTATGGCTCTTTTTCTGCCCTTCAGTCTCTATTGCGCCTCACCATTAAGCTTTATAGTTGCAAATTCCACGAGTGTATATGCCTGATGGTTAATAAAAGTAATAATGATTGGATATTAAATGGGTGGACAAGAGATGGACTTTGTTATATTAAACAACCACTGCAGCAAACGATTTCTTAAGGACCAGCAGCATAAAAAAAAATACCAATCTAGATATTTCTGGAGTATTTTATTTTTTACTTCCCATTATTGATCTGTTTCCTGATTTGGAGTCAGAAGTTTCTGTAAATGGATGGCTATCACAAATGAAACCCAAATTTTGTAAATTCAGATTCATTTCCTACATATCTTTCAGATTATGAACTGTGGTTCCGCTGTTTTGTGGACTCTCATTGAAAGCAAGTGCTTTTTTTTTCCTTCTCCACCTTGAGATGCTGAGATGCATAAATGCCAGATTGAATATGCATAAAACAATGCATATATGTAGCCACACCACTGTGAATAATGCATTTGCTTTATTAGCCATTTTGATTTGTAGTTTGCACCCATGACTTTTCTGTGCAACGGCTGAAGCCATTGAAAGACCAGAAAGGAAGGGAAGGGGAAAGTTGTATGGAAGAAAAGAAGGAAGAGGGGCAGTCCAAGTTCAGATTTAAAGCGGGTATTGCCATTTATTTTACTGGCTGGTTTAAAGCAAGAAAACAAGATAAGCTCTTGTGGCATTGTGAGATTGTGGAAAAATGCCATATTGTTATATGACAAAACAGGAAGCAGTACTGTATGACATTTATGAAGAAAAAAAATTGTTTCATGCAGTGTCGATGATGGTGGTTAAATAAATCCCCTGTTGGCTCAGCCCTCGCAGATGCTTCTTGGAGTGGGAGTAGAGGGAATCCTGCTAAAGGAGCTACAAACCCTTTGCCTTGAAAGTGGGAAAGCTACCGTAGTTTCCATCTCCGCTAACCTGGAAGCAATTGACAATATCGAAAGGATTTCATGGGCCTTGTCTATTTCCCAGGATTTTTACATTTACTCAACATAATTGTTTTTAATGCTGGGGAGGGGAGGGGAGGGGAGGGCAAGGGAGGCCTTGGAGAAAATGGAGGAACATGGGAAGGACTTCATTTTATATGGGAAAGGATAGGGATATGTGGTTATTTTTCTCCCAGCAAAGGCACAAAAATGCATATAAGAAGCCATAAAGTATACAGGAACCTTTTTCATTTATTCTTTCTAAAGAAACCAGTAAATTGAGATGAAGACTTTTTATCTACATTTAATACATATGTACAGTATGCATATGGTACAGTACTAACTTGGTTAAAGATTAACAGGCACATTGATATTTTCTAATGAGCTGCCTGAAAGCCTTTCTGGAAAATAGTTTTCTGAAGAGATCAGCTTTTTTGAGGTTGGGTGGGAAGGCTTGAAAATGTAAGTCTCTTGAAGAAACTTCAATACCTTTCAGTCTGTGCTTTGCTTTGGTCAAAATGAGTGTGGTGTGTATGCTCGTTCTTCACTCATAAGTTACACATTTGTGAGATTATCCTATATGCCTATTGTTTTATGTTTGTACAGGGATATTGTAGCTAAGTATTTCATTGTATGTGTGCAAAAAAAGAAAAGCACAATTCTATGCTTTGTCTTGCTTACAGTCATTAAATTACTTTTACACGTACCTGCTGCCTTCTTTTGATGTAAATATTTAGATTCCCCCCCATCTGCTAAAAGAAATTATCTAGACATAGTGCATATGAGTTGGAATTTCAGAGGAAGGCTCTGGTTAACTAAACTCAGTTTATTCTTAAGTAAAGAACATATTTATTTTCAGAGAAGACCAAGTGAAAGCAAAGCAGTTGATTGTGGATCATCACTATATTGCTGGAGTCAACTGGATTCAGTTCCTCAAATACAACATCTATTCTGAAGTGAGGTCAAAAAGTTTAATGTGGCCTAGCCCAAGATAAGTGGACAGTGGGTGATACACGTACTGTATTCACTTCCATACCAAGAAATCATCCCAGGTGGTTGAGATATATGAAAAAAAACCCAAATAGAAATGGATTGAACAAAGAAAATAAAATGCTTAAGTTTTTCCCATATATCTAAGTGATTTCTACATATAGTTGTATAAATTACTGAAACCCTCTCCAAATGATCCAGAGCCATCTAAATATGCATCTTTGTAGTTTCTGGCTATATTCCTTTCTCTGCCCCATTATTAGTGAAAATAATTTTGGTTTGTCAGAGAAAATAAGTCTCTTTCCCCCACTGTATTACTTCTGGAAAATTCTCTATTTTAAGGAAGAAATGATAAAAATATTACATATGAGACTGAACTATGGGTCTTTGCAGTGTCCTCCTTACTATTAAAATGAAATGATGCACACACAACCAAATACTGAATCCCAAACTAAAGTGCATATAAAGCAAGCTTTAAAAAAAAATGGGTCCAGCTCAATGTCAAGCCTTGCCATTAAAGAAAAACCCAGGGGTGATAGTAATATTTAAAATTTCTTTGTAAAATATAAATACAACAAACTGCATCGGTCAAAAGTGGATCCCATTTCAATTAAATGTATTTGTCACATGCATTTAGTATTGCAGCTTTAAAGTGTACTCTTGCATGCTGCTAATCATGTCCTTGTCTATATACCCACTAACACTAAATTACAGGGTGCCATGGTTGTTTAATCATGGGCTGTGTAATAAGTTACAATTGACAGGATTTGTGCAATAAGTCAAGCTATAAACATTTAGAAACCACAATGCTTTGGCTGACAGATTGCATTAAGTAGAACCAGTCAAACCTCATTATGGCTTAGATTTTGAACCCAGACTTGGAAACCAGGGAAGACAAGCCATTTAAGGCTTTGTCTTGGGAATTTCTACCCCAGAACTGATTATTGCAGTAATTAGCCTAATCCATTCAGGTAGATATAAATTACATTGATCTCAAGAATATAATTGTTACCAATGCTGAACTTTATTTTTTTCTGCAAAGAAACAAATCACAATATTCATTCCAACCTTCTCAGCTTTACAGAGGTTTTTCAAGAATTTTAACTTGCACACACATTCAGAAAGGTATTTCCAGTAAAACCTGCAATGCCGATTCATCCTCATGTAATCAACCTTGGAAAACTACCCTAATCCTATGAATACAGAAAGTAACTTTAGTGGTGTCTAGTCCCAGCAAGCAAAAGGAAGATCTAATAAACTTATGTTCAACTGTTATGAAAAACCACCAGCACAGACTGGATACCTGGGAAATAAAGGCAGTTGCATTCTCCATCCTCTCCCATTCGAACCTGGCTTGCTCACCACTATAGCTCAAGTGAGTTAAGTTCTTATGCTATAGAAATATTTGCACCAGTTCTGTGTCACTTAAAGTCAACAGGTTCTCACAATACCTGGTTGTCAGAATCAAACATAGGTTTTCAGTGAAAGGCCATCAGAGTTCCAGAGAAGAAAATGGGTGCTTTTGTACATGTGCAAAGTGATTTTCCCAGCCAGAACCACTGACAAACCTTTGAGATTTTTTTTAAAAAGATCATCTTTAGCAGAAAGTTACAGGTCTAAAACCCTGCAACTGATCTTGTCATCAGGTTCACCTTGTTAGTCTCCAGAGTATTCTTGCATCTTAGCTCTGAGTCTGTAAAATGGAAACAATGCAGATTGTTGAGAGCGCTGTGAAGGGGGGCACATTTACACTGCAACTGCTACAACTATAAGAGGAAAAAAATTTCAAATTTCGGTGGTAAATGAATGGTATATTGAAATTCTTAGGACTAGGATTCCTTGGCTAGGGAATCCATCACTTTATTAAGTCTTATCTGTAAGATTTCAACAGTGTGGGTTGGAATCTTATTTTCTTGCATTCCTAAGAGCAAACAGACTGGAGGAGGGGGGGAAGAGAAGACAGACTATATGGCAGTGGTGATGGGGTCCCCCTTTGTCCTCCTGGTCTTTTCCAGACAGGGCAACAGGAATAAGTCCCCTAGACATCCCACACTCCCTATGGTTTAGTACCCTAACCAAGCAGCCCTTCTCATCAACCTGTAGCCCTATTTAAACAAACTCTCAATTCCAGGTGGACTTGACTCTCTTCTCCTGAATCAAAAGCGAACAAACGCCTGTTTGGAGGGGCGCATGACGCCGGCTCCCCCCAGCCTCCCCCTGAGCCTGCCAAGCCGTCCATCTTTCTGGGAAGGTCATGCTGTAATCTTGGAGGTGTGACACATGCGGAAGGTTGGAGCTGCTTTCCTCCTGTGAAGGCTTTTGGTTGATAAATCGAAATAATTTTTCTCTAGAAAGTATGCCTTTATTCTATGGCTTCATTCCTTCTGCTTCATTTTGTGTGTCTTGATTTTATTTTATCTGACTTTTCAGTTGGCACTGAGATTATTTTTTTGGTCAGAATTTAAACCTGATTGTCCCAGAGACCCAAGAGACCCCTTGTCTCTGATCTATACTCCCCAGCGCCATTCAACGAAGTTCAGCGCGATCACATTCGGCTGACAAAAATGCCCGAGACACAGAATAACGTGTGAAAGGAAAAGGGAGTGGAAAAAAGAAGAGGCGTCTGGCACAAGGAAAGCGATAGAACATGAAAGGGAAAACCGAACAAAGGACAAGGGAGAATAGGAGTGGGAAAAAGAAAAGAATTTGACTGTGGGACTCATATGCATCCCTCATAAAAACACACTAAACCTCAAACTAAATGTGAGAACACGTCTCTGTGTTTATGCTCTGAGTGCCCTGCCAAGCCAGAAACTCGACTAATTGGTTATACCATGTTTCAGCTAAAAGGCAACCTCCGAATTGGATAGGAATTATTCTCCAGTGAATATACAGCAAGCACCTTCGTACATGGGCCATGCAGTGAAGACAACCTTTGCCCCGTGGGCCGCAGAAGTTTGGGGTCCCCCTCCTTTTTTTGGCAACCTGAAACCATCGCGGGTATGAACACCCTCCGGAATAGAGAGCACATTTTTTAGTTTCGCATCGACACACAACATTCTCTTAGCCTGTGTCCTCAGGACACACTGAATCCCAGACTCCCATGTTTGTTTGAACTCAGCCCAGATGGTTAATGTATGGTTCGTTTTTCGAGTTTGCACAATTAGCTAAGCCGGGCTGAAATTAGGTTGAGCAATCATAATTCAACGTGTTGTGGGAATTGGCTCAGCGGGCTAGTCGAACCAGGCCATTAGGCCATCGCCTTCATGCATCAGACGGTTGATTCCTTTGCTCCTGGTTCCTTATGTGAAAGCAGGAATCGTGCTTCAATTAGCCCACCAGGCAGCGTGTCCTGGAAAGCCACCATACTGAGTTAATTCCTGGCTCTGTTCATCCTGGGTAGGCATCTGCTGCGACCCGCAGTCTCTCGCTGGACGGATGGGCTGGAGGGTCGAGGAAAGAAGGAGCAAATTGTTATGTTTTCCTGACAGATTAATCAACTTGCCTCCAGAAGTTGTGAATGCTCCAACACTGGAAGTTTTAAAGAACAGATTGGACAACCATTTGTCTGAAATGGTATAGGCCAGGGTTTCCTGCCTGAGCAGGGGGTTGGACTAGAAGACCGCCAAGGTCCCTTCCAACTCTGTTATTCTGAGACCCGGGGACTGGAGAGGGAGTAGATTGCAGAAGCAACTCCTGGGACTGCGGAGGAGCTCCCAAGCCTTGCCTTCAGGTGGATCGGGAGCACCAAGCCTGGGACTGGTCGCTGGCGCTCGGCCGGCTTCTTTCCGCAGGAAAGGCAGAGCCCCCTCTCCAGCGGGACTCCCAGGCAGCTCCCCCGCCCCCCTGCTTCGCTTCGCCTAGCCCGTCACAAAACGCCCGCGGAGCCATCTTGCGCCTGCGCATTGCATCACCACCGCCTGGATGGTCCGCCCTGTCGGAGCCCTCCTGCTGTCGAACTGGAAAGTGGCCGGCGCGACTGGCCGTCGACGTGGGGTCGGCCAAACAGAGAAATGGCCGGTGGGGGGCGGCCGGATAGCAGTAAGTGTGTTATTTCCACTTTTTCGGTCGCTGTTTGACCGATGGCATTTTTTGCCTTTTTCAAATTGTGCTCTCCTCTTTCTCTTTAATTAAGATCGAGGAAGAGGATTTTAAACCATAAAGCGAACCCGGACACTACGGCTCCGACAAAAAGCACCGCAAAAGATATCAAGATACACACAGATAAACAAAAGTGCCACTAGTTATAGGTTGACTCTATTCCCAGGAAGGAACCGCAAAAGATACAGTACACTATCGTAGCAATTAGTCCCTTCAACCTGAAGGGGGTTGCTACTAAACAGACGGGAACAAGATGGTGTCCTAAACCTCCCTTGGAAACTATTTCGGTTGGTAGTGCTGCTTGCCCTTCCAGCCATAAGCCCAGCCAGTTTGCAGTGCAACGGGGCACATCTCCCCGGACTGCATTCAAGGCTGCGAGCCCTTGTGATCCTGGAGGTTGAATTTTCGAGAAACTGGGTTCACACACCCGCGCTAAAGGCCCTCTGGGGAAGACCACTTATGCTCGGGGACCATTGGAAGCGCCATTCGAAGTTAAGGCCTTTCTCACCCTGGACATTGACTTTTGTACTTTATGCCTTTGGTCCAGCAATTAGAAATGACCTTTTGCAATGCGATGTTTGACAATTGTTTCCCGTGTCCCCTTTTCAAAGGATGATGATTGTAGGGCCACGTAACTTTATGCTTTTTTTTATCCCCTATTGACTCTGGTATAATTTGAAAATGAGAATCCTTGCCTTGCGTAAATTTTAGGGGTGGGTGAAAATTTGGATGCCCAATCCTTCAATTACACTTCTATTGCTCTAAACTTAGAGGAAAACTGGAGTTTTTTTGTGCGTGTGTTCGATTGATCACTACTTTCATAATTCCCGCCCTTTGTCTCTCGACTTAGTGACATTCGGACGCAATAGAATTAAAATAATTTCTACCACACCATATGGCGCTTTTCATTTGCACTCTTACCTACCGAATGAAGCTCAACGATGCAATTCTGCAGCTCCGAAGCTAACACACGAAGCTTATATATTCGCGAGGGGAAGTAAAGAGAAAGGATACTTACACTGGCCATATTCCAAACCCCATAGAAATTGCTTTCAAAATATTTCTTCAGTTGGTCCATTGGGCGCATCATGATTTATTTTGGGGAAGTGTGGCATGGGGTGGGGGGAGATGGAATTCTGGAATCCTGGTTATTACATGAAACGTGTTTTTTCTCCAACTATTGATGTTTAAAACTCTAGGACAGGAAACTCGTAATATTGCTTCCTCCCGGGAAGGAGAGGCGTTTGAGTGAACATTCTGTGACTTTATGGACTGACTTCTACTTAGACGTTTACAATCCGGCCAAATGATCGAAAAATCTCTTCCCCACGTATTGTTATCTAAACCATTCTTATTTCCTTCATTCCAAGCCTCAGAATCTCTATCCCCTTCAACATGTACTGAGTGGCTAGCGATTATGGGACTTGGAGTTCAAGACCTGTGGCGAACACCACTATAACCTTGAGTAGAACGATAGGCAGAGATTTAACTGGATAACTCTTTCCGGCATTTCTGTCCGATCGGCACAGGGATCCAAGGCAAGAGCAAGAACAGTTGCGCAGCAAGCCTTGAATGAGCCTGCAAGGTGTTTTTTTTTTAAGTTGGGAGTGTCCACAGTGTCTCATGGATAGCTGGATATACTTTTCCGGTACTGGACTGTCTAGTGGATAGAAGACAAAGATCTTGACTCAGGTTCTGCTCAGGAGGACATTTAAGGGATTGATGTGGAGCCAGGCAGACAGACAGGCTTAAACTACCTCACAAACTGTTGTGAGGATGATCCTGACAGGAACGAGGGATAAACAAATGTTATTCTCAAATAGATCACGCTGGGAAGGTCTGTTTACTGTTCAAACATGGTTAAAATATAATCTGGGCTTCTCGAGTTTGGTTTAGCCAGTCTGGGGAACTCAGGCTATTGCGGTTTACAAACCAGGGCTTATGACTTAGTATGTTGTGAACTAAGCTACTGTGATTTGTAGACAATGGTTTGATTTATCTGTTGCGGGAACTGAATTATGGTTTATTAATAAATCGGGGTTCAACTAGCCATGCCTTAGCACAGTCCATCCTCCATTACCTCATAGGGGATAAAATGCGATGGGTGGGAGAGAAAAGCACGCACAAGTCTTGGGGAAAAAGGCAGGTTGGCATATAAAGGACTCTAACCAGCCTTAGACACGGTTCCTAATCCCGGAGTGGGGGATTCCCTCCCCCCTTTCCTGTTACTTTCCAGACCTTTGCTAAGAGAAGACCTTTTAAATTCTGCTCTGATCTGTGCTGGGGCTGCAGCCAGTCCACAGGCGCTGGAGGATTCCTCAGAATAAATGACTTGGTCAAGCCGAAATGAAGATCGGGGCATGCAATCCTGTGCAAATTTATTGAGTAATGTAAATCCATTGGACTCAGCATGTCTTACTTCTCAGTTTAGAAAAGGTCAGAGCCAGCATCTCTCCCTTGCCTTTTCCCGGGATTTTTATCAAGTTATCTTCATGCATTGATTATTCTTAACATCTAGAAAAAAAATCCTTATTTATCGACCCCTTTGTTGTATTTTTAGCAGTGATCCTCTACCACTCCAGCAACTCTTTCAAGAAACTTCATCAAAATGAAACCAAGTTTGGTGGTATAAACCAACACACCACCTTAAGTACACCTGAAAGAAAAGTGATGTACAAAATTTGAAACAACTCCCTCTCCATATTTATAGGGCACTTAATATATTCATACTGGTGATGGGTAAGGGCTAAGAGAGGGGAGGTTACTTCAAGGTATGTGTAGAATAAAATGTAAATGAAACAGTGTTTCAGGTTGTATTTCTGGATTCTGAAATGTTGACTAGAGTGGTGTTCTGTTGATTCTTATATCTATTTAAAGCCCATTTAGATCTACCAGGGGCCTTAGGGAGCTGTAAACCCTCCACTTTACATTCCGGAACTCCTGACGTACAAGAAAAAAGAGATGGGGAGGGAAGAGGAAAAAAGGCAAGTGCAAACAACTGTTAAAACCGTAATTCTTAAAAGGATATTGCTTACGATCCACAAACCATTACAAATGCCGAGCAAATTATCACAAAGTGTTAATACAGTCTGATCCCATGCCCCCTTTCAGCATCTGATGTGTGCAAGAGAGAAAGAAGATTGGAGATCTGGATGACAAGACATTGGAAATGAGATTTAAACACCATCAGCAGCAACAAAGAAAATTCAGGGTGTCTCTCAGGCGCGATAAGTGCTTATCAACCTAGCAGTTCAGTATCACCGCCTCGGCAGCTACTGCCTGCCGCTGTTGATAAACAGAAAAGGGAGTCCTGATCCACGATGCTCTCTCCCCCTCCCCACCAAGATTCTCATGTTCACCCCCGCAGGAACGAATCCGAATTCCCCATCGCCGCCAGCCGGTACGAGCTCCTTAGCGGCGGCTGGATTTGCCCCCAGAGCGCCACGGTGAGGATGCAGAAGCAACGGCAACAGGCGAGCCCTTCTCCCCGCCCGGTGCTAAGGAGCAAGCGCCCGCCTGCCTTTCCCTCAAGGCGTCTGCGCTTCCTCCCTCCTTCGGCTTGCAGTGCCATCTTGGCTGCCATTGTCTCTTCTACGAGCGCCTCTGAGGAAGGAGAGCGGCCGCTTGGCGCCCTGCCAGGCCCGGGAGGAAGCCCAGCCCACATCGGGAGCTCCGCCCTCTCGGGCTCTCGCCCGGCGTGGGTGCTGCTCATCGCTCGGTTGCCGGGAGCAACGGCAGCTGAGTTTGGCGATGGCGGCGCCCGGGGCCCGGACTGCTTGCCTCCGCAGCCAAAGCTTCTCTCTCCACCCCCCAAGCCAGAGAGCGACTTCTGGGGGAGCAGGTGCCGCCCTTGGGTGTGCGCGAGCTAGCGTAATGAAGGACAAACACCTCCCCCCCCCGCCGCGCTAAGGGAGGGCGAGCGAGCTTGACCCTGGTTAATCGATAAGCCACAATGGGAAGAGGAGTTTGACCAGGCGCGGGGGTGCTCCTGGCTGGGTTTGTGGATCGATGTCCACCGCCCGTCCTCCAAGTATCAGGAGCAAGATGCCCCCAGCACCGGAATGGGACTGTTCTCCTCGTCCATTTCGCCGCCCCTGGGACTGGTGGTCCGCGAGAAAATTTTGGTGGTCCGCAGTGCACCCGGGTGGAGAAGCTGCTCTGGGATGACCAATGGGCCAGTCCTGTGACTAGAGCTCTGGAATATGGGACCAGCCAGGCAGCTCGTGGTGGGGCTGGAAATCTCCGCCATAGAGGGAGGTACATGCAACTTGCAACTTTGCGGGTGGTGAACGTGCAAGGAGTAGAGCAGCCCTCGCCGGCCGGAACGAGGTAATGGTGCTGTTGCGGCAAGGGGGGGTGGCGGCACAGGCAGGCCAAAGCAACTGGTGTTGGCAACCCTGGTTCTTTCGTCCCCCTGCTGTGGCTCCCTGTTGGCTGAACCCACCACTGGCTGGCCCCGCCCCTCGCCCTCCCCTCCCACTCACTCCTCACCTGGCCTGAGAAGGGAAGGGCAGGGGATGGAGATTCACTCCATATTCCAGAGCGGGAGCAAAGCTTCATCTCTTGCTGAGTCTCGCAGGCGTTTCTTCCGGCCCTTGTTGGTGCTGCATGCACCTCGGTCGCTCGGGGAGACACGCAACTTCCTCTCCGGCCGTTTCTCTCCACCGCTGCTGTTGGTGCCTCCATGGCCTGCCCACTGCTCTTGCAGCGCCTTGCGCAGCAGAGTTAAATTTAGTGCGCTTCACAATGGGGGAGACGGCATCACCTCCTCCTCCTGGAGCCCATTACAACACGGAGCATCGGCCGCAGCCGGGTCGGGCAAGTGTCTTGGGGTGGAGAGCAGGTCGTGTGTCTCCCCAAGCGACCAAGGTGCGTCCAGCACCAACAAAGGCCAAAAAAGCACCTGCGAGACCCAGAGAGCGCCGGAGAATCAGAATGAGAGAAAGAGAGAAAGAGAGAGAGACAGACAGACAAAGAGAGAGAGAGAAAGAGAGAGACAGAGACAGAGAAAGAGAGATGAGAGAGAGAAAGAGAGAGGGGGGGCAATATGCTGACTTTGTAAACAGCTTAGAGAGTGCTGTAAAGCACTATGAAGCGGTATATAAATCTAAGTGCTATTGCTATGAGTAATGGGGCCTGCTTTTAAAATTCAACCATCAATAGTTATCACTGGCAATGGAGATTTCAGGGGAGCTGTTGGTATCTTAAGTTTCTGAACTGTGGCTAGGCATATGAAATCAGAGGTTGACCCAGGATCTATCAAAACAGGGATGATAGTTTCCTGACCACTGGGAAGTGTCAGGATAGAAACAAATTTTATTAATGTACCTGAGTGTGGAGGTAACTGAACTCTGTTCAGTGCTTGGGTGCCCCCCCCCCCCAGTGAGCTTGTGGAAAGAGGGCATTTCTCGTTTCTTTGACCTTGGGGCTTCTTGTCCAAGCGGTGAGTAGTGGAGACATTGCTGGGCTGTCTGTTGTCTCTCCTGGGAGGTTTAGCAGGGCGATTCCTGACCATGTGGCTAGGCTCTCTGTAATAGAAACTCAGGGCTAGCTGTCTGCCCCTTTGCCGTTCTTCTGCTCCTGGGGCTTGTCTGGCTGCTCCAATTTGCATCTTCAGTGTCCAAATCCAAGGAGGCAGGGAGGCTACAGGGGGAGTCAGCTTTGGAAGTGGTTGGCTGGGACTGCCTAAAAATGCTTTAAGTTCTGCGAGTCGGGACTCAGCTGTTATAGCAGCTAGGTAAAGTTCTTGTAGACCTTGGGGAATCCCTTGTTGTATCAGTTGTGTCATTTTGGCCTTGTTGAGGTCCCTTTTGATTTGTGCCCTTAAGGCTGGCTCGTTCCAATCCAGATCAGCTGCAAAGAGTTTGAAATCTTCAACGTATGCTCTCACCGAGTTGTTGCCTTGGTGAAGTTGGAAGATGCACTCTTTGACAATTTCTATCTGAATAGGGTCTCCAAAATGCTCTCTAAATCTTGTGAGGAAGTTTGGGTAACTATCCAGGATGAGGTCATTGGTTTTGATGAATGGGAGGGCCCATTTGGCAGTGTAGTCTGTTAAAAGCATGAGGATGAAGGAGACTCTTGATCTGTCTGTATGAAACTCCCCAGGTCGGGTGGTGATGAACACATTGCACTGTGCTAGGAAAGTTCTCATCTTATCAGACTCACCAGCTGTAGTTCTCAATGTAGGGCCACAATTGAGCCCAAAATTTATGTTGCTAAGCGAGACAATTGAGTTTTGCCCCATTTTTACGACCTTTTTTGCCACAGTTAAGTGAATCACTGCAGTTAATGTCAGCAATACAGTTGTAAAGTGAATCCGGCTTCCCCGTTGACTTTGCTTGTCAGAAGGTTGCAAAATATGACCACATGACCCCAGGATACTACAACTGTCATAAATATGAACCAGTTGCCAAGTGCCCGAATTTTGATCATGTGACCATGGGGATGCTGCAACAGTCATAACTGCAAAAAACGGTCATAAGTCACTTTTTTCAGTGCCGTAACTTTGAATGGTCACTAAATGAATGGTTGTAAGTCGAGGACTACCTGTATTCTATGTCAGGGCTCAGACTAATTCAGTTTGCCTTGTAGGGTAACCGGAACTCTAAATCAAGGCACTTGCCAGCCATAGGATTTTCCCCGGCATTGAACCTGCGGCCGCCTATCACAAACCCTTGAATGACACCTCTCGGCCGCTAGACCGGCTTTTCAAGTCAAAGCCTTCTGAGCAACTTCTAATTTTTTGCCAAGCGGGCCAAGAGAAAGTCTACCTAGGATTTCAGCACTAGCAATAAAAATGTGCCACTTAGGCACGATGCAAAGTTCCAGCCATGCCCCGCGGACGCTCACTCGCATTTAGGGGCCAGAGAAAAGCGCCAGTCCCCGCCGCACTCAACTCGAAACAGCCTCAGAAGGGAGAATTTGCAAGCAAATAGGACATCACCTTCGCCGCTGTCTTTTTCCAAGCCTTTCCCTTTCCGCAGCTAATCGAATCGGCACTATCGCAGCGTAACATCATATTTAAAGTCCCGCAGCTGCAAGACTGGTATATAACGTCACGCCGTGTTCTCTGCGATGAGGAGTGCGCATATGCATCTTCGTAGTCGCCTTCGTTTCCCTCAAAACGGGATGATCTACGGCTACTCCCGAGCGCCTACGAGCTTATTCGACGTTTTTTTTTTCAGCTGCGGCAAATGGCCAACCTCCTCCGCTCTGTTTTTATACGTATTGCCTTTATTTTGACTGCAATTAAAAAGGAGTGCCAACTTGCACGCCCACACCCGCATACACTACATTGGGTTTAGGTGTTGAACTATGCCATAGTTTGCTTAATAAACACCAGTAGCTGATTTCACTTTTTGCATGCATATACCCACATCCCCATCACGCTACGGTACTCCCTTTCTGAGAGAGCAGCGTGAAATAAGAAAATTAAATACCTCAGTATTGCAATAAATTGTAAAATACAGTTTGCGAATCAAATGTTCATACCATAGGCTTAGCCAAAACAGAACAAGCCGCTCAGGGGAATGTTTGAACTCCACCACACACAGGTAGTCAAATATTATAGAACTGATTTTCTGCACAGAAAGCATTTTGTGACATAACAGGCTACCACAGTATTAGAGTAAAGTGTTTTTCAATTAATCTAGTAATACCTCCTGACTTGTGAGTGATACCTCCTGACTTGTGAGCGATACCTGTAGCTGAGGACAGTCTATGCCTAATTTAGCATCAATTAAAAGTATAAAGTCACCATAAAGACCTACCAATGTATATTCAGGCTCCCGGATGGTCAATTATTCCAATAAGATCAGATGGTGGTGTTTGAGGACTGCCACACAATTGGAATGAAAGTGTCTTGTCTACGTGGCCTCAATGGATCCAGCGAAGTCTGTCAGTCATCTCCAAGTTAATGTGTTCTGAGCTGTGAGAAGTCCATCAACCTTAATCCAAGTACTTCTCAACTGCACTGGTAAGATGCAATCTAACTTGTTGGCCAAGCCCAATTTCTTCTAACGACCAGTTACAGGCATTCCGGTACCAAGATTGATCATCAGGGATAACTATGTACAAGAACCCAAGCTCCACAAGCTCCCAGTAATCAGCACTGTGAGGTTCCTTCCTCACTTCCACTTTACATCACCACCCAGGGCCCAGGCTCACAACTCTGGTGCTCCCCTGCAATCACACTGTTGTGTCTTGTCCTGAGGCCAGAATTCAAATAGTCTAATGCTGATCCTCTGTTTTGGAAAACAACTCCTTTGTCCTGCTTAAGCCACTTGTTTCCATGTGTGTAACTGGATTGGGGGGGGGCATGATAAGCCCCTTTCCCTTGAATGACTAGCCTACTAGACATCCTTGCCCTCATGAGCAGGAGGGGAATATTTTCAGGCCTTGAGGAAGCACTCTTGGAGAGAAGGTGTTTGGGTAGCAAAGCACTGTGGGTGTTGGATGCAAACAATTTAGTTATCTCCATAAATTGAGAATAATCCCTTTTACATATGCAGTAAAAGCTGGTTTTTGCATCAAACCACTGGCAAGAAAAGTATGTTCATTCCAATGTACTTAGAAATAAATACTACTGATATAGTACAATATTTTCCTAGGGTAGATCTGCTCAAAGCAAGGTATCTACAGTATGCAACTGTCTTGAGAGACCTTGAAAATACTCTCCCTGAAATAAGCTGCTTTTTGAGATCATGTCCACACTGAAAATAACTAAATTCACAAGTGCAGACACACAGATAATTATGCTTATGCAAATGACAATTAACCTTAGCACAACTGGAAGTAAAATTATTTAAATCAGTCAGAGATCCATCAAAACAGTGAAAATTGTTTAAGTGGTGCATTTAAATCTGTTAATTTCACTGAATTCAATTAATTTACTTCCCAGTTTTGTCTAGATTCTAGAAGAGATGTCACTTTGTCCTTATATGTTCTGGAACAGATCTACCAGTAGAACTCTCAGTGATTCACAGTAGGTTAGATTCTGACTATGATTATTTTGAAAATCAACAAAATAATTCTTCCCCCAAATAAATACTGAAATTAAGCTATCTTTGGAGCAGAAGATTTTCCATGGAGAGCTGTCTTTTCTGAGTCTCAGGATACATTTCTGAGTTCAGAATTCTTCCATTTACAGTGCATGATTTCATCTATCTGACTCCATGTGAGAGAGTTTGAAGTTCTAATAAAATTCAAAATAGATCTCAGGCTCAAAAGTAATACATTAAATTCAATGCAACTTACATATATTAAGTATGCAGAGAATTAGATCAGTAAACCTGTACTGAAATGAAAGGATTTATTAAGTTGCAACCCTAAACTCACTTTCCCCTTTGAAGAGAATTGCCTTATCCACACATAGTTTAATAGCACTCATTATTGACTAAATTAAAAGTTATTGGTTGGGTTCCCACAAGACACTGAGCCATGGACTAATCAGCCACATTTTAGCCTAGCATGACTTTTAACACCATGTTGTATGGTTCTGTAGGAAGTTAGCACCTACCCCCCTCCTAGAGGAATGAAATAAATATTTTAGGCAATATTAAAAAGGCAGAATATTATATAGAATATCCCTGGCTGAGAAATGCAGAAACATGCTTTTAGGCAAGAAACAGACTCATTCCTAGTAGCCCCCACCTTTGTTAATAGCCTGGACCAGTCTATTCTACAGAACAAAGATCTACCTCCTTCAGACAGAGCCATATTAGGAATTGCCCAAAGCCCTTTCACTACATCATCACCCAGCACGAGTCACAACAATTTGGCACCCAAAGATGGGACTCCAAGCTAACCTAACCAATGGACCTGGCCCAGGTAAGCCTCCCTTGCTAGCAGCAGACCCATTGAGTCTGTGGGTGAGTTTTCCTGGACCTTGGCCATTTGGAACAAATGTTTTAAAGGGGTTTTGAGTTTTGAGCTCAAAGGCTGCTTGGAAAGAAGGTGTGTACCTCTAAATTTTAATTTTAAAGCATTGAAAAGCATGGGAAATTGTGTGTATGACTGTATGTGTGTGAGTGAGAGGGCCCTTCTCCCAATCACAGCTGGATCTTGCTTCCTCTGTGCATTTCCTAACCGCAGAAAGACTAACGAGTCTGGAGAGCATGGGGGTTTTGCCAGAGCACAAGACCTTCTGTTAGGGAAGGAGGAAGAATGTGTGCGCGTGTGTGAGTGGTTTCACCCTTGGACAGCAGCTGGATTTCATTTCTCTGTTTGGCCTCTAGCCGCCCCCCCCCCAACCTGCTGCTAGTTCGAAAGAGCAGTGACCGGCAGGATTGGGAAAGCAAGGTGGGGCCATCAGAGTGTCCATCTTTCCAAACAGCCTCCATGCTTCCAGTGTCTTTTTTACCACTTGGAACTGAACCCAGAAAGGACATTTCTTACAACAGTTATATTTACATTTGTTGTGTCAATGAGACTTATTGCTACAGTACATAGACCTGACTATCCCCTGGGCATTATAAAACCAAATTTAAAAGCATATGCATACACACATATCCCCTAACATCAAAACTACAAGCTCTGATTTAAAAAAAAATGTTTAAGCTTTCTCAAGTATTGGAATTTTCTGCTAAGAAAGGAGCACAACGCTGAGGAGAAATGGCCAAACTTTGTTCAATGATCATTGAACCTGAACAATAGAAAGACAAAAATATTTATAAAATTTGGAGTTGAGGGGTGGGAAATCTGAAGGAGCTGATTTGTTGAGACATTTTAAGCAAATGAAATATTTTTTTAAACAAAGAAAAATGTATTTTTCTATTGTAAAGCAAAGCTTATAAGAATTCCATTGTTTACGGTTACATCCGTAAACTTAAATGGTTGTTAAATAATGTATATAATGTACTGTATATAATATAAATAAGAGCATAAAACTATGGGATAATAGGTAATAGTGTATATATCAAATAGAAAAAGATAATAAGTGTTTAGGTATATAACAATAGCCAAAATTAGGGAAATATGGAAATAAGAAATTACGATGGCATAAAGCTGTATTAATGGAATTATATTTTATGTATATGTTTGTTTTATATGTTGTAATGTTTGTTTACTTGTGTTTTTTTTTAATTGGAAATTTGCAATAAAAATATTTTTTTTAAAAAAAGAATTCCATTGTTAAGAGGATGGGATATCTGTGGTTTCTCATCTCTGGCTTCCTAGTTTATTATTAATTTATTAGGTGAAGGTTTTTCATTGTTTTCTTTGTGATAGGATTAAAAGACTGTTTTGGCAGTGGAAACAGCCACATTTGAGTTATGCATTAGTCTGAGGCTGGTCTAGTTTACATATGAAAGGGGGGGAGCAAGGACAGCAGAGGACATGGGGAAAGTGTTTGCAACAAGAGAGGTGGGGGGGGAATAGGCAAAGAAAAAAGGGGGTGGAGAAGAGTGTGCAGCTTTATTTTATTATTTTTCCATCACAGTACAAAGTACTGGGAGAAATCTGTTTATTTTTACTTTTTACACATTTCTAGCAGCACTATCAAAGAGAAAGGTGATTTCTGCATCCAGGCCATTTTGTGTTAGTTGCAAATAATATTTTCTAGATTTTCAATTGAACTTCTAAACAGTGTTTAGGAAGAGAATGGTGCAATAGGATGCTTGGTCACTCCCACGAAATTCTTGTGCAGCCAAAGAGGGGCAGTAATCCCACATTTCACTTTCAGACACTGAGGCACTCCCCCCCCCAGAAAAAAATGGCCACTGCTGCAGAAAAAAAGTGTATTGTGCTTTCCATTTGGCAACTAAGTACCCTGGAAATGAATGGGATTTGACTTGAGTGTACAAGTGAGCAGTGACAGTGAGTTCACCTGTTATTCCTTCTCTGAACTCTGAAATGATATGCATTGATGTAACAGCAAGAAAGTGTTATTACATACAGAAAATAATTGTATATACAAAACTAGGCTGTCCGAGATAAGGCTAAACCATAGCTTTCTCCTGGACATACTATGTTTCCATTTGCAGGGAAGATTCCACACACATAGACCTTCACACAGATACAGAATGCCCAGAACACATTCAAAATTCATCCTCACACAGATGAATTGATCCACTCCAGGAAAAGAAAAGCTATGCCACTTAATAGCCTGGTTGCATTCTTTGTTCTGAAACCTGTAGTTCCAAAACTGTGACTGGGGAGCAGGCTTACCTTTTTCAGTGAAAAGTGAAGAGTTACTTTTTACATTTAATCATGACTGGGTTCTTTAAAAACAGAAGTAATTTGCTTGCTGAAACACATAAAAAGGAGGAGACACATTTAATTTATAGAATGAAATGTTCATGGGTTTGGATACCTGTTGGGTAAATAAAATGAACAGTGTTTGGAACAGGCCTGTTTGTGGTTCTTAGTTATGAAGAAAGAGAATTTCTCTATGTTCACTCTGTATTTTCTTAATACCAGCAGTGATGATGGCTTCTTATCATCTACTCATCTACTCAGAAGTTTGGTGTAGTGGCTAAGGCATCAGGCTAGAAACCAGGAGACCATGAGTTCTAATCCCCGCTTTAGGCAAAAAGCCTAAGTGTGACCTTGGGCCAGTAACTTTCTCTCAGCCCTAAGGAGGAGGCAATGGCAAACCACTTCTGAAATCTTGCCAAGAAAACTGCAGAAACCTGTCCAAGTAATTGACTGGAGTCAACCTTGACTCAAAGGCACCAAAACCAGTCCCTTTAATATCAGTGAGATTTACATCCAGGGAGACAAGGCATGGAAGTCCTTATTAAGCAGGGGTTCTCTTAGCGAATGAAAATTTAATCTAATGAAGCAGTCATTAACTGTAATAGGAATATTGGCCCGTGGGCAACCCTCTGCCACTGCTACTTTCGGTTTCTGGCGTGATCAACCGCTCCTCTTCGGTTTTGACAAAAGCAGTGCAATCGTTCCTTGACTCCAAACTCAAATACACTAACTGAAGATCGAAATGCTGGACGAAAATCGCATTTAAATGTGAGGTTCTGTTTCGTGGCGCAGATGATGAGCGGAGGCCAGCCGGTTTAGAGTGAATGTTTTTGTGAGCTTCCTTCTCTCCCTCTACGTTTACAAAGTCTGAGCCATGATGCCCCTACACTGAACCGAAAGGCGGTGGGTGGGATCGGACCCGGAGAGTTGGACTCTTGGCTTGCGCTGTGGCTGGGCCAGTCTTAATACTGTTTTTCTCCGAAAGAAGTCCCACTGACTTCAGGGCGGTTTGCGTGGCAGCGTGGGGAGAAAAGCCCCAAGTGCCAAGGGTTGGCCCGAGACCTCACCAGAAGATCTAGAGGATTTTTCCTGGACGGGAAGGGCTCCTTTCTTCCTTTTTTTCAGCTGCATTTTTTAAACAGAAGCCTTGCCAAGGAACCTTCTTGTTTGGAAGTTCGCATAACTCTTCTACAAGCAAACTAAGTCAGGAGCGGCAGCCCGATGAGATGACGCAGAAATAGGTTTTCTTTTCTCCTTCCTTCCACTTCCTCCTCCTCCCCCTCGCCCTTCGGTTGGATTGGAACTTGGACTCGTTTCTCTGCTGCCAGTCTTTCCTTATAAAAACAGAAACATAGAAAGCTGACCGCAGAAAAAAATCTAGTGGTCCATCGAGTCTGCCCTTTGAGTTTATTTTTCTTTTTAATTATTTTATAATTTCTATTTTATATATTAATTTTCATTTTATTTTTAATTTTTGTCAGATGAACAAGTGTTTATCCCAAGCATGTTTAAACTCCTTCCTTACGTAAACCGCGGAAGTGCTCTGCTCCCAAAGGGAGAGAAGAGCCGCCTCATGCCCTAAAATGAGGTGGAAGGAGGAGGGGAAGTGAATTAGCGAATTCGTTTGAAGCAGATCTGTCTGGCCTGGATCTCACCTGGAATGGTGGAAAATCTCAGCCCGAGAAAACTGCCTAGATCTCTCAGCTGGTCAAACCGACATCTTTGCATTTCAGTGCACTGGCATCCAAATCCCACTCCAACGCTAGGAAAAATGTCAGCGTCTCTGTCTATCTGCCTAGCTCCTAGCAAATACGATTCAAAGAGGTTTTGACTGCAGAATTTATTCTGTATCTGTTTAAATCATTAAGCAAATGATGTCCTAAGTATTTGTTTTTCTCCAGGAGCAGGAGGCAGCATACACTGCACTCTTTCCTCTTTTTCCTACCACCACAATTCTGTGGGCCAGGGAAAATAACTGTCTCAAAGTCACCAAGGCTTCCATGGCTAACAGTGAACTGGAACTTGCATGTCCCTGGGATAGTACAACACCTTAAACACTACTCCACATTGGCTTCAATTTGTTTTGGGAGTGACCTCCCCCCAATGTTTTCCTCATTCGCATCTACAGTACCTAATGATCAAACAAACATCTCCTGACAACCTCTAGTTTTATGTAACTGTCCCCATGATGTTCCCTTCATCCCTTCCCTAGCCTATGAGGGAGGCAGCCTTAAGTTATGCTTAGCCATAGTATGAAAGCATCTTTTTCCTCCTTATTCCAATACTACCCAAGGACAGTCTCAAAAATATATATAATCTGTTAAGTTTTGCTACCATTGGAGACAAGTCAGGTGACTGGCAAATGCAATGGCTAGGAAGAGGGGCAGGAAAAGGGTTCTCAGAAGAGAGTACTAATTTCATGCTCATGTAGTCTAAAACTGACTCAGAAGTCCTTTGTTTGCTGAGTGGCAAACAGTCTAACTGGGACCTGGAAAAGGCCCACTGACTTTTTACAAATAAGAACAAGGGTGTCCTCAGGGTATGGGTTTTATTTAAAGACAGTCAAGATGGCTGTCACAATGGTGAGGAGACACACTTTTAAATGTCTTTGTGCATTTTTTTAACAGGGTTTGTTGGTTTTGGCTAAGTGCAACTTGTGAACATAAACCATGGCGTATGTCTTAGTGCAACCTCTAAAACCATCAATTGCAGTTTGTCAGGCAAACCAGTGTTTAGCAAGTAGTCTCAACCCACTTATATTCATGCAATTCCAGACTCAGATGACAAATCTAATGAGCCTAGTTGTGACTCCTGAAAATAATTAATGTTTGATTCAGATGAACTTCAACTTCAGAATTCCCAGCCTCCTGGATACAAATGTGACTGAACTAATCTGTAGAGTGGACTCTTGAAGGGTGTTAACAGCATTGGAATCAGAGCCCATTCAAGGTGAAACAAGGGAGTTCCATTTCCCCTGAATTGAAATTTCATTCCAGGCATATAATTTACCTGAGGGGGGGGGGAATAATAGCTGGATGCTAAAATCTTTGGTTAGAATCCAGTACAGATTAATTCCCCAATCATCTCTGCCAAATAAATCCAATGGACTCAAAGCTGTGAAGGTGGATGGGGTTGGGACCTTGAACCTCAGCCACTTGGTGCCCCTTGAACACAGCTGCCATGATAATGATGATGATGTTATCCATTCAGTCCTGTCTGACTCTTGGCGATTCTATGGGCCAAGTCTCTCCACATCTTCTGATCCTGCACTACTACTTTGAGTTTTTCTATGCTCTGGCTGGGGTCAGCTTTGATGGTGTCCAGCCAACATGTTGTTTGCTGGCCTGATTTCCTTTTACTGCTAACTCTTCCAAGCATAATTGCTTTCTCCAGTGAATTCCCCTGCATGACATGGCCAAAGTGAGAGAGTTTTGTGATTTTGCCTTCTAGCGACATGTCTGGTGTTATGCACTCCAATACTTGCTTGTTAGTCACCTTTGGTGTCCTTCTCCAGCACCACAGCTCCATTTTCTGCCTGTCTTGCTTTTTTAAGGTCCAGCATTCACAACCTTAGGTAGCTAAGGGGAACACAATAGAGGGGACCAACCTACATTTGGTTTCCAGGCTTATGTCCTTGCTTTTCCATATTCAGCTCATGTTCATCATTGCTGTGCAACCCAGTGCAATCCAACATTTTATTTCTGTGCTGTAGTCACTGCTTTGAGCTATCTGCAATCCTAGGAAATTGAATTTTCATACATTCACCATCAATTTCTATTTTGATATTTCCCTTCCTTGCAGTGGTCATAAGCTTGGTCTTTTTGATATTCAGAAAGACACAAAAATTCTCACTTCTTTGATTTTCTTGATCAGATGTTCCAGGCCTTCTTTGGTTTCTGAGAGAAGAGTTGTATCATCAGCATATTGAAGACTGTTGATGTTTCTTCCACCAATTTTTACCCCAACTTTTGATTCTTCAAGATCTAGCTTCCTCATGATCATTTTGGCATACAGATTGAATAAGAAAGAATACAACCTTATCACACTCCTTTCTCTATCTTAAACTAACTGGTGTCTCCATATGGTGTTTGCACAGTGGCTTCCTGATTTGGGGTTTATGACTGTTCTCCTCGTCCATTTCGCCGCCCCTGGTTTGCCCCAAGGGTTCCGCCTCCAAACATCCCATCCCTGACTTTTCTCCTTGGCTGAAACGGCCCTAGCTCTTCGGCCCAGCCCTTTCATCCCAGCCCCTCCCTTCCCAGCCCCTTCGTCCCAGCCCTTTCTCCAAAACGGCCCAAAAGCCCATTCACCCTGGCTTTTTCGGGCGCATGGGACACTTTGCCACCAGCCAATCAGAGGAGCAAGAATCCCACCCCCTTCTCCCTCTTCCATCCTTTCTGTTCCACTCCTCTGCTTGTGTGCACACCATTCTCCCTCTTTGGATCCACATAGATAACAACCCCACCTCGTTTTTCCTTCCACTCCTCTGCTTGTCTTCCTTCTTTCCCGTTCCCCCCCACCCCATTCTCCCTCTTCCATCCTTTCTGTTCCACTCCTCTGCTTGTGTGCATGTCTGTTTCTCTCACA
>QLTV01004458.1:72532-89890 GCA_003457575.1 Thermophis baileyi
AATACACAAGTGTGAAAATGTTTTCTTTATCAACTGCTCTGGGAACCGGATAAACATACATTTCTCTGACCATCTTCTGTTATCCATTGAAGTGAAACATCCCACATTGCCCCTCATAAACCTTCTCCAAAAGTGAAGAGATCTCAGGATGTTTGGCGCCTGGGCATGGATTGTAAATCGTCCATTGACACAGGCAATGCTACAATACACAAGTGTGAAAATGTTTTCTTTATCAACTGCTCTGGGAACCGGATAAACATACATTTCTCTGACCATCTTCTGTTATCCATTGAAGTGAAACATCCCACATTGCCCCTCATAAACCTTCTCCAAAAGTGAAGAGATCTCAGGATGTTTGGCGCCTGGGCATGGATTGTAAATCGTCCATTGACACAGGCAATGCTAATAAATCAAACCCAAGGCCCCCCCTTCTCTCAACTGAATGGCACGATCACTCTTTGGGATCTGACAGGTGTTTTCTGGCCATCCAGATTTGGGTGAATGGCCACTTGAGGATACAGATAGGGACCTGTATACAGATGGCAACAGCTTTATGTGCCAGGGAGAGAGGCTAGCTGGGTATGCTGTGGTCACTCTGGATCAAGTATTAGAAGCAGCAGCCCTCCCTGCAGGAACTTCAGTCCAAAAGGCTGAACTCATTGCCCTGACAAGAGCCTTAGAGTTGTCGGAAGGCGCCGTCATTAATATTTTCACAGGCAGTAAATTTGCTTTTAGTGTTGTACATATACATGGTACCTTGTGGAAGCAGTGAGGGTTGCTAACTGCCCAAGGCACCCCTGTTAAATATGGACCTGAAATATTGAGATTGCTAGATGCTGTTTTGCTTCCTAGCAAGGTAGCCATTATGCATGTAAGGGCCCATGGTAAGGATGACAGTAGCCACAGCAAGGGAAATGCCCTGGTCGACCGTGCCACTAAGTCTGCTGCCTCAGGTCCCCTTTCCCCATGGTATGTTTGTGCACTCATACCTTCTAACCTGCCTGTGTCGGCTCCTTCCTATACCTCCCAGGATAGGCACAGGGCACATAATATGGGTGCTGTTTATCAGGGCAATTGGCTGGAGAAGGATGGAAAATGCCTTCTCCCAGTCCATGAGTTATGTGCCCTGTTAAGGGAATTACATGCAAGTACACATTGGGGTTCCAAGGCCATGGCCAAATTTCTTATAAAGGACTATATTTGTCCAGGGATTTTTGATAAGGCTCTTGTGGCTGTCAGGCAATGTGTTGTTTGTCAGAACAATCCGGTGAAACTCCAAAAGTTCGTCTTGGACAAGCTTAGGCAAGACCATGCTCCTGCCAGTTTTTGGGAAGTTGATTTTACAGAGTTGCCTAGGAAACAGGGCTTTGCATACATGCTGGTTTTTGTAGATGCTTTTTCTGGATGGATTGAGGCTTTTCCCTGCTGTACCAATAAGGCACGTGAAGTGATCAAGGCCCTTTTGAAAGGAATTATTCCACGTTTTTCCCTTCCCTATCAAGGTATTGGATCCAATAATGGACCCCACTTTCTCTCCAACATTACTCAACAGGTGGCCCAGGCCTTAGGCATTGATTGGCAGCTTCATTCGGCCTACCAGCCCCAATCATCTGGTTGCATTGAACACGCCAATGGCATTCTTAAACGTCATCTTGATAAACTTGCCCAGGAGACACACCTCTCTTGGGTTCAGGCCCTCCCCCTTGTTCTCCTGCACATGTGTACTGCACCTAGGCAGCCTTTAGGCCTCTCCCCCTTTGTTATCATGTATGGAAGGCCTTTTCTGTATCATGCTTCCCTTTCTACCTCCCTTCCTGCCTTTGGAGACCACACCCTCCGCGATTATATCCACGCTCTTGCTAATGATGTTTCCTCCATTTCCCAAGGTGTTCAGGCCCTCCACCATCTGGGATTGGATCATCAACTGCACTCATTCCTTCCTGGTGACTGGGTGCTCGTCAAATCCTGGACTGACTCCGGTCCTCTGGCTGACGTTGGAAGGGACCTTTTATCGTCCTTCTTGCAACTCACACTGCTGTCAAGGTTGCCGGGATTCGTACCTGGATCCACCACACCCATCTCAAACTTTCTTCTCCCCTGGACGACGCTGATGACACATGGACTATAGCCCCTGGTGCTGAGGATGACCTTGCACTGAAGCTTTTGTTTGGCACTGTCCCTCCACTGAATGTCAAAGCATCTCAGAGGTCACTGGTTCACCTCTGGCCGATCAGTTAGTTGACATAAGCACTCTGTCTTCTTCCATCGCGTGACCAGACCATAACTGCCTCTGCTGCCCCCTTTTATCTCTTGCCTTGTCCAGGCCTCCTTTTTCTTCCTCGTTTATATTGTTCTGCTCCTAGTTCTCAATGGCAACCTCTATGTCTCTTCTCCTGCCTTCTCTTGTTCATGGTTTTATCTGATCAGGGGGATTATGGGATAGCCAGCAAACACAATAAACACCCACGGAAAGGATACAACTCTGATGTAGACTTGAACCCAGCGATACCTGAATGGGATCCTGTGACCCCTGTTCCAATTGCTGAAGTCCCCACCTCAACTACTGAGGTAGCAAGGACGTCTTAACAGGTGTGAAGTTGAGGCAGATGGTTCCCATAACAAAGAGAACTTGTTTACTTGATCTAGGTGGAAGCCTGGGGTTTTGGCTGGGAAAATCTTTGTTTAATACTATGAACTGGTGGCTGAGGATCTCAGAGTTAGTTTTGCCTCGACATTACTATGCAATGTATTCAATAAACAGTAAGCTTTTCAGAAACGAAATGGCCCTAGACTTTTATTTGGATACTCAAGCTGGATGTTGACATTAAACTAACTCTCCACTTTGTAGCCTACCTGGGTTTCCCTCCCAGGAGTGCCAGAACATGGTGAGACCTGCAATGGACAGGAAGACAGATGGAGGGATACAGGAAGGAGAAGCTCCCCTCTTGCAGTCAGCGACTGTAATCCAGACGGGAGAGACAGACTTGTTGACCGAGGCTCGTCCAAAGCAGAAAGCTGGATCGTTAGAGCCACCATGAACTGCTGGAGGTGGAAGATATACAGAGGCTCCATGCCCGGAACCAAGAACTACGTGGGTGAGTGGCCTCAGGAAGGCAGCAGAAGCTGAGTTTCCTCTGACTTTATCTGAGGCTTGGCGAATGAAGGCATCCAAGAGGCCTG
Organism: Thermophis baileyi; assembly: GCA_003457575.1. Classification (NCBI taxonomy): domain Eukaryota; kingdom Metazoa; phylum Chordata; class Lepidosauria; order Squamata; family Dipsadidae; genus Thermophis; species Thermophis baileyi. The sequence goes on from QLTV01004458.1 coordinate 75,713, forward strand.
CAGAATGGGGAGAGCCAGTGGATTGGAGACTCCCTGTGACAACTTACAGCCCTTCTGTGGAGCAATTGAGAGAGAAGTTCAGGGGATTGGAGGTTCAAGGTGCTGCCCACTGAAGTGGTCAGTGGTGGGTCCCACTCGCCAACCTGCCACACCATCTCCACCCTCACGGCAGACAGTAGCTTTGCTCTGGTCTGGGACATCAGGAGCTGCACAGCTGTGGGTGCAGTGGGGCCATATTCCAGCAAATGCAACAAAAACATTTTGAACACGTGTACTGGAGGGTGCAGTCAGCTGTCAACCTGAATAAAAAAAGGACTATTTCACTGAACAATGTAAAATATATATTTGCAAATTAATAGCCAATTAAAATATTTATCTTACCTGGTTAATGTGATTTTTGCTCCTGAACCTCAGCGCACAGCGTCTGCACATCAGGGCTGTAAGACGTCACCTTCATCTTCACGCCGGATTGTAAGCTGTTGTCTGTGAGGCATGAGCGATGTTTGTTTTTAATGTAGTTCATGTTGGAGAAGACCTGCTCACAGACGTATGTAGATCCGAAGATCGACAGTGTTCTGCCCCAGCGACGAGCCACCAATAATACGCACACACAAATTGCAAAACACTGTTCTTTTACTAATAAATGTCTCCTAATAACTTCTTAGGAGCAACATAATAGTTTGAAAACAAAATAAAGGCAGAACAGTCTTTTTCACCTCCGCTGGTAAATGTCTAATCTTAACAGCTGGCCGGAGTCCAAGAGATAATATGAGCAGGTCTGACTGTATTTGGCAATACTCCCAAGCTAGGGAATGCAGGAAACAAGACCCGTACTGGAACAAGTAAACGAGCGGACTCGAGTCACAAAGATCAAGAGTAATATTAAACGTTGTTTCCTGCAACGAGGCTCAGCGTGGTCAGGGCTTAAATAGTCTAAGGGCTTCCCCTGAGTAGCCACTCTTGCCTTCTAGCAGCCCTGCGTGCCCGAGCATTGAGAAGAAGAGGCTCCTCCTCTTCTTCGGCCCTGATGGGCTCCTCAGGAGGTACAGAAGGCCCTGGTTGACTCTCAGCCTCCTCGCTCTCTGACTCGGGTGCCAGGTGCACGGGCCGATGGTACCTCGCCACAACCGCCTCATCGTCCTCCTCACTCTCTGACTCGGGCGCCAGGTGCACGGGCCGATGGTACCGTGCCACAACCGCCTCATCGTCCTTGGGATCCATGATCACCTGCACGGGGCGCTGGCGGGCCACAACAGACAGGACTCCAAATGCATATTTTTTCATGTTGATATAAGTGTCGGGGATGGCATTCCATGTATCGAAGATAGGTTTGTCCGGTTTGGGAAGATTTTCAATATCACTCCATTTGTGATTCTGAGCAAGAATGGCCTTCTGACGGGCAACATCTTCAAGATTAGCTGTCAAGCCTTTGAACTTTGACACCCATATATCTTTGTCAGCTATGTCGGCCAGTTCCATGTCAAGATCAGGTTGACTTATACCTGCAAATGCAGTCACATTCAATAGGGATGGATCGATGGTCAGGGGAGTGACAGGGAAGGCAAATGTGTTTTTTTCCTCTCTGAAGTCATGGAATCATTTCCTAAACGATGTTTGCATTGCAGTGATTGCAGACTGCAAATACTCTGAATTTATCATATTGTGAGCTTGTTTGAACTCTCTCAAAGAGGGGAAGTGAGACAGTGTACCTCTCTGTAAATCTCTGGCAAACACTGTCAACTTGCGCTCAAATGCCAAAACTGCCTCCAGCATGTGCAGGGCTGTGCCTCCTTTCCCCTGAAGAGTTGTGTTCAGCGTATTCAGGTGCGCTGTCATATCTACCATGAAGTGTAGCTTTTCCAGCCACTCTGGCTGCTCCAACTCAGGAAAACTCAGGCTTTTGCTGCCCAGGAAAGTTTTCACCTCTTCCAGACATGCAGCAAAGCGTTTCAACACCTCCCCTCTGGACAGCCACCGGAGTTTGTTGTGCAGCAGGAGATCAGAATGCGTGCTTTCCACCTCGTCCAGTAGCAAACGGAACTGACGGTGATTTAAAACTTTTGCCATTATTGTATTAACAATCTGAATGACAACATTCATTACTTCTGTGCATTCTGGAGGAAATGTTTGGGCGCACAATGCCTCTTGGTGCAGGATGCAGTGAAATGTCAGCAGCGTCCTATCCAGCGACTTCTGCAGTAAAGCCACAAAGCCCTTCTTCGCTCCTGTCATACTCAGTGCCCCATCAGTAGCCACTGACACCAGGTGGGTGGTGTTTATTTCTTTGGTTCTTAGATAATCCAAAACAGCCTCACAGATGTCCTCCCCCCGTGTTTGGCCTTTTAGTGGTATCAACTCAATCATTTCTTCCTGTGGCCCAGCAGAGTTCACATATTGGCAGAAGAGCGCTATTTGTTCAATATCACCTCTGTCTTTGGACTCATCACAGGCGATTGAGTACACCACAGCTGAATTGATGACTTTAATTTGCTGTCTGGTGATGTTTTCTGCCATTTTTCATGCTTGTTTTTGAAGTCGGAGAATAGATGTTCTGAAATCTTAATGAAAGATTCTTTCATATATTCTCCATCTGTGAATGGCATCTCATGCCTGACTATTTCCTGAGCAGCCACAAAACTAACATATGTAGTTGAATTTGCAGACTTCATCCACTTCTTGAAATGATTTTTGCTCAGATCAACCTTCCGCATCAGTTCCGAAATGGCTTTTTTTCTCTCATCTCCATCTGGATATTTTTCAGCAAACGCTGAGTGTTTATTCTGGAAATGTCTTGCAACATTCCACTTTTTGTTGTTTGCCAATTTCTCACCACACATTAAACATACTGGTAAACCAGTCTTGTCAGCAGTGAAAGCAAATGATTCTGCCCACGCACCATTAAATGTTCTGTTTTCTTCTGACACTTTTCTTTTCTTGCATTTATCCATGGTTGGCCTACCAGGGGTAAAAAAGCTCAATAAATCACGTGCCGGCGGGTGTCGCACATTGGCAGTTGTGACCAGTAGTGGGATTCACAACTGGTGTCCCCCCCAAATTATTTGCCATGCCCGGCTCCACCTCACCCCTCCCCTCCCAGCCACCTCTTGTCACACCCGGCCTCGCCTCACAGCCGCTTGCCTCAAACAGGCATTACCTTGTAAAAATGCTGTTCACCTTTTTTCTCCCCCCCCTCTCTCCATCTCTCCCCCCTCTCTCCCTCTCTCTCCCCCTCTCTCTGTATCTCTTTCTCTCTCTCCCCCTCTCTCTGTATCTGTGTGTGTGCGTCTGTTTCTCTCTCTCCCCCTCCTCCTCCCTCCCTCCCTCTCTCTCTCCCCCCTCTGTATCTCTCGCTCTCTCTCTCTTTCTCTGTGTGTGTCTGTCTCTCTCTCCCCCCTCTCTCCCTCCCTCTCTCTCTCTCTCTCTCTGTGCTTCTGATTCTCTGGTGCCTCATCCAGGGGTCTCGCTGCCCAACAGACTGAAGTGGGAAATGGCGGGCGGCTACTTCCAGCCTTTGTAGGTGCTGGGTGAGCCTCGGACGCTCGGGGAGACGCGCTAAAAAGTGCTGTGCAAGGCGCTGCTAGAGCAGCAGGCAGGCCACAAGGTAGACGCCATGAAGCGTCGGGCAGGCCACGAGGTGGACGCCATGAAGTGTCGGGCAGGCCACGAGGTAGACGCCATGAAGCGTCGGGCAGGCCATGAGGCGGAGGCCATGAGGTGTTGGGCAGGACATGAGGTAGATGCCATGAAGCGTCGGGCAGGCCACGAGGTGGACGCCATGAAGCATCGAGCAGGCCACAAAGTAGACACCATGAAGCACCGGGCAGGCCATGAGGTGGATGCCATGAAGCGTCAGGCAGGCCATGAGGTGGACGGCATGAAGCGTCGGGCAGGCCACGAGGTGGATGCCATGAAGCGTCGGGCAGGCCACGAGGTGGATGCCATGAAGCGTTGGGCAGGCCACGAGGTGGATGCCATGAAGCGTCGGGCAGGCCATGAGGTGCTCTCGCGTCGGGCAGGCCACGAGGTGGATGCCATGAAGCGTTGGGCAGGCCACGAGGTGGATGCCATGAAGCGTCGGGCAGGCCATGAGGTGCTCTCGCAGCGCCTTGCATAGCACAGCAAAATTTAGCACACTTCACAATGGGGGAGAGGGGGTCCCCTCCTCCCTCCATTATGACATGGAGCCACAATGTGACCCTGCCCCACTCGCCCCTAGCAACAGGACGCAGCTTACAGCTCCGGATGAAGCGGCGGGAGGCGAGGGCTGCCTCGTGTACCACAACGAAGGCAGAATGCTGTTGCCGCACAAAGGCAAGTACAGGGCCACTTTGCTCCTGCACTAAGGCCCCGGCCATCGCCTCGCCGTATCCCCCCCATGGCCCTTTGGCCAAGTGTGGCGGGCCCAGAGCGAGTCTCTTACCTTCTCAGGTCAGGCAAGGAGTGACTGGGAGGAGAGCAAGTATCTTCTCTTCTCAGGCCAGGCGAGGAGTGATTGGGAAGGGAGGGGTGATGGGTAGGGCCAGCCAAGCCAGGCGAGGAGTGACTGGGAGGGGAGCGAGTCTCTTCTCAGGCCACGCGAGTAGTGATTGGGAGGGGAGTGGTGACGGATGGGGCCAGCCAGTGGTGAGATCAGCCGGAACTGCTGAAAAACTTAACTACCGGTTCGGCTGAACCGGTGTGACAGGGAGCTGCAGGAGAGGGGCGAAAGAGTCGCGGGTTGCCGACACCCGCATTAAACCAATTCTCTTAAACCTGCCCCGGGATCCTCTTAAACCCGCCCATCCAACAACACTGGACAGACAGAAAAGACTCGGGGAAGATCGGAGATGGAGAAGATGGGGGAAGCCACCCCTAACCCTAGTGCTGCCTCGGCCGGGTCCACGCAGCAGGCAAGCCACTCCAGTGAGATGGCCCTCACACTGGCTGCCAGGCTGAAGGTCCATGTGGAAAGGACCGAGAGGCCAGTGAGGCGAGAGGATGCCCTAGCCACCGAGGACCTCTACCGAGCTGAGGGGGAGGGCGGGCACAAGTGTATGCCAAAGGCTGCTGAAGTGGAATTTCCCTTGAGATCCCCTCAATCGCCAGCTGCTCTTGTCCCGAGATGGAAGGCAAAGAGGACCGCTGAGTGGGATGAGCACAGGGAATGTACCTGACCGCCCTTCACAGCTCATCGTTAGAGTGGCTGAGGGAGAGGTTCGACCACATGGAGATCCAAGGAGTGGAACCAATACGCTGAACCGGGTCGTCCGTGGTGACAGCGGCTTGGCCAGCTCAGCCACTTCTAACTTGCCGGAGCCCGAGTCCAACCCTGGCAGCCCGAGCGGCCAGCCCGCTGCCCCAGCCAGCCAGGGCAGGGAGTCCAAGCCGAAGGCAGATCCCCCCCGGCAGCAACGAGCAGCAAGTTCAGCAGGGCAACCTCAGCCTCCTCCTGGATGGCACGGGTATCTGCCATGGCCTTACTATCCGGGGCCTGGCTGGTTCCCCGGACCGTGGGCACCCCATCCTTCACTGCCAGCAGACCTGCCACCCATGAAGGCCACATTTGATGGAGGCCCAGAGAAATTGGCGTTCTTCCATAACCAGTTGTGGGCCAATCTAGACCGCTACACACCAGCCTACCCATCGGACATGGCGATGGTGAATGCCATGACCGCCAACCTAGAGGGGGAAGCCGCGGAGTGGGTGACAAAACTCCATGATGAAGACGTGCCAGAGTTGGGGAACGTTGAAGCCTTCATGGGGGAGTTGAGAGCCAGATTCGAAGATGAATCCCAAGCCCTGCAAGTTGAAGCTGAAATCTGAGACCTAAGGCAGAGGGGCCGACCAGCAAAGGAATATGTTTGGGAGTTCGCCAAGTGGCCGGCAAACTGAGAGTGGCCGGACCGACTGCTTCTCTACCATTTTATTTTTTTTATAAAATAATCTTTATTTTTTTTTTCCTTTAAAAAAACATACAAAAATAACGTACAAAAACATAAAACAAAAACAAACATAGAAACAACTAACCACTTTTACAGCTTTTTCATAACATTTTCATTATTATTTACACTTTACAGTATTTGCTATTTTTGTTTTGACTATATCTATTTCTATACATTTCTATATTAAATGGATTGAGTCTCCTATTGTGTTTCCCGATTCTATTTCTTATATTTTGATTACATATATATCTGTTTATTTACATCACAGAGCAAGAAAAAGAAGAAAGACCCCTTACAATTTCCTAATTGATATTCCTATTTTATAACAGTATTTGAAATTTTTTGTTTCGTTCTAACCACTTGTACCATTTATCCCATGCTTCATAGAATTCCGTATCTTCTTTGTCATGCAATTCCATTGTTAGTTTACACATTTCAGCACATTCTAAAAAATTTTAGACAACCATTGTGGATGTAGGAATATTATCAGATTTCAAACTTTGTGTGTAAACTATCCTGGCCGCAGTTGTTATGTGGAGTATTATATATCTATTCTCTTTTTTGATCTTCCCTCTTATAATTCCCAGTAAGAATAGTTCTGGTTTTAACTCCTGCTGTATAATTTCTTCCAGCCAATTTTTAATTTTATTCCAGTATGCTTTAACTTTTGGGCACGTCCACCAAATATGATAATATGTCCCTTGATCTTTTTTACATCTCCAACATTTTGGAGACACCGTCGGGAACATTTTTGCCAATCATGCCGGAGGTAAATGCCATCGGTAAAACATCTTATAAATATTTTCTTTATATGATACCGCCATAGTCAATTTATAATTTACTTCCCAAATTTTATCCCATTCTACCAAATTAATTGTGTATCCAAAGTTTTGTGCCTTGTCTACCATTTTAAAGAGGGACTGGACCGAGAGCTACTGCAAGCCTGTGTTTACCGGGGAGTCCCCAAGCGGATTCATGACTGGTACCAGATGGCCATAGTGATGGACCTCGAGCTTAAGCAGTGCAAGAAGCGCAGCGCACCCAAACTGAAGCCCAAGCGGACGCAAGAAGGCTGCCAGTTCGGTCTCTGACCTGTTGCTACTCCACCCACTGACCCTCCTCCTGCTCTGGCCCAGGCCCCAATCAAGTGCTTCAGATGAGGCCAACAGGGCCATCGAGCTGCTGAGTGCCTGGCACCTGCATCCCAGCCGAAAGCGACCCCGGCTGCATCATCTAAGCCAAAAAAGCCACCGCTTTGTCAAGCTTGGCACGCCAGGCCGTCAAGGTCTCCCCCCTTCAAGCGAGGGAGAGGGAACTCCGGTTGAGAAGGACCAGCAGCCTGCCTCATATGACAGCGATGGTGAGGGTGAAGGTGACCTGATGATAAGTGAAGCCATCCGCCCCTTTGCCATCCCCACTAAAATCGTGGTGCCAAAGTCAGGAATTCAGGGAGAGGTGGACACCCTAATAGACTCAGGCTGCACCAGGTGCCTAATCAGCCTACGACGGTGCTGAAACTAGGGATCCGAGCGAGGAGACTGCCCCAAGCCATGAGGTTCAAGCAGGTCGATGGATCACTGATAGGAGGCTCCCCTGAAACACACCTTACTGAGCCAGTGCGGCTAGAGATGGGCCAACATTGGGAGAACATCTGATTCGTAACAGTCCCGAAAATGACAGAGGCAGTAATTCTGGGATTGTCCTGGCTAGACAAGAGGAGCTCCACAATCTGCTGGGAAGGGGGAGAGAGAAAAATGAGGCTAGGAAGAGGCCCTCTCCCTCCTCAAAGCAGCCAGGAGGGAGGAGCTGTCCAGCACTGGGTGGTAACTAAAAGAAACAAGTTCCCGAAAGCCACATCAGAACAACCTCCAGGGACCCAGCTAATCCCCAAAGAATACCGGGACCTAGCAGGGGTGTTCAGTGAGAAAGAATGTGACATGCTACCCCCCCCCCCACCGTCCCACTGACTGCGTGATTGAGATCCTGCCAGGCACGAAATTCCCTAAACCCAAAATGTACTCCATGACCCCAAAGGAAATGAAGGAACTGAAGGAGTACATCAACAAAAACCTAGCCAGAGGGTGCATACAGACGGCAAAATCCTGGGTAGCCACTCCTGTGCTATTCAAAGAGAAAAAAGATGGGACAATGAGACTATGTGTGGACTTTAGGGGGATCAATGGCGTGTGTGTGGAAAACATGTATCCGCTCCCCCTAATGAAGGACATGCTGGCCCATCTAGCAAAGTGGAAAATCTTCACCAAGCTAGACCTGAGGGAGGCATACTACAGAGTGAGAATCAAAGAGGGAGACGAATGGAGAACAACATCAGCAGTGGCTGTGCACGAGAGAGCAAGATCTGGGAAAGAATTGGCAGTGGCTGTGGGAGAGACAGTGAGATATGGGGAAGAGCAAGATCGGGGTGGCTGTGGGGGGAGAGTAACATAGGGGTGGATGTGTGGGAGAGGAAGTTCAGCAGTGGCTGTGGGGGGGAGAGCAAGATCTGGGGGAGAACAGGATTGGTGGTGGCTGTGGGGGAGCGAAAGATCAGCGGTTGCTGTGGGGGGAGAACCAGATCAGCTGTGGCTGTGGGTTGGGACTGATCTAGCAGGAGAGAAAGATTGGGGTGGCGGTGGGGAGGCAGAAAAAGAAGTTGGGGGAGAAAGAGGTCACTGGTGGGTGTGGGGCTAGAGCAAGGTCTGGGGCTACAGGAAGATCAGCGGTGCCTGTGGTGGGGAGAGCAAGGTCAGCAGTGGCTGTCGGGGGAGAGCAAGATTGGCAGTGGCTATGCGGTGGGAGAGCAAAATCAGTGCTGGCTGTGGTGGGGAGAGCAGGATCGGCAGTGGCTGTAGAGGGGAGAGCAAATCTGAGGGGAGAACAAGATTAGCAATGGCTCCTGGGGTAGAGCAAGATCAGCGGTAGCTATGGGGGGAAGAGTAAGATTAGCTGTGGTGGTGGGGTGGAAGAAAGATAAGCAGTAGCTGTGCAGTGGGAGACCAAGATTAGTCTTGGCTGTGCAGTGGGAGACCAACATTATCTGTGGCTGTGGGGAGGAGAGCAAGATCAGCAGTGACTGTGGATAGAGTAAGATCTGGGGGTAGAGTTAACCAGTGACAGAGGGGTGGGAGAGGCAGATGTGGGGAGAGAGCAAGATCAGTGGTGGCTTTAGGGGTGAGAGCAATATTAGTGGTGGCTGTGGGGTGGGAGAGCAAGATCTGGGGGAGAGAAGAAATCTGGGAGGAGAGCAAGATCGGCGCTTGCTGGGGTGGAAGAGCAAGATCTGCAGGGAGAGCAAGATCGGTGGTGGCTGTGTGGGGACAGTAAGATTTGGGGGCAGAGCAAGATTAGCAGTGGCGGTGGGGGAAGAGCAAGATCTGCTGGGAAAGCAAGATGGCCGGTGGCCGTGGTGGGGAGACCAAGTTCAGCAATGGATTCGGGAGGGAGAGGCAGATCAGCAGTGGCTGTGGGGTAGCAGATGAAGATCTGGGGGAGAACAAGATAGACTGTCTTTCGGCAGGGAGAGCAAGATTTAAGGGGAGAGCAAGATCAACGCTGGCTGTGTGTGGGGGAGAGGAAGATCAGTGGTGGCTGTGGGGGGGTGAGCAATATCAGAGGTTGCTGGGGAGAGAAAAAATCTGGGAGGAGATCAAGTTTGGCGGTTGCTGGGGAAAGGGCAAGATGTGGTAAGCATGATCAGCTGTTGCTGTCAGGGAAAAGCAACTCGGCAGTGGCTATGCAGTGGGAGAGCAAAATCAGTTGTGGCTGTGGTGGGGAGAGCAGGATCAGCAGTGGCTGTAGAGGGAAGAGCAAATCTGGGGGAGAGCAAGATTAGCGGTGGCTGTGGGGGGAGAGCAAGAACAGCAGTAACTGGGGGGGAGAGCAACATTACCAGAAGCTGTGTGGGGAGAGCAACATCAGTGCTACCTATCAGGGGAGAGCAAGATGTGGTGGAAACACAAGATCGGCCATGGCTATGGGGGGAGAGCAAGAGCAGCGGCTTCTGTGGGGGGGAGAGCAAGATCACCGGTTAATGTGGGGGGAAGAGCAAGATCTGTTTCTAGAGAAAGATCGGGGTTGCTGGGGGGGGAGCAAGATTGGCAGTGGCTGTGGGAGGAAAGCAAGATCTGGAAGAAAGCAAAATCAGCAGTGGCAGTGGGGGAGAGAGGCAGATCAGCAGTGGCTGGGTGGGAGAGCAAGATCAGCAGTGGCTGTATGGGGAGAGCAAATCTGGGTCTAGCAGGAGAGCAAGATCTAGCCAGAGAGCAAGATCGGGGTGGCAGTGGGGTGGCAGAGCAAGATGTTGGGGGAGAAAGAAGTCAGCGGTGGGTGTGGGAATAGAGCAAGGTCTGGGGCTACAGGAAGATCAGAGGTTGCTCTGTGGTGGAGAGCAATTACGGAGGTAGCAAGATCTGGTGGTAGAGCAAGATCGGGTACCTGTGGGGAGGAGCAAGATCTGAGGGGAGAGTAAGATCATCGGTGATTGTGAAGGGGGATTTCAAGATTGGTGGTGGCTGTGGTGGGGAGAGCAAGATCAGTGCTTGCTGTGGAAGGGAGAGCAAATCTGGGTGAAGAGCAAGATTGGCGGTGAGTATGGGGTGGGTGAGATCTGCAGTAACTCTGTGGAGGGAGCACGTTCTTGGGAAGAGCAAGTTCGATGGTGCCTGTGGGGGAGAGAGCAAGATCATCAATGGCTGTGGTGGGGAGAGCAAAATCATCATAGGCTGGGGTAGAGCAAGATCTTCGGCAGCTGTGAGGGGATAGCAAGATCGGTGGAGAGCAACATCTGGGAGTAGAACAAGATCGGCGGTGCCTATGGGGTGGGAGAGCAAGATCTGTGGGGAGAGCAAGATCGGCAGTGGCTGTGGCGGGGAGGGGAGGGGAAGATCAGCATTGTCTCTGTGGGGAGAGATCTGGGGGATTGCAACATAAGCGGTTGCTGTGGGGGAGAGAGGCAGATCGGGTGGCTGTGTGGGATAGCAAGATCAGTGGTGGTCGTGGTGGGGGAGAGCAAGATCAGCGGTGGCTGGGTTGGAGAGCAAGATCGGCGGTGGCTGTGGGGGGGAGAGCAAGATCTGGGGGAGAGCAAAATTGGGGGTGGCTGTGGGAGGAGAGCAAGATCAGCAGTGGCTGTGGGTGGCAGAGCAATATTGGAGGTTGCAAGATCTGGTGGTAGAGTGAGATCAGGGGTAGCTACATGTATGGACAGGGACAGCTAGCTGAATCAATTTAGAGTGAAGAATTTCTGGAATGATGGTATTGAATGAAGTCTACAAAAAGGACCTGTGCATAGGTTCCCGGGGATTCAAGATGTTCCAAGATGTAGTGTAGTGCCATGTTGACAGTATCATCTGCCGATCTATTTGCTCATTAGGCAAACTGCAAGGGGTCTAACAGTGGATCTGTGATGGATTTCAGGTGGGCCAGCACTAACCTCTCAAATGTCTTCATAACTACTGATGTCAGAGCAACCAGTCTGTAGTCATTTAGCTCACTGATGGAGGGTTTCTCAGGAACCAGGATGTTAGTAGAGCATTTGAAGGAAAAAGGGACATAACACATCTCCAGTGATTTATTAAAGATGCGGGTGAAGATGGGGGCCAGTTGTTCAGCACAGGCTTTCAAGCAAGAAGGAGTTATTCCATCTGGGCCTGGTGCTTTTCCTATCTTTTGTCTATGAAATAGACCTTGCACATCTGTTTCTATGATCACCAGAGGGTTGGAGATAGGTGTAGGAGATTTGGCTGTTGTTGGTGTATCTGGGGAAGGTAGCAGTAGTTGACAGTGATCTCCTCTCAAACCTACAGTAGAACACATTCAGGTCATCTGGGAAGGAGGTCTGCTGTAGCCAATAATGTTCTTCAGTCTTCACACAATTGCTGGTTCATTAGCTGAGAACTGGTTTCTTAGCTTTTTGTAGTAGTTTCTCTTTGGTACCCTGATCTCCCTTGTTAATATATTCCTGGCCTGATTGTACAAAATCCTTTCTCCTTTCCTATAGTCCTCCTCTTTGGCATGATGTAGCTGCTTGACCTTAGCTGTGAACCAAGGGTTATTATTTTTATATATATGCAAGCTCTTGGTAGGCACTGTTTTGCTGTTTTCAGGTGTGGCTTGGTATAAAGAAAGACAGAGACCAGGTTCTCACATCGATAAGCTTTTTACGTGTTTATTCAGCTGAATAAAGACGTGCCTCCCTTAGCAAGGGAGAACCCTGAACACACTTTGACACTCAGATTTATATGTTTGCTACATTGTCCACTTCTCCACCCAGAAGCACTGGCACACTCCACCCAGACAAGCTGGCACTCTCTAGATAAGATAAAGAAGTACAGAAATAGCCAACCACCACCCTTGGAGGTCCTCCAATGACATTGGGTGTCATCTCAGGGACTTTGGGTGTTTCCTGAGGAACTTTCCATGATCTTGAAGGCCTGCAGAGGCAATGGTGACATTGGCACATATGCTCCCTCAAGGCTTTCAACAGAAACATTAGATTCCTGGTCAACAGCACACACATGTGCTCACAGAAGCTAACATATGATGTCATAGTATCAGTGAATTCATCCAAGTCTGCTGAAGCAGCTTCAAAAACACTCCAATCTGTGCACTCAAAGCAAGCCTGTAGCTCTAACTTTGCTTGCTCAGTCCAAGACTTCACTGTGTTGACCACAGGCTTTGCAGTTTTAAGTTTCTGTCTGTAGGTGGGGATGAGATGGATCATACAATGATCAGAGAGACCTACAGCCGCTCTTGGGAGAGAGCGGTAAGCACCTTTAAACATGGTGTAGCAGTGATCCAATATGTTGTTGCCTCTAGTGAGACAGCTGACGTGCTGAGAGTATCTGGGAAGTTTGAGAGAGAGAGTAGCTCTGTTAAAATCCCCTAAAACAATGAGTAGGGAGTCTGAGTATTTCCGTTCTGTGCACAGAAACTGGTCAGCTAGGGTTTGCAGCATGCTGCTTGGGCAAGCCTGGCGTGGTATATAAACCCCAACCAAGATGAATGAGGAAAACTCTTGTGGAGCATAAAAGGGTTTGCAATTGATGAATAATGTCTCTAAGTCCACATTGCAAAATTTCTTTAATACTGTGACAACCTTGCACCATCGATTATTAACATAAAAGCAGATTCCTCCTCACCTCTTTTTCCCCGGATGTCTCTGTAACCTTATCCAACCTGTATTACAGATGTATTTGCAATTGGCTGACCAACCACACTCAGCATGCAGCCCTCAACAGAACTACATCTACGTGGCGCAAAGTATGTAGTTGAAGTATGCTCTTCAACGTCTTCATAAATGATGTAGAAGAGGGGATAGAAGGGAAACTCATCAAATTTGCATTTCTGACAGTAGGAATAATTAATCAATGGAACAGCTTGCCTCCCAGAGTTGTGGGTGCTCCATCACTGGTGGAGCATATCAAGGTGGAAAACATTAAAAAAACTTATAAAAATACATATAAAAATCATAAAAATGAAAACACACACATATATACACACACATATAAATGTAAACACACACACACACACACACATTTATATTTATATTTACATTTATATTTATATTTATATTTATTTATATATAATGTGAAAACAAAGTCTATATAAAAAGTACAAGGCACTGTTTATACTTTACAAGAAGTAGGCTGAAGTATAGTCTTTATAAGCAATGTTGCAACCAAGAAAAAGAGATGTAAAAAAAGCCTTCTGATAAACATTAGTCTTTTGCTCCCTCTTGTGGTTAATGTTTTTTTTATTTTATTTATTTTGTCAAGTACGTATTTGGTAATAAACATAGGTATAACATTATTTATATACATAAGATGGGTACAAATAAAAGGGAACGTTTGGACAGGGACGGTAGGCACGCTGGTGCGCTTATGCACGCCCCTTACTGACCTCTTAGGAATGGGGTGAGGTCAACAGTCTATGGGTAAAGTTTTGGGGATTTGGGGAGGAAACCACAGAGTCAGGTAGTGAGTTCCAGGCATTAACCACTCTGTTGCTGAAGTCGTATTTTCTGCAGTCGAGTTTGGAGCGGTTCACTTTGAGTTTGTATCTGTTGTGTGCTCGTGTATTGTGGTTGAAGCTGAAGTAGTTGTTGACAGTAAGGACGTTGTAGCAGATAATTTTATGAGCTACGCTTAGGTCATGCCGAAGGCGACGTAGTTCTAAACTTTCTAAGCCCAGAATATCAAGTCTGGTTGCATAAGGTATTCTGTTGCGAGCAGAGGAGTGGAGGACTCTTCTCGTAACG
>QLTV01004458.1:102584-118339 GCA_003457575.1 Thermophis baileyi
GGCTCAATATTTAAAAACTCCTGCTTAATAAAATTTCATCAATCCCATAATTATGCCTCCCAAACCCCTAAATTTATGATCTTTAAAATTCTTCAGTAATTTACAGCCTTATAGTCTTCCCAATTGTCCATATTTTAAAGTCTTATTTAACTTTCCTTCTTTTCTCTTTTCTTCTATCACCTTTCTTCTTTTGTCTCATACAATGTTCTGTTAGATAACATTAATAGTCCAAATCCAAGTTAATCCACTAGATTCCTCCAATCTTTCAGATCCATAATCCAATAGCCAATTTTAATAAAATTTAGTTATTTGCAAGTTAGTTCCTTTTAGAAATCTTCAGAAGGGAAAAAAACTCATTAAATATTCTCAAATTATCCAAGTTGTCTTCTAACAGTCAAGGTCAGGCCGTTCTCCAGATGTTATTGCTTCTATTCTGTGTATTAGACTTTGTGTGTATTGGGTTGACTTTCACTGAGTATGCTGCGGCTATAGTGCTGTAGTACTTCTCTTCTTCCAGTAGATGGCTCTCTTATTCCCAAATCCAACATTAAACAGTCTGTCAAAAACAGCTGATTATCCAATAAATCCAGGGGGTTTAAAAATACAAATAAACAAGACAGTTTCTCCCGAAAATCACGTTTCAAATTGTTTAAGCTTTTTTCAGGTTTTCTGTGTTTTAAAGCTTCCCTTGGGCTTCTTTGGCCTCTTGATTTTCAGTTTTTCCCCTCTCCGTGTATTTAATCACCGCTTTCTTAGGCTTGGAAGTTATCTTTTAAAATTCTTGTACTTAAATCAGGTCTTTAGAGTAAAAGTTGGTAATTATCTCACCCAGTTTCAATGCTCTGTCCACGAACCGCTCCAGCACCAATCTTGTGGTCCCGGTTGTCCCAGCTTGTGACTGCCAAAAATGGCTGTCGTCCCTGCTGTCATTCGGGAGAGCTTGCTTCGGACCTAACAAGGAAATTGCGAGTTCCTCGTGGTCAGCGAAGCGCCTCGCCTTCCTTCACCGCCCCTACAAGGCGGCTATGACCCCGTAGGGTCTCCCGACAGTGGTTACTGGCTGGATTTCGCAAGGCTCGGCAGAGCCCACTATTTTCCAGCCGTTCTCACCACGACGTCAACCGGAAGTCTCAAACCACAAACATGTTAATCAGGGTCTTAACCCCCTCTGCCACCCCCAGGAACCCCCTTGGGTTTATGAGGGTATTTCTCATGAAATCTCTTTATCAACCTGTCAGCATTTACTTTCCAACTTTTTACCCAAATTGCCTCCGAAATAGGGTATCCTTTCCAATGTATTAAGTACTGCAATAGGCCCCTATATATTCTAGAATCTAAAATTTGTTTAACCTCATAGTGCTCGTGGCCAGCAATTATCAGAGGTTTAGGTGCTGCCCGATCTACTGGTCTGAGGGAGGAACTGACAGCCGGCTTTAACAAGCTGCTGTGGAAAACTGGGTGCACTTTCCCTAACAGGTGAGGGAGTCTAAGCTTCGCTGTGACCAGGTTAATTACCTTGACAATCTCAAAAGTGCCTAAGAATTTTGCACCCAACTTCCTCGAAGGCAACTGCAACTTTAGGTATTTTGTAGACAGGTAAACTTTATCTACCACTTTAAATTGCGGTTGCTGGGAGAGGTGTTTGTCTGCCTGCGCTTTATAGGTTTTTGCGGCTTCCGCTAAAGCGCACTTGGTGTTTTCCCACGATTCCTTCAAGGAATGCATCCATTCATTTACTGACATGGATGAGGGGGGTTCTCTTGGTAACTCTGGCATGGGGACAAACTCCATCCCAGTGTTAATTTGGAACGGAGTCAAACCCATGCTGCTATTGTTATAAGCTACCTCGGCAAATGGCAACAATTCAGCCCAATTCGTCTGTTGATAATTTACATAGCATCTTAAATATTGACCAATCATTGCGTTAGCTCATTCCGCCACCCCATTGGTACTTGGATAAAAAGCCGAACTTAACCCCTGTGATGACCCAATAGCTTTAATGAATTCTCTCCAGAACCTCGCAGTGAATTGGACCCCCCTATCGGATATTATCCTGCGGGGAACTCCATGGAGCCTATATATAAGTTTGACAAACAGTCTGGCCAGTCTCTTGGCTGAGGGAAATCCCGAGCAAACAATGAAATGGGCCTGTTTGGAGAATAAATCAACCACGGTCCAAATGACTGTGTTCCCCCCACTCTCTGGAAGCTCCACTATAAAATCTATCTCCTCCCAAGGGTGGGAGTGTTCTGCCACTGACTGGAGGAGTCCTGGGGGCTTCCCAGGTTTTGTCTTCATTGTGGCACAGGTAGCACAGCTCTTTACATAGTCCTCAATCTCTTTTTTCATTCTCGGCCACCAGAACTGTCTCCTGGCTAAATGCAATGTCTTTAGGTAGCCAAAATGTCCTCCCTGCTTAGAGTCGTGGCTTTTCTGCAGCACTTGGATTCGCAGGGTGCTGGGGACGTATAGCTTAGACCAGTGATGGCTAACCTTTTTTTTGCTTGGGTGCCAAAAGGGCGTGCGCACAATAGCGCGCGTGCCCACACCCATAATGCAATGCCCTCCCCCCTTGCATGCACGCACAACCCCCCCGTGCTGCCCCCCCACGCATGCGCGCAGGACTCACTGAAGCCTCCGGAGCCTGTGGATGGCGAAAAACGGATTCCAGCTGATTTTCAGCCTTCCGGAGGGCGGGGGGGGAGGTCTTTTTTGCCTTCCCCAGGCTTCAGGAAAGCCTCCGGAGCCTGTGGATGGCAAAAAACGGACCCAACGGCCCAACCAGAAGTTCGTTTCGGAACCGGAAGTTGGGCCGTTGGGCCATTTTTCGCCATCCACAGGCTCTGGAGGCTTTCTTGAAGCCTCGGGAAGACGAAAACGACCTCCCCCCGCCCTCCGGAAGGCCGAAAATCAGCTGGCCAGCACGCATATGCGCGCTGGAGCTGACATAGGGCAATGCCTTGCGTGCCCTCAGATATGGCTCCGCGT
The DNA here is from genome assembly GCA_003457575.1 of Thermophis baileyi. Lineage (NCBI taxonomy): Eukaryota > Metazoa > Chordata > Lepidosauria > Squamata > Dipsadidae > Thermophis > Thermophis baileyi. The sequence goes on from QLTV01004458.1 coordinate 105,573, forward strand.
GCCACCTGTGGCATGCGTGCCATAGGTTCACCATCACTGGCTTAGACCCTTTCCAAGCCACTCCGTCTTTCAGGGTCAGAGTGTCTTTGTGGTTCTGGTACCAAGGGTCAGCTGCTAGCTCGTCTTTCAGTTTTCTGGCTATCCCTTCTTTGTCTCTGGGGCTCTGCCGCTTAGACTGCGCACGGGTGATGGCTTGTGACACGGGTTGGGAAGGAGGAATTATTGCATGAATCCTCCCATTTGCTGTTAAATTGTGGTTTTCTTGACAAGGCATCAGCGAGCAGGTTTTTCCCTCCTGGGATATACTTAAGCTCGAAATTGAAGCGCTTAAAGTACTGTGCCCATCAAACTTGTTTTGGAGAGAGTTTCCTGGGGGGTTTTAGCACCTCTAAATTTTTGTGATCAGTCCAGACCTCAAAAGGCTGCTGGCTGCCTTCCAAAAATTGCCTCCAGGTGAGCAATGCCCAGCGCACTGCGTAAGCCTCCTTCTCCCACACTGCCCACCTCCTCTCGGTGTCGGTGAGTTTTTTAGAGGTGTAGGCGCACGGCTGCAGGTCACCATTGGTGTTCCTTTGGAGGAGGACAGCAGCCATGGCCACATCACTTGCATCTGCCTGCACTACAAAAGGTTGCTCTGGATCCGGATGCCTTAACACGGGTTCCTCAGCGAAGCGTCTCTTAAGTGCAGGGCAGAGTGACCTTGACTCTCAGAGAAAGGAATGTTATTATGACTATATATCTCCCCAGCTCCCTACAATCCCCCCTCCCAGTTTCCCACAGCACTAAATGTGGCAGGCCTGAAGATCCAATGCCTAAGATGGCTTCCAGGCCTGACAGGCCGCCCCCCCCTCATCCGATGAGCGAATCCTGCAATGAGAGCAACATAGGGGGTTAACCAATATTATCTAACCACCTCCTCCCCAGGGGGACCATTTGGCTTGTCAGGATATTTATCATGGAATTGCTTCACCAATCTGTCTGCCTTTAAGTCCCAGCTTTTAACCCAAGTAGCTTCAGACAAAGGGTCCCCTTTCCAATGAACTAAGTACTGTAACTGTCCTCTAAACAATCTAGTGTCTAGAATTCTTTTTACTTCATAATGGGTTTCCCCTTGCACCACTATCAGTTTGGGAGCTGGCCGGGTCTGTGGCGTTAACCTCGACCGTACTGCTGGCTTTAACAAACTGCAATGAAAGACAGGATGTACTTTCCCTAGTATGCGTGGGAGGCTAAGGTGAACTGTCACTGGGTTAATTACTTTCACTATGGGGAAAGAACCTAAAAACCTATGACCCAGCTTTTTACTGGGCAGCTTCAGTCTTATGTATTTAGTCGATAGAAAAACCCGATCTCCCACACAAAATGGGGGTTGGAGAGATCGGTGTTTGTCCGCTTGCTTCTTATACTTTTCAGCGGCTTCCGCCAGTGCGGTTTTTGTATTTTCCCACCCCTTCCTCAGCGACTCCATCCACTCAGTCAAAGTCATGGAGGAGGGGGGTTCTCTGGGTAATTCGGGCATGGGGACAAGATCCATGCCACTGGTGACCTGGAAAGGGGTTAATCCGGTGCTGCTATGCACTGCATTGTTGTAAGCCACTTCGGCAAACGGTAACAGGTCCGCCCAGTTCTCTTGTTGGTAATCCACATAGCATCTTATATATTGCTCCACCATTGTGTTCGCTCATTCCGCCGCTCCGTTCGTACTCGGATGGAAAGCCGAGCTAAGCCCTTGTGTGGATCCGACCGATTTCAGGAACTCTCTCCAAAACTTAGCTGTGAATTGGACTCCTCGATCTGAAATTACCCGGTGGGGTATTCCGTGCAATCGGTAAATCTGTTTGATGAACATCTTTGCCAGCTTCTTCGCAGAGGGAAATCCTGAGCAAGCAGTAAAGTGGGCTTGCTTAGAAAATAAGTCGATTACTGTCCAAATCACTGTATTTCCCCCACTCTCTGGGAGCTCGACTATAAAGTCCATTGTGATTTCCTCCCAAGGTCTGCTGGGGCTTGCCACTTGTTGAAGGAGTCCAGGGGGCTTTCCTGGTCTCATCTTCATGGCAGCACAAGTGGCACAGCTTTTAACGTAGTCCTCCACATCCGCTTTCATCTTAGGCCATCAGAATTGCCTCCTAGCCAGGTGCAGGGTTTTCAGGAACCCGAAATGGCCGGCCAGCTTCGAGTCATGGCTGCGCTGTAGCACTTCTAGTCTCAGGCTGGTAGGGACAAACAGCTTGGATCCCTTCCATGCTAGTCCATCCCTCATGGTCAAGACGTCTTTATTATCCGTGAGCCAGGGGTCAGCTGGAAGCTTGGTTTTTAGTGTTGCTGTCAGCTTGTCCTGTCCGGGATCGGGTGGCCGTCTGGCTTGGCCTCTGGTGGTGACTTGTGCAGCTTGTTGTGCAGGGGGAATGATGGCGTGGATGACTTCTTCCCTGCGGCTATCAAACTGTGGTTTTCTTGATAAGGCATCGGCAAGCAGATTTTTTCCCACTGTGATGTACTTCAGCTTGAAGTTGAACTGTCTGAAGTATTGTGCCCAATGGATCTGTTTAGGAGATGGTTTTCTAGGGGTTTTTAGGGCTTCGAGTTTTTTGTGATCAGTACAGACCTCGAAAGGCACTTTACCCCCTTCAAGAAAGTGTCTCCAGGAGAGGAGGGCCCAGCAGACTGCGTAGGCTTCTTTTTCCCAAATAGCCCACCTCCTCTCTGTGTCGGTGAGCTTCTTGGACACATATGCACAAGGCAGGAGCTGTCCTTGTGGGTCCTTTTGTAAGAGCACGGCCGCTACGGCTACGTCGCTAGCGTCTGCTTGGATGATGAATTGTCTCTCTGGGTCTGGGTGCTGGAGGATCAGTTCCTCTGCAAAGAGTCATTTTAATTTTTCAAAAGCTCTTTGGCAGTCCATTGACCAGGCAAGCGGTTGACTCGGCTGCGGTTTTGTGGGGGGAGGTCCAGTTTTCAGCAGTTCTGTCAAGGGGAGAGCGACTTCTGCGAAAGCTGGAATGAACTGCCTATAAAAGTTTCCAAATCCCAGGAAGCTTTGAAGCTGTTTGCGGGTGCATGGGGATTGCCAGTCCAGCACCGCTTTCACTTTCCCTGGGTCCATTTCCAACCCTCCGCTGGATATTCAATAACCCAGGTAGTCTAGGGAGGTTTTGTGAAATTCACATTTTGAGAGCTTCGCGTAGATCTTGGCGGCTAGGAGATTTTTCAGCACTCGCCAGACAAGCTTTACATCAGCGGTTCTCAACCTGTGGGTCGCGACCCCTTTGGGGGTCGAACGACCATTTCACAGGGGTCGCCGCGCGCGTTAGCCCACCATTTTGGTGCCACCGTCACTGCAGGAGTGAAAAGGTCCCGGTTCGGCCATGCCTGCGGGTCGCCGGACAGCTGGTAGCCTGGACGCCGCCATTTGGGTCCTTCTACCCTCTGCGCATGCGCAGAATGCTTTGCGCATGCGCAGAGGGTAAAAGAACCCTAAATAGCGGCATCTGGACGGGTAGGCGGAGCCTCACGCTACCTTGGTGACTGGCTCTACGGCGACCGACAGGCACGAGCGAACCGGGAGCATTTCACCCCTGGTCCTTACTAATGTTGGCTGGGGGGGGTCGCAGCGGCAGGGGGGGTCACGGGGGGGTCGCGGCATTAGAAAGGTTGAGAACCACTGCTTTACATGCTCCTCGAGAGTTTCGCTGAATATAAGAATGTCATCTAGGTAAACTAGGACCCCCTTGTATAGGTGCTCATGTAGCACCTCATTTATTAATTGCATGAAGACTGCGGGGGCTCCTTGTAGACCAAACGGCATGACTTTGAATTGGAAGCTGCCAAGCGGGCAGTTAAAGGCAGTTTTCCATTCGTCCCCTTCTCTGATTCTTATACGATAGTAGGCTTCTCTCAACTCCAGTTTGGTGAAAACTTTGCCCTTGGCCAAGTGACTTAGCATGTCTTTCATGAGTGGGAGGGGGTAGGTGTTCTCCACGCACACGGCATTAATTCCATGAAAATCAATGCAAAGCCTCACACACACCCCCATCTTTTTTTTCCTTAAACAGCACGGGGGCCGCCACTCTGGACTTTGCTGGCTGGATAAATCCCCGTGCCAGATTGGCATTGATGTATTTCCTTAGTTCTTCCATTTCTTTGGGAGTCATGGAGTACATCTTTGGCTTAGGCAGCTTGGCTCCCGGTACGAATTCGATCGCACAGTCTGTTGGGCGGTGAGGGGGGAGGAAGTTGCAGTCTTCCTCACTAAAGACCCGACAGGTCCCGGTATTCCCTGGGCACTTGTGGGCTGCCAGGTAGCCCATCTGCTGCGGGGGCTGCGGTTTCAGGCTTGTTGGCGCTGCCGGGGTTCATGGCCTTTTGACAACAGTCCGGCTTAATGGGTGGCAGCGGCCCGATACCTATTCTTAGCTTCCTGTAGCCTTCCTCCCACGTGATGGTGGGTCCCCATTTGTCCAGCCACGTGAGGCCCAATATAATTGATTCAGTCATTTTTGGAGCGATGACGAACCGGATGAGTTCTCGGTGCCGGCCCATTTCTAGCCTGACAAGTTCTGTCACTAGCGTGGCTGGGGCTCTGCCTATTAGTGTCCCATTGACCTGTTCAAAGCTGATGGGGCACGCTAGGGGCCTCGTGTTTATGCCTAGCTGTTTGACTATGGGGAGGCTGATTAGACATCTGGTGCAGCCAGTGTCTATGACAGCTTCTACCTCCCCCTGGGCCCCAGTTTCTGGCACTACTATCCGGGTCTTGATAGTAAAAGGGTGGATGGCTGCACTTACCATCAGGTCATCGTTGCCGCTACTCCCCTCGGTGGAGCTTGGGGGATGTCCTCCAGCTGGAGTTCCCTCGACCTCGTTGGGAAGGAGCAGAACCTCAACAGCCTGTCTGGCAATTTTCCCCTTTTCCAGCGGCTTCCGCAGGGTTTTTCTTGCCCGGGGTGTAGCTGGCGTCCGAACTTGGAGAACGGGAGCTGGAGCCAGGCATTCTGATGCCCTGTGCCCATGCTGTCCACATCGGTAGCATTTGACAGTCCCAGAGGGTGTGGGCGGCAGCAGTTCGGGCGGTTTAGTCGGGGTCCGGCATCTCAGGGGTCTTCTTGCCAGTCTCTCAGTAGTTGGCTTCCTATGGGGGTTGATCTCCAGATCCATAGCCACTGCTGTGCTGTACCATGCTTGTATGCACTCTGGGACTCCCCGGATGCCGCAAGCTTTTCAGAGTTCTGGGTCGAGGGCTTCTTTGAAGTGGTGAATGAGGAGGCGCTCCGGCCAGTCCCTCAGTTTCCCGGCCAGTCTTCGAAACTCCCACACTAACTCTTTGGGAGGTCGGCCCGCTTGTTTCAATGCCTTGATTTGGGCCTCGGCCTCCACTCGATGGGCCATGACTTCAAAGCAGCCTCGGAGCAGCTGGACGAATTTGTCCACATCGTCTAGCTTGAGGGCTTCCTCATCATGAAGCTCAGCTATCCACTCCGCCACTTCTCCCTCATTCATGCCATCCGCAATCGCCGAAATCAATCGCCGAAATCAATTCCCGATCGGTTGGGTATTGATCTCCATGTGCATCCAGACTCGATTGAGGAAATAGGCTAGCCGCCCTGGGGTCCCATCAAAGGTCGCTCTAAATCGCGGAGGAGGAGCAGCTGGCGGGACCGGTTGCTGAGCCGGTATCAGCGGTGGGGCAGCGAGCAGTGGCTGGAGTTGCGCTGATTGTTGGACATGCACTTGTGGCGGGGCCATGGCCGGTGGCTGGAATTGCGCTGGCTGCCGAGCCGATACCTGCAGCGGGACCATGACTGGCGGCTGGAACTGTGCTGGTTGCTGGATCAGTATGGGCTGTAGCATTGGAGCGGGGGTCCACTGGTATTGCACCCACCCCTGGCCAGGGCAGAATGCCCACCCAGGCCGGATTTGGTCAGCTGGGGGCAGTCTGAGGACAGGCTGCTGGGGCGGAATACTAAGTCCCAACAGTCCCGGTTGTGGTCCTTGCAGAGCCGGATTAAGATGAGCTATTGGGCTCTGCTGCTGCCCCACTCTGAATCCCGCAAGGGCTGTCCCCTCGGTAGACCGGGTCCGACGTGGGAGGCTGTGGCACGATCTGCTTCGTGCCGAATAAAATGAGGCCGACGCTCCACTTGGTGGTGCTGCGGCTTCGAGGCTCGGAAAAGTGAACGTGGGTTGAGCCAGAGTCCACCGGGGTTGCCCAGTCCCAGGGAGCTGAGAGGCGCTGCCCACGTTGAGTTGGCCGAACTGCTCCAGAAGGCCGGCTAACGACTGGCTGTGCGACGGCAGCGGGAATCCCCATTCCCGAGAGCACCTGGGGTCTGCTGGTCCCGACGCCCTCCATTCGTAGGCTGGGGTCTGTTCCGCTCTGCTTCCCATCTGCTGGCTTGACAGCATCTCTCCAGCCATTGCCTCCTGGGGTAGCGCGGCTCCCGTAGCCTCACTCCATAGAGTAACATCTCGCTGAGCGGCTTGCCCAGGCACCGGCTCTTTGGGCTGGGCACCCAGTTGACGCTCCGCTTCCGCGGCCATCTCCGCTTCCACCATGGCTTGGGAAGGGGAGTAGATGGTCTCGACATAAATCGCCAAGCCAGCACCTGTGGCTGCCTTGTCTTCCTCCATCTTCCCTGAGTCTTCACGCTGCTCGGTATCGGGTCGATGTTCAGGGCTCAGGACCCTGGACAGCACCCCGGGGTTCGTGGAGCTGGTTAGAGTTTTAAAGGAGATTCGGGTTAATGTCAGGGTTCCAAGTAACACCCCCAACGAAAGAAGACTCCAAGGCTAGACATTCCTCAAAGTTCCATTTTATTAGAGATGTCATATTGGCACATCCGGGAAAACCCGAATCTGAAAGCTTCCAGATTTTCCCCACCCCAAAAAAGTCCAAGTCCCTTCCCTTGCACCCACATGTCCATCACATGGGCCAACCAATGCACCGTCCCAACTGGAGATGCCTCCCAGCCATACCCCTCCAGGTGCAGGGCAGAGTGACCTTGACTCTCAGAGAAAGGAATGTTATTATGACTATATATCTCCCCAGCTCCCTACAACCCCCCCTCCCAGTTTCTCACAGCACTAAATGTGGCAGGCCTGAAGATCCAATGCCCAAGATGGCTTCCAGGCCTGACAACATAATTCACAGTCGGTAGTACGCCTCTCGCAGGTCTAGCTTGGTAAACACCTTTCCCTTCACTAGGTGGGCTAGCAGGTCCTTCATGAGGGGGAGTGGGTACATGTTTTCCATACAAATAGCGTTTATTCCCCTAAAATCTACGCATAGCCTCATCGACCCATCTTTTTTCTCTTTGAATAGGACCAGGGCGGCTACCCTCGATTTTGCTGGTTGTATGAATCCCCTTGCTAGGTTCGTGTCGATGTACTCTCTTAGCTCTCTCATTTCTTTTGAGGTCATGGAGTACATTTTTGGCTTGGGTAGTTTCGCCCTAGGCACGAGCCTGCCTACTAGCCACTCGAGCTGCTGGAGCGGAGGCTTGATCCTGTCGGGGAGGGAACGTCAAGGTTGGCTGGCTCAGGATCACCCTGGTCCGCTCAACCCGGCGTGCTTGCTTCAGGCTCTCAAGGCTCAACCTGTCAAACCTCTCCAGCAGGCCTTCTAAGGTTTGGCTACGGACCGCTGTCCGATACCTACAGTCCCCGGACTCGTCCAGCTCTAGAGGTCCCTTCGCCCTTCATTGGTGGTCATCGATTCCCATGTCGAAGCCACGGGGAGGTCTCTCACCAGCCCCTGGATCGAGCTCCAGCATCTGAAATCCTCCTCCGCCTGGTACAGGTCCCTGGTGGTTGGCCATTCTGCTTGGACCTTCGGCCAAGTTGCCATTTGGAAGGTGATTTTGGCCACTGCTTCTGCCACCCGCTGGCTTTCAGTGGGGGTTTGCAAGGTCTCCAGGGGGCAGCACCAGTGCCCGTGACTTCCTCCCCTTGCTTCTCCATTGCTACAATCTTCCCTGAGTCTTTGCTGCTCCCTCGATAGATCGGGTGAGCAGCCGGGGCTCAGGACCCCGGAGAGCGGCTCTGATTAGATCAGAGAGCTGAAAGCAGTGTTGGCTTGATGTCAGCGTTCCAAGTAATGCACCCATGGAAAGCAGAACTCTGAGGCAGGCAAATTCCTCAAAGAACAATTTATTGAATACATCATATTGGCACAACTGGTGAAAGCCGACTTTGAAAGTTCCTGCGATTTCCCACAGGAAAACTTTCTTGTTTTGGCTACAAACCCCCATCTAGCTATTTCCCCCCTCCCTGCCCCTTCTTCTGCTTTGTGGCAACCCTGAAGCCTCCAAGATGGCCTCAGCCAGGTTCACTTCAGGGTTGACAACCCCTACATGGCCCCATGGGAGTCTGACAACAGCCAATAGAATACATGTTCTTGCACAGGAACAGGAAGCTCAAATGCAAAGCCCAAGAGAAGGTATAAAAAAACCCCACTCTCAACTCCATGTGGTCAGCTGCCCAGAGCCACATGTGGTTCTGCTTCATCAATAAACCTTCTTTCCAATCAGCCTCCATGTTTCCAGTGTCTTTCTCCCAACTTGGAACTGAACCAGATGGATATTTCTTCCCAAAATATAAAAGCAAAGACCCCCTCCCTTCTTTTTACCAGATGTTTCTGCAATTCTGTCTGCCCTCTGTATCTGAAACCCTGGGATATGCAAGCTGATATCATCAATCGACTCATTTAGCCAAGTTGCAGTGAAGCAGAGAGCTGCTGAGTTGTAAAAATCAGAGTTGCATCTGTTTAAAAGAAGTATTTCATCAATCTTATTAGCAAGTGAATGTAAATTAGTCAGAAAGAGTGAAGGAAGAGGGGGTTTTATTCCACTTTTCCTTAATCTATTCAAAATCCCTGCTCGCTTATACCTTCTCCACCTCTGTTGTCTCCTCCTTTTGTTTTTGTTTTTCCTTTGTTCAGAGAGAGCTGCTTCTTCCTGGATGAGAATCTCTTCTGCATTTGTAAAGATGGGGGGGGGGGTTAATCACAGAAAGCTGCCCATTAAAAAACATTGCTTGATGCTTAACAGTTGGTCTCTTGTGTATGAGATCCAAAGTGAATCACAGAGAATAATAAAAAACAACAAAACTATCAGAGAGCATTTCACCGAGGCTGCCGTCGGCGGTGCCATCTTGAGGAAAAAACAACAAAATAACAAATAACAAAGGGAACTTTGCATCCAAGTTAATGTTTGTTTTCCAAAGTTTTCTCTTCTCTCAAAGTCCAGTCTTTTCCTCCATTCACATTTTTTTCATGTGGATGCAATTCTGTGCTTGTTTAGGGGTTTTTTGAGACCTTTGAAGAGATTATTCAGGAGAGACCCCCTTCTGCATGCCTGCCTCTTTCAAGCTTTCTGACATTGAACATACATTCCCACATGAAGGAAAAGATAGTAAGCCACTGACCCTTGGCCGCTCCCAACAAACCGCCATCACTGAACCACAGCTAGCTTTCCTGCTCTGCTGGCCCACTGCCAGCGATTGGCCAACACCAATGCCCCCCCCCGGCCCTCTACCCCAGCCATTCATCTTGGCACATTCCCTGAGTCATGGTTTGACCTGGGGGTTTTGGTCCATGGGACAAGTAGCCGCCAGCCAATCAGCTGCGGGTGGCAGTGATGGCGCTGGGGTAGTGGTGCATGATTGGCAGCGGGAGCAATTGGCGGAGGGCAGGGGTGATTGGGGGTCTGAGAGGGGCAGAGAGCAAGGGATCGCGAGGGTTGGGTGGGTGGCAGGCACCACGGAGCCTGATACTGCCGCTGTTTCCGCTGCCTCCAGTGCACTCAAATGCCCCGGGGCTGAGTCAGGGTGGTTCCCACTGCAGCGCAAGATGGGCGGAGGACGAGCAGTTTGTGAGGGCTGTGGGGTATGCGGTGGGTGCTGTGGAGCCCCCAATGCTGTCACCACTTCCTCTGCCTCTGGCACGCTCAAACACCCCAGGGCCAAGCCGGGGAGGTTCCCTCTGTGGCACAAGATGGACGGATTGTGAGGGCCGTGGGAGGGTGCTCAAATGCCCTGGGGCTGAGCCGGGGAGGTTCCTGCTGCCGGCCCACCTCCTTCTCTTTGCCTGGGCCTGTTCTGGCTCCTGTGCCCGCGCACCTGCTGCCATCAGCAGCAATGCCCCGGCCAGGTGATTCACCACCACCGCTGCCGCAGAGCTGGAGATGGGCGAACAAGGACAAACAGCCGGGAGCCATTTTTCCTCTGGGAGGTTGGGGAGGGGGAGTTCCCTGCATGCACACAAACATATCCACAGAGACAGAGAGAGAGAGAGACAGACAGACAGACACATACCCAGAAACACAGAAACACACACACAGACACGATCCCTGCGGCTTCCCCCAGGCCCTTCGCCTCCCCTTCAACCCAGACTGAGAACCTCTGAGGCAGCATGGACTGCTTGAGACCCTCCTTGAGGCAGAGGGTCTGGAGGGACCCTCCGGCTGGGTATAAAGATGATGGCACCCCACACACCTGCTGCACACCAGCAGCAATGCCCTAACCAGATGAGTCACTGCTGCCGCCGCTGCAGAGCTGCAGGTGGGCAGGCAGGGGCAGATGGGTGACCGGGCGTCTCCAGGAAGGTCTGGAGCAGTCTGCACTGCCTCGTAAGTTCTCAATCGGGGTTGGAGGTGAGGCGGTGGGGCTGGGACAGACTTGGGGGGCAGCAGGGATCATGTCTCTGTGTATGTGTCTCTGTCTCTGTGTGTCTGTGTTTGTGTGTCTCTGGGTATGTGTGTCTGTGTGTGTACAGGGAATTCCCCCCCCCAACCTCCAGGCGGGAAAACGGCTCCCTGCTGATTATCTGCCCCTCTTCGCCCACCTGCAGCTCTGTGGCAGCGGCAGTGGCAACTCACCTGGTCAGAGCATTGCTGCTGGTGGTGGCAGGTGTGCAGGCCACCAGAGAAGGAGCTGGAGCGGACCCAGGAGAAGAGAAGGAGCCAGGCCGGCAGTGGGAACCTCCCCGGCATTTGAGCGTGCTGGAGGCAGTGGAAGTGGCAGCAGTGGCATTGGGGGCTCTACGGCGCCTGCCATAACCCCCACGGCCGTCATGATCCCCCCACCCTCCACCCATCTTGCACCACAGGAGGAACCACTGTGGCTCGGCCCCAGGGTGTTTGAGTGCACCAGAGGCAGAAGCGGCGGCGGCGGCATCTTGATGACTAGCAATGATGATGTTACCTACTGTAGTTTGGGTAATGAAATGTCTGCAAGAAAACAACCAAGCTCAGATGGTGTGTTCTACCATCCTAGTCATCCTACAAAAAAAATCAATGGTATTTTGTACAAGAAAATTATCAAAAGTCTGCAAATGTCAACTGTATAATTGGCATATGCAGCAAAAGAAACTCCTCGGACATTGTTTTTCCAAGAGTATAGCTTTACTGATAATTCCACATAGGTACAGAAGAAGCGAAGCCAGTTCTGAGGTTTTCCCACAAAAAAAGCAGCCTAGGTAAAAGCCCCCCCCCTTTCCCCTGGGCCACCCACTGTCCATTGTCCACCAATCAAATGCAGTCAGTTTGTTTTGGGAGCAGTCTGCGCCTTTTGGAGGTTTCCCAGCATTTGACCTTGAGGTGTAGAAATTCTCTCAGGCCACAGAGTGTGATTCCTCAATTCCCTCCCAGCTCCCCATACATTCCAATTGCTCCCTTCCCCCCTCCCTAGTTTCTGTTGTCTGGTTGCAAGCAGAGATGTATGAGAAGTCAACCATGACATGCTGACCCTCCAGAAGAAAGACCGACCTATAATGGAAACTAATACACACAGCGTTATAATACATAAATGGCCCGTCCTCCATGCACCCTATTGGGGCTGACTTGAGTACCTGACATGGAACCTATGGACAAGTCTAGGTGTCCGAACATCCTTGGCTGCTACCCATTCTGCATCGGCTAAGGGGAACCCTTTCCATAACACCAAATACTGCAACTTCCTTTCGTAGCGCCGGGAATCAAGGATTTCCTTGATTTCAAAATGCTTCTCTCCCTCCACTACTAAGGGAGGGGGAGGTGGCTTCGTAACCGTTCTTAGCTGTGAACTACGGAAAGGTTCAAATAGACTGCAATGAAATACTGGATGAATATTGTTAAGGAATTGTGCAGAGTAACCTCTGGGCCCTGAAGGTTTGCACAGTTCACCGTAATGTTGCAGTAGATATCAGTAATGATTCAGTCAATAGACAGATACGTTAAAGTGTATAAAAGTAGTTTACTTAAAGAAATAGCACAGTCCAAATAACAGTCCGAATCATACACGTTTAGTCAGTCAGTGTTCAGAAGTACAGCAGTCTTCTTACCAGTCTTTCTTTGTCTTAATCAGCAAAGAAGTACAAACAACTATCACAGATAGTTAGCTACACACAGAGCTTACTCTCAGACACGAAGTCAATTAAGCAATGGATCAGCAGAAGAGAGCGAGAACTAACCATGTTCTCTAGCTCCCTCTTATGGCCGTTACTGCCAGTCAGAATGCAACAATGCATTTAAAGCAATATTACATATATACATTTAAACAGTTATTTGTGGAGAAGTACAAACAACTATCACAGATAGTTAGCTACACACAGAGCTTACTCTCAGACACGAAGTCACTTCAGCAATGAATCAGAAAAAGAGAGAGAACTAACCATGTTCTCTAGCTCCCTCTTATGGCCGTTACTGCCAGTCAGAATGCACCAATGCATTTAAAGCAATATTACATATATACATATAAACAATGATTTGTGGCTTGTTTATATTAACGCACCC